>CM076571.1:936266841-936431776 GCA_034641835.2 Pinus albicaulis | reverse complement strand
CACACCTCCAATTAAGGGAATTTTTTTTTTTTTTTTCATATATACTGATGTTTCCTTTTTATTTACCTGGTTACTTGAATATTAAGTTCAGTAACCCCATGGACATAAAATGGTAGACCCCCTTGAAATTAACATGGGACACTTCCTCTACATAGTGTAGGTGTAAATTCTATATATCACATATACCATTTATATCTAACACATACCCCCTCTATACATATATAATACCTATACCATTGGTATATGAAATCCACATGTATATATATATATATATATATACTCTAACCAAGGGGTTTGAATGAGCATAACTATGCATAACACATATATAAATATATCCCATATATATACTTTGATAAAAGTGTTTGCACGCCCCTCGAGATATATATGTAACGCATATATATATAAAACATCTCCCTTTCTCGAACATTATGGGCACTCACATGAATCGGCGTATAATAGATATCACCTATGTATATATCTGCCCTTTTAAAAAGTTATCGAACCTATAGAATATACATATAGTCCATCATAGTTTGACAACTCCTCGGGATAGGGATTATGAATATAATACATAACGCACAGTTCAAATAATTCCAATGATATACGCAGAGTTATATAACCTCGTACGTCTACCATAATAAAATTTTATGGCGTTCGAACCAGGTATATGATTACAGGTCCGCGCCTCTTACATTCATTATGAACAGTTTGACTTACCTAATCCGACGTGTACACCGTTTTTGCATTATTTACTTTTGCAGTGACCCTATAGTTATCATTTTATAGTTACCCAACAACCATTTCAAGTAATAATACCCAGACCTGCGTCTCGGCGTAGTTGAACTTCCAACCCATCCGAACTCGTTTAGCCTGAGGGTGGTTTAATTATCATTTGGATTCTGACCCAATGCGTATTTGCTATGATTTCATACGAGGAGTGTATACCATGCATTTTGATTTTTGTTTATAATATTCATGTCGCACCGTGCTCTGTTCGCCAGAGTTTAACGTCTGATTTTGGTTTTGCTACTTGGATGATTTTGCAGGCAGGGGCGGCGTCGCTCCACTGAGAGGAAGGTACCATCTGCCGGCGTAACTCGTTCCATGCTCAGCAGGAATTGACGGGTGGCTTTCTACTTGTCATCTTTGACTGGTACCCGTACTGTAGGCCGAGTTCTGTCTCAGGAAGTTATTATTTCTAGGTTTTCTCCTTACCTTCACGCATGCGATGGGTAGCCTCTCCCCATACCTTCTCTGCGCACCTTACTATCGCTTGGTACTCGCCCAATGACGTGGCTGAGTTTTCCCCAATCGACCTCAGGATTCTCGGAATTTATGGGGCAGTGTGTTTAGGGTTGCGGGGTCTTCTTCTTCTTTTTAAATTGGGGTTTTCGTGCCGAGTTATTCACCCGCCCTTCCCAATTATTTCTCTGATATAGAACTGTGGCTATTCACTTATCTCATGGCTATGTTCTATGTTACTCAGGTGCAGAGCTCTCGGTCACCGCGAAGGGTAGGACTGCTGGGCCAAGGAGGTTCAAGCGTAAGGTTTCTCGTTATTCCTGCGTTCCATCATTTGTATAGTTTCTGGCTTTCATAGACAGTGTCTCATCCATTTACTGGTTGTTCTTGCAGAGAGGTCAGCTCAGACAGTTTTCTAGCACTTATAAATCCTCGATTTATATGCAGGCTGCGCTCTTTTTGCCCTTCCACATACGCTGAGTTATTTTTCTTTTCGTTGTTGTTCTAGACTGTGCTGCTGTAACCCTCTTGTTTTCCTCATAAGAGTTTATCTTACCACGCTATCACGGCTGCACTCAGTAAGCATCACCGTGTAGCAACCATTCGCAGGCGGTTCCAATGTTTAGTCCAGCGACCGTTGTTAACATATTATTGGTTTTCTGTTTCTGTTTCCTCAGTCCATGACGGGATCTTAAGATGTTCGGCGATCCGTGTGGTTAATCTCTCTACAACCGGTGTTTTATTCTGGTTAACCAGCGTATGGATCAATGCGACGCAAGGATGGAAACCAAACCCTATTCGCAGGTAAACCCTAATTCGTTCTTGCAGTTGCAGAGGTTGATGCCTCAGATTTATTAATCTGTGCTTTCATACGACTGATAACGTTTGTACTCAACCGTTAAGCATTTAGAACTTATGTCATGATTCGTTTGTATGTTTTATTTTGTGCTTCTGATTTGAAACTGGGGTAATCAATCAGATTTACTCTACCTCAACGCATGCCTCGTTTCACCTAATCGACCTATTGTTTCCATATCAGGTTTCAAATTCTCCCATCGTTGATACTCGTCCGTGCCTTTGGTATTTTTTCATATCATTTTGATCAAATTTCGTTGCATGGAGATTAATAACCGACATGGAAACCGTGTCGTCGTCCCTGATCTTCCAGGCGTAGGTTTCATAATTTTTTTTTTTTTATTGCAAGTGTGGGTTATGCTGTATAGCATCATTTTAATCTCGCCTCACATCGTTTCATATAATGGTTAAACTGATTTAATATTACGGCCCAATGTAATGTTTACAGTTGGATTCTTTTGTTTGACTTAGGTCTAATGTCTAGTATAGTTACTAACAGCCATGGTTTAATGTAGTTCGCCTACGTAGAAATTCGAATAGCGATAAAGTTTCATTTTGTCATATATGATTCACATCGATATCTCATTTTAATATATATCGGGTTTTTCATCCATAGTCCCTTTTTAATATAGGTGGTTCGTTCATATATAAATATCGAATTTGTATTGATATTTCTTGTTAACATATATGGTTCGTTCCTATATATAAATATAGGACTCATATATCCATAATTCATTGGAAATCAAATGGTGAAATTATTCTATTGGTTTGGCGCTCAGTACTCACTTAGTAATTTGGAAGCATATACATGTATTCGATAGTTGCTTGGTATTATGCCTTAGACATAGATTAAATCCATTGCCATAATATTTATTTCAAGGGTTAGAGATGAATTTAAAATACAATATACCCTATATTTGTTATGAATGCTGTAACACTTCTATAGTGTAGATTTACTCTTTGGTTTAATAAGAATACATATTCTAAAGTCCTTGCTCTTAAATTCTATTTTTCTTTTGATGTATACCTATATGTATTCAATAGTGGTTGACTAGAGGACCTTAACTATAAATTAAGTCTTTTGCTATGATACTTGTTTTCAAGGATTAAGGATAGATTTAGAAATGCAATATATATACTTATAACTGTTATAATAATCATATAGAGTAGAATTACTCTTTTCTGTCACAATTTCGAATGTCATATTCTAATATCTTACTTTCTTCCCTTTTTGTTTTGTACCATGTAAACTTCAGTTCTTCTACCATATTTTTCTAGCATACATATGAGTATAAATATCACATTTGCATCTACAGGAAACAAGAGAAGATTTAATTATCTGTGGAGACTAAGTAACTTCAGATTTAAACCAACCTTGGTTTAGAGTTTCTGTGGTTTCTACTCTATGGTTTTCTGGTCTACAACTAAACAGAATCTGGAAGGTGAATGCCTTAGGATGGATTCTGTTAAATGTAGTACCAAAATCAATCATACAAATTCCCTTAAGTTTTATATGTAGCCAATTCATACCATAATACATCAAAATGAACAAATTTTCGGGAACATACCACTCTTTTTGCAATTGACCGGCCTCCCAACCTTAGAGTCCTCTTTGTCTCCCAGAACTCACCCCAGAGGCGGGGATGCCTCCATCACGGATCAACCTCTGATGCAGCAGGAGTAGCTTATTTAAGCTCATATTTCCCCACAACCCAACATGTTTCTAATTGCGTCGAGAATAGCAGGATGCTTTCTTTCCTGTTTAGCCTAGGCTTCCCCTCTTGGGGGTTCTTTAAAGCTGCTTTAAGCTTTTCCTTAGCTTTTCCAGCTTTTCTCACCTCTTCCCAACTACTCCTCTTCATTGGGGAAATTTAGATTCCTCCTCAAATCTAAATTAATTTCTTTCAAGGATTTTTGAAAGATTTTTGGGGATTTGTTGCCTTATCCATCCTCATGGATTTGGAAAGTGATCTCTAATTATCTTTTTGGTCAAAATGCACAATCATTTTATTTATTTCCTCAAATAAAATATGGAAATACATTCACACCATACTCATCCCTTGGGGTCCACCCCTTTAGGATTGAAGTTCAAATGTCTAACTTTAAAATTTCAACACACAAATTGGGGGTGTTACATTGAGTGTTTGCTTCAAATACTTAGAATAAATCTCATTTTTATTTGTTCATTCTTTATCCCCATCATCTGCTTCTATTTTCTGCGATGTCAAGATCTTTTTATTCTATACTATCTATGAGGAGGATGCCTCCATGCTCGGTTGCTTTTCAATTTTGTGTATTGGAATTATCGGGATGTTCTTCATTTAAAATATCTTTTACGGTTCATTGTGTGACTATAGTTGCAGGTGTATTTTCTCTAGCACATAATCTGTATCTTCCACTTCTATGGTATCTTTTCCTTTATCAACTGAATTGATCTTAGGCTTTTTTTTGTATCTAAGTTTAAACCTATTTTCAGTTGTTGTCTCAGCAGTGTATGTACCTTCTTCTCTAAGTCTATTAGTAGATTTATCTCCTTGATTTACAGCTTCCAAGGTATGACTAGTATCATCCTGTCTTACTGCTTCAATCAAGGTGTTTTCCAACCACTCTATTTGATTAGCATACTTTTCGATCTTTGGTCTTTTGTCATGAATATAAGGTGTCAGTTTTATTTTAACCCTCATTTTTCTGAGAATTCCTTGAGTGTCATAATCCCATAAGAAGCTTAACTCAAATTTGTACTCAAGTAAATGTTTTGCTACTTCTAATGTTGCATCTCTATGATTACAAATGAAGGGCCCTATCTGATTTTTCAACTTAAATTGGGTTTTCTTCATGGTTTCTACGAAGTTGATAGAATTTGAATTTAATATTTGCCTGATATACTCCAAGGAAAAAATTCTAATTGGCACATACTTAGGAATTTTATAGGGCAACAGATTGAACCTAAAAACTCTGATTTCTGTATGGTTCTGATATAAGTACCAATCTCCAGTTCTTGTTTTCTCTGATAGCTGTAGAACTCTTTTTATTTCATCACTGATTCTTGTTTGGACTGTGTTTGTTAACATGTTTATCAATGGATGAATAAATTAATATGTAAACTCTTCATAACTAAACTCTGTGGATTCTTTTCTGATCAAAGAAGTCCAAAATTTGACTGAAAGTGGGTTATCTTCAATATCAAGCTTCTGAAGTGTAATTGGGAACTTGTCTTCTTGGAGATATAAGAACATATGGAGCGAAAAGGATGTATACCTAAATACTCCTTCAGTTGGAAATTTGACAAGCTGATCATGAATATTATTAGCTATATATTCAGCATAATTGAAAATGACAGAAGAAGGTTTTCCTTGTGCAAAGGTAGATAGAAAACCTAGGATTGATTCATCTATATGCTCATCTATAAAATACCCTAGGATAGAGGACAACATGGACATGACATGCCTAGAACCTTCAGGAAATTTTGAAGTAGACTAAGGAGGATTGATTTCTGGAATTTAAACATGTAAAGGCATGAACACTTGGAAAATTTGGAACCTTTTGGGAAAGTCAGGACCAATATAAATATTTGTGAGTGCTTCAATTGATAAGGGAACAACTTTGGGATCATGTTTGAGCTGTAGTATCTGATTTATTGACTCAGCAGTAATTGTGAACAAGACTTCTTTATTTTCACTTACAGTTGCTCTATGTTCAAGAGAATAATGGGTCAGACATAACCTAATAACCTCTGGACATTGATGGGTGAATGGAACAATATATTTGAGTAGGTTTGACACCCAAATTTGGACTTCTTCAACTTGATCCAATGACTTTTCATAACTCTAGTAGTGGAGGTCTAACAAATTGAATTCAACAACTAGGTCTGCTATTTTATAATCCACATCTGCTAAAGGTGTATGTTAAATGTCTACAATAGGAGGTTGTAGAGGATTTACAATAATTGAAGTCTTGGAGGACAAGGTTGGATTTGATTTTGACATCTTTTAGACTTTCTGGATGACTGAAACTCTGTATTTGGACTTTTCTAGACTCTTATGTAAGATTAGATTGTTTACAGAAGTGTTTTTGACTTTGACAGAGGTTATTTGGATAAAAATAAGCACAACTTGGTTTTCTTGGAGTTTCAACCTTCAATTTGGCTTTCAACTGTTCTTGAGACTCTTTTACAGGTTTAGAGATAAGAAGGGTTTCTTATGATTTTTTTAGACAAACCGGACTAAAACTGGTTAAAATTGGACCCTAAAAGGATGAGGTTACCTGCAAAGGATTTCTGGGAAAATTCGAAGTTTTATAAGGTCTGCAAAGACTGAAACTAAATTCAATTTTACTTTAAAACCAATTTACAGCATTGAAAACAGGGTTTTATCAAATTTTTTACAGGGAATTCATTCTTTTCAGGCAACTACAAGGTCTTTCTTTGGGTAAATAGGCTTTACTGGGCTTAACTCTTTCAAAAATTCATTTTCAAATGATAACAGGTTTGTTTTCTTCAGAGAATACCTATTTGTGCAGGTATTAGGTCTTTCAAACAGGTTCTGAAGAATAAAACAGGCTTCTAATGGCTTTGAATGTCTCTGGAAACAATCTGGAAGCTTTCTAGTAGTCTTTGACAATAAATGTAGGGACTTTCTCTGATTTTCTGGGTGTAAAACAATGCAAATGTCTTCTTCTTTAGTTGGGATGAATGCACACAAATAACGCAGAATAGGCTTTGATAGCGCAGTATGGAGGTTTATATGGTTTTTAGGTCAAAACAGTTATGCATTTAATGGTGGTCATGTCGAAAAAAAGGGTAGTTTTGGTCTCAAAGGTGGAAAAACGGAGGTGGTTATTGCGTGGTTCTTGGTAGTAAGTGTTTTTGGTTGGATCGAATGTGATCTAGTAAGCTGTTAAAGTGTGGAGGAGAGAGAAGGATGGAAAACCACCCATTTTGCAGAGTTTGAAATGGGTTTTGATCGCACAGTTTAAAATGCGATATTCATTATAGATCGTCGGATTGGAGGGCGTTAATGCAAACGGTGAAGATTGAGATTTGGAGTTGGTCAGCATTGGGGTATGGGGCCCAGGTTTTGTATTATGTGGCGGGACATATTTTTATCAGTTAAAACATAGTTTTGAACGTAAAACTATGTATTATTTGATTGGGAGGGTAATGTTTATATGGTTAAATAAAACATTAACAAATGTTTAATAATCAATGGCGTGGAATATATAATACATGGCGTATAAAACATTTGCATGTGTTTTATAACCATTTGGAAGCAAGATTTAATTCATATGATATAACGTTTAACCTATGGGGAATATGGCAGGGTTTATTTCGGCACATGGGATATATAAACCACAGGTTAACATTACAAAATGTGTTTTTTGGGATATTTGAATAATGGATTTAATAAATTACGGGGAGGGTATTATAAATGGATTTAATACTTTAGGTTAGAAATTAATATGAAATGAGTTGAAATGAATCAAAATACATATATTTTAAACTAAGTAAAGTGTAAATAGGCATTTTAGCATAAAATTATCCCATTTTTATTTTTACACATAAAATTAGGACAAAATGTATTTTGTAGGTTTTTTGAGTATTTTTGGATGAAAACGAAATTAATTAAGGGGGATTTTACTTTTTATTAGAAAAAAATGTTTTTTACTTAGGAAAAGGGTGAATATGCTGATAAAATGGCTTTTCATGTAGGGAATCCAATATTTTTAACCAACCAGTAATTAAGCCTTAGGTCTAGTCCCAACAGAAGTCAGAGAAATTCTTTGAGCCTCTTTAACTGAAGGTTTAGAATACTGGATCATTCTGGGGGAGGGGAAATTACTAACTTGTCCGATGATGCTTTATTACATGTCTTTCACAACTAATTTCTACCTACCCATCATTATTCTAACATTTGTTTTTTACTTCATTTCCATGGGTGCATTTAAGCTTGCAACCCTAAATCCATTTTTCTTTCAAAGCATAAAAACTATCTAAGTCTAACCTTATTTCATCTGAGGGCTCATATTAAATTACTGAGCTCCTCATTTATTCTCTAACTATATACTAATTTTTCAAGTTTAAACGGTTTGACATATCTTTATTCTCTATCTAAAACATGAAATTCAAAGCATGAAAAGTTAAGATTAAGTTATTTAATTGATCATGGATTATGGCATTTTGGAAAATATGCACACAATCATTATTCTTACAGTAAAAGTAAATAGTAGTGGCATTTTAACATGCTCACTTTCATGTCTTATTTTTATCTCTTTTTTCTTTTGGGGTCTATTCTTTTCTAATTCCTTTGATATTTCTTTTAGGACTTTTACCCTCTTTTCATTTTTTTATTATTTTATAAATATGGGAAAACAACTTGCAGAAAGCAAGGTATGTACATATTTACGAGACTATCAAATTCAATTCAAAAATTATGAACCCTATTATTATAGGACCCTAACAGTGGCTCCACTTGGGGATGGAATTTCCTGGTGAAATGTCAAGAAATTTAAGACTAGTAGCTTTTCAATTTTGACTGCGATGACCTTGTAAGTGTCTTCCGATCTCTACAATTATTTCATACTTATGATATTTTACCTCACAAATCTTAGGGCCTTCTCTCCGGGCTTCATATTTTTTAGGAAAACATCCAATCCAATCTAAAATCTTCAATGTATATGTACAATGGTCAAACTAAATAAAATTAATTATTTTTTATCTCTGAGGAGTAGAAGTGCTTCAGCATTCTTCCATTTACTGGTCCATATAGCATATCTGATCCATCCATTTCTTTCAGAAAGAAAGCATTTTCACCTTTGTAACCATAAATAACCTAAGGTCCTTTCCATAGAAAATCAAATTTTCCATGTTTACCTTTCTCTTCTCTTCTTGAATCCCATTTTAACACATTATCTCCAATGTAGAAATCGTCTTCTTTACTCTTTTATCAAAAAAATTCTTTATCTTATCTTGGATAACTTGAGACTTAATGTAAACCTCTTATCTTGTTTGTTGCAAGTGAATGGCTTGATTAATCCTTCTTTGTATGTCATTTGTTTCAACTTGTAATTCTTGGATAATATTCATTACTGGTACTCCTAAGGAAGATGGAAAAACAACATCCATTCCATAGACAAGTTGGTAAGGGGATATACGAATATATTTTTTGGTTTTATGTCTATCTACCCATAAGGCATTGACTAACTTCTTGTTCCAATTCTTTTTTTTTGATCTTCTAGCAAATTTTTGATGATGTTTACAAGGCTCTTATTTGAAGATTCGGCAAGGCCATTACCTTGAGGGTAATATGTTGTAGAAGGGCATAGGGTAATGTGATATTTATGGAAAAATTCAATCATATTTTTATATTTGAATGCAGTTGCATTGTCAGGAATTATCTTTTGAGGACATGCAAATCTTGAAAGTATGTTGCTTTCTATAAAGGAGATAATGATAGTGTTAGTTGCTTTCCTAGAGGGTATGGCTTCAATCCACTTGGTAAAATAGTTAGTGGCTGTCAGAATCCACTTGTGTTGGGTTGTTGATGGAGGGTAAATTTCACGAATGAAGTCAAGACCCCATTGTTGGAATGGCATTTTCGTTGAGATAATTTTTAAGGGAAATGGTAAGAGATTTTTCTTTCCCTCAAATATTTGACACTTGTGACAGGAGGTCACATACCTTTTTACATCTGCAAACAAGGTAGGCTAGTAAAAACTAGCTCTCAAGATTTTGTCTGCAGTAGCCTTCCAGTAGAGATGTCCTCCACAGTAACCTACATGAAATTCTTGTAATATTTTGTAGGCTTATTCTTTTAACAAACAATTTAAGAAAATCCCACTATTATCTTTCCAAAAAATTACCTTGTCTAATATACAAAATCTTACTGCCTTAAGCTTTAAGAATCTAGCTTTTGTTCTTGATAATCCAGGAGGAGCTTGTAAGTTTAGTAATACAAATATAATATCTGCATACCATGGTGAGTCTTAAAAGGCTTCATTGATCTCTGGAGTCACCATCTCTTCCTGATCATCTACTTGGGTAATAAAATTTATGTCTAGGGCATGACAATTTGATTCATCCATGAGTTTAGCTAAACCTTGACCTTTTATAAGTTTAGTGGGTTTTATCTCTATTTCATATTCCAAAATTGTGGCAATCCATTTACCCCTTCTACCATCAAGAATTACTACTGCATTTGGGACATAGGAAATAACGTGGGAATAAAGAATGTACACTCTGAAATCTTTAATAGCCTTTACCGAAGCTAGGGCCTGTTTCTCCATGATATTGTATTTCAAAGTGACATCTCTTAGTGTTTTTCTAAAGAAAGCTATGGGCTCCTCATAACCATGGCCATTTTTCTGCAGTAAAACTGCAGCAATGGTGTGTTCTCAAGTAAATGAAAAAATGATGAAATCATTTTTGAAGTCAGGACTTATAAGGACTAGAGGTTTGGTTAAGTCTTGTTTGATAGATTCAAATGATTTTTTGGCCTCAATAGTCCATTTAAGAACTAAATATTTTTTAAGCATGTTGTTAATCTCTCTGATTATTTCAGCTAAATTGGAAATGAATCTTCTTAAAAAAATAATTTTACCGAGAAATACTTGTAACTCTTTTATGTTTCTTGGAGGACTAATGTTAAGAATTTCTTCTATTTTGGTAGGGTCTTTTCTAATTCCTTCCTTAGATATTATGTGTCGTAGTAACTTGCATTATTTTTATCCAAATAAGGTTGTCTTAGGTTTTAAAGAGATGCCAAACTTTCTGCATTTAATAAATACTTGTCTAAGATGATCCAAGTGTTCAAAACCAGTCTTAGAAAATACAATTATGTCATCTAAGTAAATCACTAAGAATTCATGAATTTCCTTTTCAAATGCTATATCCATAGCTCTTTGAAAGGTAGCACCTACATTCGTTAAACCAAAAGGCATTTTTACATACATAAAAGTGCCCCAAGGAGTATTAAAAGTTGTTTTGGCTTGATCCTCTGGTTGGACTAAAATTTGGTTGTATCCTGAAAATCCATCTAAAAGTGAAATCCTAGAAGAACCAACTTCCCTTTGCAAAATGTCATCCATTTTTGGTAAAGGATAATTATATTTTAGGGATACCCTGTTTAGATTCCTAAAATCAACACATAATGTAATTTCTCCCGTCTTTTTTTTGGTTGGAACTAGATTAGAAACCCAATCAGAATATCTGATTGGTGCAATTAGCTTTGCACCGTACATTCTTTTTACCTCTTTTTCAATCAAAGACATCAAAACAGGGTTGATCCTTCTTAACTTTTGTTTAAAATGCTTTTGGTTTTCTTTTATAGGGATTTTATGTTGTATTATATTGGTGTCATAAGATTGTAGGTCCTCATAACTCTGAGAAAAAAACATCTTGAAATTCCTTGAAAAGATCAATATATTTTTCTTTTTCTTGTTGAGGTAAGGCTCTAGAAATTTTGATCACCTTGGGTTTTAACTTTGTGCCTATGCTACATTCCTCAATATCAGATCTAAGTTGCTCCATTTTGGGTTTTCTAGCAACATCATTTGACTCAAATAAATCTTCTAAAGGAGTTAAACTTTTTGGTAAGAAATTATCTTTGAGATTTAATATATGAGATTCATCATAAATTATCTCATCAATTTCTACTCTCTCTAAGTTATATATATCTGGTTGACTAAATTTAGTGGGTATAGAAAATTTTAATTTATTTACATCTATATTATTCAAATCAATTTCACTATCTAAATCTTGATCTAATGTACAGTCTGTGTCTATTTTACAATTCTGAAATTCACCTTCATTATTCTTAAAATGGTAAATTTGTTGATCTTGTGAGAAAATTTGCCAATATTTGAGGTTATTTGGAATTATTGGTCTGTGTTTTACTTTTGTAGGATACTTATGATTGGGTTGAAAAGGAAAATTATAGGTACTAGCAAAAGTTGCTAAGGAGTGTGCCTATATGTTTTGCTTCCTTGGTATTGCAGAAAAATTGCACTCCAACAGTTCATCTATCAAATCTAATACAGTTTCCCTATATTGGCTTAGTCTAGGATTATAAACAGAATATTCTCCTTTTATATTTTTAATAATAAACTCTGAATCTCCCATTATTGATATTATTTACCTCGCAAGTTTCTGATAATCTGGAGTCCTAAAATGAGGGCTTCATACTCAGCCATATTATTGGTGCATTTAAAATTCAGTCTCAAAGCATGGCCTTCTGCATGATTCTTTTCAATATTAGTTATCCAAACTCCTGCTCTTGCTCCTAGCTTGTTTACTGATCCATCAAAATCTAAATTCCATAAATATGCATGAAAGATATTATCATTTTTTTTTGTTTTCTTTTTGTCCTTTAGTTCAGTTTTGATTTCATTAGCATTTTCAAAGTTACATAAAATGACTTAATCTAGGTCAGTAGGTGTAGCATAAATTGGGTAATTTATTGATCTTGTTTCACTACTCACCATATATTTCATCAATTTTTCCCTATAGAGTTTCTTTGGTTGACCAAAAACTGATATGGTAGCATATGACATATCCAATTGTAGAGAACCCTATAATTTTTCTCCCCATGAGCGAGATAATAACATTCCATACTTGGGTGGGATATCAGATACTACAATGTCCATGCGTATACTTTTACCATGATATTGAACTAATGTGACACACAAATCTTTAATCAAACCTAGGCATTTCACTTTGCTTGAATTAATTGAAAATAAATCTTTGTAAGGCCTTGTGATGTCTAAGTTCAGGTTTTCCATTATTGCTTTGGGCATTAGATTGTATGAAGCCCTTGAATCTGACATTGCATTATGTAATATTTGGTCATGAAAATTTAGGCTAATGTAAAATAGTGGAATTGCTCCATCTTGGTGTTTTCCATTAACATCAGGACCAAAAATCAACTCTGGTTGATCATCATTCAAGTTTAAAGAGTCTTCTTCATCATTCATGTTTAAGATTTCAGTGATAGTTGTTTTATACAAATCATTTTTTACCAATTCTGTCAAAGGAATTGGTATTTCTAACTTTTCAATTTTAGTGTTTATATTGGATGAAGATTGTGATTTACTAATTTGAAGCAACTCTTCTTTATTAATTGTAGTTTGAGTGGGTTTATCTTGTTTTTCTACAGTTATGTTTTCATTTTTTGTTTGAGTTTATTGTGTCTTACTGCTCCTAGTTTTATTTTCAGGAATGGTTTGAGAAGAATTAGATGTTTTTTCAGATTTTGAATTATCAGAAGCTTTTTTATAGTGGCAACTTTTGGATCTACTGATTTTGGATCAGCGGTGGATGTTTATGGACTCTAAGTTTGTTGTTTTAGCAGAATTAGGTGTTTTTCCAACAGCAGATTTTTGTGAATTTTTTGATGTTGGAACAACCTCATCTGTTATGTCAACAATCTTAGGACTGGGTGAAATTTTAGAGCTGGAAAAATTTTGGGATGAATTCGAGTTTTTCTTATTTTCCCTAGGGAGAATTTGTAGAACTTTTGTTGTTGGGGCTCTACTGTTTTCTTATTTTCTTTTTGTGTATATTAATTAGTATAAGGTTCAGTGTTTTTCTTACTTCTAAGGTTATATTTCTTATGTACTTCGTTTATGGTAAAATCATAACCTTGTTTGTAGTCAAATGATTCACCTGAATCTAATTGAAGTTGTTGCATTCCAAATAACTCTTGGTCTTCCTGAGTGAGAAAGATAGTGTTATCATCAATTATACCCATTAGATTTATGGTGTCTTCATCATCAACATTGTTTTGAGAACTTTCAGCATAGTTCTCTTGAAATGGGGGTCTTATTGTCTGATCAGGGGCTGATTCTTTGGATTTTCTTGAGTTTGTAATTTTCCTGAAGTTGGGATTCCTAATTTTCTGTTGATTATCCCATTGAGGTCTTCTTTCTATATTGTCTAATCTGTCCATCATTCTCTCTAAAGTCTTAGCTAATTTATCTATTTTTCCATCTGAACTAGAAGTTTCTTATTTTATGGTTACTCTCCTCTCATTCCTTAATCTAGATTTTCTGGCTAAAATATTCACTTCTACCGTAATAGCATATGTTTGCATTCTTTATAAGGTTTCAACATTTCTCTCCCTCATCTGATATGCCATGTTTGTGTCAAATCCATCAGGTAATTTGAGTAGGACTGAATTAGGAATGGGTTTGAGATTAGCTAGGATTGAATTATAAACATTGTTGTATCTAGTGTAGTTGTCTTGGACTGTTTCATTAGGATCTCTTCTCATGGCATCAAATTCAGATAATATTTGTAGTGGATTTTTCTTATTTTCCCATTTATTCAAAAATAATCTATGAAATACTAATAAAGCGGTTATACTACCAAGATTAATATTTTTAAACCACTTTTTAGCTTCCCCTATTAATGTTTGTGGAAAATTTCTCATTTGTACATCAAAATCATCTATTTCATGAAGCTCAAAGTAATCCGTCATTTTATTAATATGCTTTTGGGCAGTGTACTGAGTAGTAACATCAAATTGCGGTATCTTACTTTGGTAATCCTCAAGAATTTCATGTAGTTGTGCTGGAAGAACTAGGGGAGCATACCTAGTAGCCATAGCTTGAATTTTAGCTTGGCTAGGAGGTAGATTGGAAGTGCTTGGGGCTGAACTGGAAGTACTAGTTGATGCAGTTAATGAAGTTACTGATGAAACTAGAATATAATATGATGAACTAGAAAAAATGGTGGATGAACTAAAGGATAAAGTTGGGGTGCTAGAAAATGAAATTGGAATATATGAAGAACTACTTGGAAATGAGAATGATGAGTTTAAATTTGCAGAAGATAAACTAATGGATGATGTTGATATGGGAGACTATGGAAATAGTATTCTAGGTTGTAAGGGTTGTCTAGGGATAAATGGATGCGTAGATTGAAAGGTAGTGGAAATTATAGATGATCTAGTGGTATCTAAATGAGAAACAAAAGGCTTAGATGTGTATGCTAATAATTCAGCTAATTCAATAGCTTCACTTATTTCCTTAAGTATAGTAGCATTTATCTCTTCAAGTTTATCATCAGCTTTAAATATCTTTGATTCAGAATCTGTTGAAATATTTTCCTGTTTTGCCTCAAGAAATGAAATGAAAATAGGGTCTATAACAACACTTTTTAAGTCAGTTTCTGAATTTCTTCTAAAAAAATAATGTTCAAACTTCAGGACAAAGTCTATGCTTTTTTTACTCACTAACTATTTTCGAAATGAATTTACTCTATCTAAGGAAACTTTTGCACCTAAATTTTCTACTTGTTTATTCTTTTTTCCAATTCTGCCGGATTGTCTACTATAACAAGAGGTTTAGGATATGAGTTTGACTTGGTATAGTAGGTTTTTCTAGAAGCTAGAATTAAAGTGTTTTATACTCACAACTTATAAAATAGTCTTTAAGGTAAAATATATAATGAAAAACATTTCCTTAAAGATCTATTTTAAGACTGAGGATTGGTTAGTTCCCCAGTGGAGTTGCCAGTATGTTAACACTCTAACAACTCTAAAGTTGTGGGAATTTTGATTTAAAGTCTAAGAACATTAGAGGTAACCATAGAAAAACTTTTAAACTCTAGGATCTAGCCTTCCTAGGGTTCAGAGAGGGCTCTCTCTTTAAGTTTTAACTTTGTTTTAATTATCTGAAATTAGGCTAGTTATGATTGTGCAAATTGGTTTCGATTGATTTGGTTTGGTTTGGTGGGAAAAATCACTTAATGAGATGGATAGTGGGAGATATGTTTGTCCATTGGGCTAAGGAGTCAAAAGTCAAGCAGACAGAACTAGGATCAAGGTAAAAAAGTCAAATGTTTTCAAGGCAAGATAGATATGTCTTTGAAGATCTTGGAAGGATGATTTGGTGAAGTGGTTTAATCGAGATAAAGAGCAATGAAGCATTCTTTAATCCGGATAAGGAAGGAGTAGAAAGAGGTCATTTTAAATAGGGATAAATTAAGGGTTCCCTACTATGGAAATCAGCAGAAAACATAAAAATGATAAACAGTTAAAGACAGGGTGATTTTAACAAATCTTGTAATAATACTCCTGATTTATCATTCAAATTTAGAGAACATATATGGATTCATGTAAAACATAAGAAGATAAACAAAGACATTAGAAATTACTTCACCTCAATGGATCATCACATGAATCCTGAAATATGATTCTAGATGATTTGATCTAGTCTGGTACTCGAGTTTGCAACAAAAAGCCTTCAAGTACAGCAAAAATGGCTATAGAAATCTTCAGCAATTTATTCCATGATAATACTTTAAAATATGAAGTATGTATACAAAAATGTCTACAAAATATCCTAGAACGCTTCTAGGAATTATCTAAGGAAAAAATAAATATCTTTTACAACAAAATAGTGACAATGCTTAACAAATCATTAAGCTTTCCTATTTATCCAAATAAAATAAAAAACTATTTTGGAATGGGTGCAGCTGGTTGCCTTGTTGTCCTCTTTGCTGACACAAATATTTCAAATCTTTTTTGAAATATTATCTTTTTTATCTTATACTCTTAAAACTCTATCAAAACTGCCTTACTGCTATAAAAATTCTGTTTTGATTGTGAAAAAATCAGCAAACTGTTTTATTCTTTTATCTGCAATTTGAATTTTACAGTAAGTCAGTAACTGATTTCCAAGCTTCATCATCAGGGATTTTTATCCTTTTCAGCTTTCTAAATTTCTCATCTATATCAGTGTATCTGGAAAATTTTGGTTTTATAAAAAAAGGGTGTTTTATCTCATGTTGAAGAACAAGTCTTTAAAACTTCTATGTAAAACCTTCCCTGTAGGAATTCCTTGCCCTTCTGTTTTGTTAACTTGTTCTTTTGCATAATCTCTAATATTTTTGTTTTAGTCCTCTTGTGGCATGAGTTTATCATTAATGACCAGAATGTTAGGCAAACCTCTTTTCCTCAAATTTTCAAACATAACGATAAACTTGGTTATGGCTATGTTCATGTTTTCACATTTTTCCTCTAACTGCTTCATTAAATTCTTCTTTGAAATGACTTTCCATATTTCAAGGATTGTCTCTATTCTATCAGTAATTTCTATCACTTCAAGCTCTTGCGTGTTCTTGTTGTTGAGAAATTTGATTAGTTCTAGGGCTTGCTTAGACTTGTCACCTAGCTCATATTTTTGTTTTTTGAATCTCTGCTTATGTTGCCTTCAGTACATCCCTTTGCTCATATATTACCTAGATTGATGGCCAAACATCATTGATGGCTTCAATGATTTTACTCCGTAACTGATTCGTCACATAAGAAATTGGCTCTTTCAAGGTTGCGTCCTTTTGTAGATTTTTCAACTCAGTATTTAACCTATTAGCCCTTTGTTCATGAGTTTTGGAATTTATTTGGGCTAGCTTCTTAGTGTCTTAAATATTTTCAATCACTTTCTTCAATCTGTTGATCTCATTGGTTTGAAGTGACATTTCCTCCGTGGCTTTAACTAATTTACTAGCCTCATAAGAATGTTGAGCTGCTGTGGTAGATGATTTTGTGGCTGAAGTAGTAGATGAGGTTACTGGCATTGCAGTAGCCAGAGGTACTTTTGGTGCCAACTCTTCTGCCAGAGTTTAAGGCACAGCTGTATTAACCATGTGAATTACTGTAGGAGTTTCTTGTGATTTTGTAGTTTCTCTTTCATGGACAAGCTTGTCCATTTGGATCTCCATTTCTTTTATCTATCCTATTAATTGTAGAATCAAGTTCATCGTGTCATATTTCTGGTTTTCCTCTTGAACTATTTCTTTGGCTTGTGGATGTTCATTTTGTGGAAGCTTGAGCTTTTTCCTCAATGTTGCAATATCATCATTCTTTTTCTTCACTAAATCTTCTGCTACTTTGACATTGGCAGGATCATATCCTACTTGAATAACCAACTCTTCTAAAGACTTAATCCTAAGATATTTAGCATATGAGGAAGCCTTATCAACCTTCATTTGATCTCTCATGTTTGTTATTATATTCTAAAGCTTGTGGACACTCATGGCCTTTGTAGTAATTGTAGAATATAACATCTCAGAAGTTTTCCTGTGAAATTCAATTTGATCTAGTGTATGGATACTTTCTATTGGCACTTCAAGATCAAATTTCTTGTAATTTGCAATTGTCTTGGTAGTTTTCACTGTTGGTTGAAGAACTAACATAGTCAACTTTTCGTTTGAATAATAAAAAGCTAATAAAAGTATATTCTGGATACTTGGTGTTTGCTTCAAATACTGAGAATAAATCTCATTTTTATTTCTTGATTCTTTCTATTTATCTACTTATATTTTTCTCTGATGTCAAGATCTTTTTCTTCTGGTGTCTGTGAGGAGGATGCCTCCATACTCTACTGCTTTTCAATTACATGTGTATTGGAATTATCAGGATCTTATTCATTTAAGATCTTTGTCGTTGTTTCATTTGTAATGATTGTAGCTACATTTGTATTTGTCTCTGGCACATTTGTATCTTCCACTTCTATGGTCACCTTTCCTTTATCAAATGAATTGATCTTAGGCTTTTTATTCTATCCAAGTTTAAAAATATTTTCAGTTGTTTTCTCAGCAGTGTATGTACCTTCTTCTCTGAGTCTCTTAGTAGCTTTCTCTCCTTGATTTAGAGCTTTCAAGGTGTGACCAGTATCACCCTGTCTTACTACTTCAATGAAGGTGTTTTCTAACCAATATTTGATTAGAATACTTTTCAATCTGTGGTCTTTTGTCAGGAATATAAGGTGTTAGTTTGCTTTTAACCCTCATTTTGCTGATAATTCCTTAAGAGTCATAATTCCATAAGAAGCTAAACTCAAATTTGTACTCCAGTAACTATTTTGATGCTTATAATGCTACATATCTATGATTACAAATGAAGAGCCCTATCTGATTTTTCAACTCAAATTGGATTTTCTTCTTGGCTGGTAGAAAGTTGATATAATCTGAATTTAAGATTTGCTTGATATACTCCAAGGCAAAAAATCTCATTGGCACATACTTAGGAAGTTTATAGGGTAACATATTGGACCCAAAAACTCTAATTTCTTTATGGTTCTGATATAAGTACCAATCTTCGGTTATTGTTTGCTCTGATAGTTGTAGAACTCTCTTTATTTCATCACTGATTCTTGTTTAGATTGTTTTTTTTATCAAAGAAGTCCAAAATATGACTGAAAGTGGCTTCTCTTCAATATCAAGCTTCTGAAGTGTAATTGGGAACTTGTTTTCTTGGAAATATAAGAACATATGGAATAGAAAGGATGTACACCTAAATACAACTTCTGTTGGAAATTTGACAAGTTGATCATGAATATTATCAGCTATATATTCAGCATAATTGGAAATGACAGAAGGAGGTTGTCCTTGTGCAAAGGTAGATATAAAACCTGGGATTGATTCATCTGTATGATCATCTGTAAAATACCCTAGGATAAAGGACAACATGGATATGACATGCCTAAAACCTTGAGGAAATTTTGAATTAGAGTAAGGAGGATTTATTTGTGGAATTTCAACATGTAAAGGCATGAACACTTGGAAAATTTGGAACCTTTTGGGAAATTCAAGACCAATATAAAGCTTTTTGAGTTCTTCAATTAATAAGGGAACAACTTTGGGATCAGGTTTGAGCTGTAGCATCTGATTTATTGACTCAGCAGTAATTGTGAACAAGACTTCTTTATTTTCATTCACAATTACTCTATGTTCCGGAGAATAATGGGTCTGACATAACCTAATAACCTCTCGACATTGATGGGTGAGTGGAACAACATATTTGGGTAGGTTTGACTCCCAAATTTGGACTTCTTCAACTTGATCCAATGAATTTTCATAACTCCAGCAGTGGAGGTCTAACAAATTGAATTCAACAACTGGATTCGCTATTTTATAATCCACATCAGCTAAAGGTGTAAGTTCAATGTCTAAAACAGGAGGTTGTAGAGGATTTAAAATAATTTCAGTCTTGGAGGACATGGTTGGATTTGATTTTTACATATTTTAGACTTTCTAGATGACTGAAACTCTGTATTGGGACTTTTCTGGACTATTCTGTAAAATTAGATTGCTTACAGAAGTGTTTTGACATTGACAGAGGTTATTTCGATAAAAATAAGCACAACTTGGTTTTCTTGGAGTTTCAAACTTCAATTTGGCGTTAAAATGTTCTTCAAACTCTTTTACAGGTTTAGAGATAAGAAACAAGGGTTTCTTATGCTTTTTTCAGAAAAACAGGACTAAAACTGGTTAAAATTGGGCGTTGAAAGGTTGAGGTTACCTGAAAAGGATTTCTGGGAAAATTCGAAGTTTTATAAGGTCTACAAATACTGAAAATAAATTCAATTTTAATTTAAAACCAATTTATAATATTGAAAATAGGGTTTTATCAAATTTTTTACAGGGAATTTGTTCTTTTAATGCAACTATAAGGTCTTTCTTTGGGTAAATAGGCTTTACTGGGCTTAACTCTTTCAGAAATTCCTTTTCAAATGATAACAGGTTTGTTTTATTCATAAATTACCTGTTTGTGAAGGTATTAGGTCGTTCAAACAGGTTCTGAGGCGTAAAACAGGCTTTTGATGGCTTTGAAGGTCTCTGGAAACAATCTAGAAGCTTTCCTGTAGTATTTGATAGTAAATGCAGGGAATTTCTCTAATTTTCTGGGCATAAAACAATGTACAGGTCTTATTCTTTAGTCAGGATGAACGCATGCAAATAACGTAGAAAAGGCTTTTATAGCGCAATATGGAGGTTTATATGGTTTTTAGGTCAAAAGAGTTATGCATTTAATGGCGGTCATGTCGAAACAGAGGGCAGTTTTGGTCTTCAAAGGTGGAAAACCAGAGGTGGTTATCACGTGGTTTTGGGCGGTAAATGGTTTTGGTTGGATCAAATGCAATCCAGTAAGATGTTGCCGCATGGAGGAGAGAGATGGATGGAAAACCACCCATTTCACAAAGTTTGAAATGGGTTTTGATCGTGCCATTTAAAATGCGATATTCATTTTGGATCATCGGATTGGAGGGCGTTAATGCGAATGGTGAAGTTTGAGTTTTGGAGTTGCTCGGCATTGGGGTATGGTGCCCAAGCTTTGTAATATGTGGCGAGATAGATTTATATCGTTTAAAACATAGTTTTGAATGTAAAACTATGTATTATTTTATTGGCAGGGTAATGTTTATGTGGTTAAAAAAAACATTAACAAATGTTTAATAACCAATGGCATGAAATATATAATACATGGTGTATAAAACATTTACATGTGTTTTATAACCATTTGGAAGCAGGGTTTAATTTATATGATATAACGTTTAACCTATGGGAATATGGTGGCGTTTATTTCAGCACATGGGATCTATAAACCATAGGTTAACATTAAAAAATGGGTTTTTTGGGATATTTGAATAATGGATTTAATAAATTACGGGAAGGGTATTATAAAGGGATTTAATACTTTAGGTTAGAAATTAATATGAAATAAGATGAAATGAATCAAAATACATATATTTTAAACTAAGTGTAAATAGGCATTTTAGCATAAAATTATCCCATTTTGATTTTTACACATAAACTTAGGATAAAATGTATTTTATAGGTTTTCTGAGAGTTTTTGGATGAAAATGAAATTAATTAAGGGGGATTTTACTTTTTCTAAGCGAAAAAGGTTTTTTACTTAGGAAAAGGGTTTGCATTTCTTTGAAAAGGGTGAATATGCTGATAAAATGGGTTTTAGCAAATCTAATATTTTCAACCAATCAGTTATTAAGCCTCGGGTCCGGTCCCAACAGAAGTCAGAGAAATGCTCTGAGCCTCTTTAATTGAAGGTTTAGAATACTGGATCATTGTGGGGGAGGGGAAATTAGTAACTTTACCGATGATGCTTTATTACATGTCTTGCACAACTTCTTTCTACCTACCCATCATTATTCTAACATTTTTTTTTTACTTCATTTGCATGGGTGCATTTAAGGCTTGCAACCCTAAATCCATTTTTCTTTCAAAGCATAAAAAATATCTAAGTCTAACCTTATTTCATCTGAGGGCTCATATTAAATTGTTGAGCTCCTCATTTATTCTCTAAATATCTACTGATTTGTCAAGTTTAATCTATTTTACATATCTTTATTCTCTATCTAAAACATGAATTTAAAACCATGAAAAGTTAATATTAAGTTATTGAATTGATCATGGATTATGGCATTTTGGACAATCTGCACACAATCATTATTCTTGCAGTAAAAGTAAATAGTAGCGGCATTTTGACTTGCTCACTTTAATGTCTTATTTTTATCCCTTTTTTCTTTTGGGGTCTATTCTTTTCTAAGTCCTTTGATATTTCTTTTAGGACTTTTACCCTCTTTTTATTTTTTTATTATTTTCTAAATATGGGAAAACAACTTGTAGAAAGCAAGGTATGTACATATTTACAAGACTATCAAAGTCAATTCAAAAATTACGAACCCTATTATTATATGACCCTAACAGAGAAAATACAATACACCAAACTTCTCTAATAAAATTGATATGGAAAATGATATTTTGGAGGATCAAAATTACAGTTCATATGGAAAATATTGTGTTCAGAACGAATCAAATGAGGACAAAATTGAGAAGTGAAAAATTGATATACCACAATATTTTGTCTATTTAAATATATATGAAGTCCCAAAGGACACTTATTTTTGTATACATGTTCCATAAGTTGTGTAAGAAAAATTGAATGAAATAGTACAAATGAGGTAATTTATTTTATTTGATTAAATTTGTTGTTCTTCTATTTTTGGTGTAGGTTCTAAATTATTTATCACATCAACATTACTACTACTATATGCCAATTTTACATTGCATTAGAGGTAAGAAAATGTTCTATACTTTCTATTCTTTATTGTAATATTGAGCCATATTTCCTTGCTGCAATTTTTTTAAAGATTTGTGTCTTGATAATTAACTATTACTTTATCCCTTTCTTGTATGTGATACAAAATAAAGCAATAATTTTATGAGGTGAGGATCTATATTTTTACATAGGTAGTATCATTGTATTAAAGAATAAATAAGTACTTTAGCCATGCTTTTACTAAGAAATAATGGCTTCATTTGAATTAGATGAGTTTTTTTTTTTTTAGCTCTAATATCTTTGTCAGTGTTAATGATTTGTTTGTTTGTTGCATTTGGATCATTTTTCGAAGTTTGAAAGTTTTGGGTTTATTTTGTTTCAAAATTATGATCTCTTAAATTCTTCTAGTTTTTGTTTGATTTTAATTGATCCTTTTGTTAAGGCATGATTTGTTTCATCTTATTTTATTTGTTTAAGGGATTTAGTTAAAGTTAAAGACCTTTTTTTGAGTAAAAATGTCTTTTGTTTGTTTTTTTGTCATGTTCATTTGAGAATGATAGGATATTAGGATTAATATATGACTTCACTTATTATATAGCCATTCAATTTTTTTTCCATAATTATTATTATTTTATATTTTATTATTGAAGGATATGTTTTATTTCATTTTTATTTGATTTCCTCGCAAGATGTGGTGTAACAAAATAATATTCACCTTTTAGAATCTACTATTTATTTTATATTTTCTTTGAAAATACTTATTGTTTGTTAAGAGAGGAAAATGAGCTCTACTTAGTTAAGTGAAGAAAAAATGGTATAAGCAATATGATCCTATTTTTTCATCATAGAAGTCATATTGTCATGAGAAGGAAATTAATCTAATTCAATTATACTTTGATACCAATACAAAAAAACATCACATGTAATTAGTTGAGAACAATAGATTTTTTAGTGTAGTACTATTCTTGAAGTTTAAAACCCCCTTGATGATCATTGTTTTGTGACATATTTTTCCAAGTAATGAACATTCATAGACTATTTTTTATATTTCTGTTGGACTTTTTAACTCACCCATTGTATATTTTTAATGAGTTTGTGTTATTACCTTTTTTTTCATCGTGTAGGAAATTAGGTTTCAATGCATCATCATCTTCTATTAATTCTCATTTTTTTATTTTCTGCGATTTCAAATATTTTTTTACCAAGTCAACATTATTAGAGTTGTTAACTATAGAATAAAGTGCAACAATGACTACAATAGTTATGATCCAAAAATAGGTGAAAAACCTAAATATTATGATGAAACACCATATTTTAAAGTTGTTGGTTTATATGAACTTGAGGAATTGGAGAAGTATCTACCTTTTAGAAAATTGATGTATAAGAAAAAAAAATGAATTTTATGTAAATATTCATGATTTTGATATAGCTATTGATAGACCTTATTTTCATGTGAAGCCTATATAATATGAATTAAATTTAATATGGCAGGGTTATCTAGATGCGTAAAGACTAATTTTGAGAAATATAATTTATTTGGTTCAACATCACATGCTTTTGGGGGTGCCTTTCCAAATAGTTTCCCCTTAGGATGTGATAAGACATTTGTGGTAAAACATATTAAAAACATGCAAAAATATTTGCAATAGTATATAACAAGAACCTAGAGCAACATTAGCCGTGATTTTTCTTTTCCAAAACATGTAAAATTGTATATCATAGTTTTTAACTAAATATGTTTCTTATTATTACATATTTTTCTATACATTGGTAGAAAATCACTAATATTTTACATTGTTTTCTAATTTTTTAGAATATTAACCAATAATTTTTAATACTTTATAACCTAGTGAAAATTCACCAATATTTAAAAAAAATTATATTTTAATGAAAGATTCACCAAAAACTTGCATATGTATATTATATTAATGAAAAAATATCCTATAAATTTTTCTATATACCATGGGGATTCACCCATTTATTATAAATATAAATTTGGGGGGTTTCTTAAAAATTTCCCTATTTCCAACTCAAGATCATGTGTTGGATAATTCTACTCATGCTTTTTCACTTTCTATGACTCATAGAACACTACATGTCCTTCCCACATAAGGACTCCACAGAGTTCTATGTTGAAATAATTTTTACACGCCACAAAATATTTTTCCAAATTTTCAATATTTAAAACTAGAGTATTTGTAAGAGCTACTTCAGTTGCTCGAAAATTGTTGCACATTTCTCTATCCACTCAAATTTATTACCTTTCCTCTACAATTATGTAATAGGATACGCAATCCAATATAATTTCCTTATGGAAAGTATATTAACATCTAACATAATTAGTCAAATGAGTGGTCTTACCTCATTCATATTCCTAGGAGATGCCAACTCCATGACAACTCTTATATTTTCTGGATCCACTCCTATTCCTTCCTTCAAAAAAACATGCCTTAAGTACTGTACCTCTCTCTCAAACAAATCGAATTTGGTAATCTTAGAATACAATTCATTCTCTCTTAGAAATCTCAACAAGTCTCCTGCTAAATGCTCAACATGTTCTTCCTCATTCATAGAATATATAAATACATCATAAATGATTGCAATAACAAAATTGTCCAAATAAGGACACAACACATTATTCATGAAGCACATAAAGGTATTTTGAGCATTATTCAAACCAAATTGAAGTACCACAAACTCATAATGTCCATACTTTTTCTGAAAATGTGTCTTGTATATGTCCTCTTCCATAATGTGTACCTAATTATATATATATCTCAAATCAATATTCGAGAAAATGGCTACTCCCTTCAACTGATCGAACAAGCCATCAATCCTAGACAATAGATACATGTTCTCCATGGTCACCTTGTTCAGTTTCCTTTAATCAATGCATAATCTATGAGTACCATCCTTATTCTTCACAAACAACACTAATGCACCCCAAGGCACTACAATTTTCATAATGTATCCCTTATTAATAATTTCCTTCAACTACAACTTTAATTCTACTAACTCTAGAGTGCTCATCGACTACGGTGCCTTTAATGTTGGTGCTACCCCTGGTACTAACTCAATAGAAAATTCCACTTATTTAT
This sequence comes from Pinus albicaulis, assembly GCA_034641835.2. Taxonomy (NCBI): domain Eukaryota; kingdom Viridiplantae; phylum Streptophyta; class Pinopsida; order Pinales; family Pinaceae; genus Pinus; species Pinus albicaulis. The sequence continues at coordinate 936,405,726 of CM076571.1, read as the reverse complement.
GAGGCGGAAAAATTGATATATCCTCTGGAAACAGATCCTAAAACCATTGTAATATCGAGTGCCTTCTCGACACCTATGAATCCTCATCCTCCTTACCTTTATCACTATAAATATTCTCTACAAATAACACACACCCTTTCTTACTAATGCAACTTTTATTCCATAGTTATCACCATTATAACTAATGTTTCATTCTTCTTATCCTGCAAGATTCCTTTTTCTCAATTTTGTTCCAAGAACACAATAGACTTATCATAGAAGTCTACCTTAGTCTTGTGAATATATAGCTAGTCCATGCCCAAAATCATATTTTATGATCCCAATGGAAATACATTCAAATGTGATGATTTAGGCATACAATTTGATTCAAATGCACAAGATCTTACCCAGTGATGAGATATTTTCTTTGTAACTGTGAACAACTACACTAACCAAGATTAGGGATGAAATTATTTATTCAAACTAGACTTATCCATGAAATCGGGACTAACATAACTATAATTATATCTAGGTTCAATCAAAATAAAAGCAACTAGGTCACAAATATTACCATCCATTTCAATGATAGATTCGTAGTGATCTACCTGCTTATTATCGAGTGTTGCATGGATACAAGGAACACTCTTCCCAACATCCCCAAACGTCTACACCTCTTGTGCAATGTAAAACTAAGGCCTTCCACCCTAGTTTCGTGGACAATCCCTCTTAATATGCTCATTACTACATCTCCAAAACTCCAACCATCCTGTACTATGACCTCTATTTTTGTTGCCCTCCAGGTTGTGACCCATGTCCCTATCTAGCTACATTGAAATTCTTGTATGGTGCAACATTTTGTTTCTCTTATACATTATGAGGCCTTGTTATTTTCTACTTCCATTTACCTTTTTCTTTGTCTTTCCATTTCCAGCCTTGCTGAGATTCATTCTTATTCTTTGACTGCTCGTAATAATTCTTCAAATACCCAATATCTTCCTTAAATGACCAAGGCTCATCATACCTAATCCAGTCTCTAAAAGCTAATGTAAATCCACTGAAAAATGTCTAAAAAAATTCTTTTTCATCCTTAAGATACGATACATACCTCAATGCCTCCAGGACATTAATGGTATATTGTTCATAGGTCATCGATCCCATCTTTAGTTCATATAATTCCTTGAATTTACTGTCGTAGTACCTTTCTGAGAAATATTTCTTCCTAAAAAGTCTCTTGAATTCATGCCAACTCAAGACTTATGTCTCGATGTCTCTAACTCGTTTCACATATTCCAACCAGATGTTTAATTTCCATTTGAGGCTAAAAATAACTATTCTAGCCTTCATATTCTCCATGTAATCATATATTTCAAAGAACTTCCTCATCCCAAGTAACCAATATTGTATTTCCTCCATCTTCTTCAAATATCCATCAAAGGTAGGTGTTTTTATTTCTTGAACTCATCTGATAAATATCCTATGTTACTCCTCCTAGAAGGATGATAACAATGACGATCACAGTTCCTATCAAAACAAGAACTCAAAAATATTTGTGTCCACTACCTCTCTTATTTGGAGTATTTGAGGGCCTATCATCTCTGATCATGTAATCTATATATAACATGTGCCTGCCATGAGGCCTACTACCATATGCCCTGTTAGTCCCATCCCCCTTCAATGGATGATTTGAAGTGGTCCTTGTCTTTGAAATTTTGACAAATGTTGAATGATTATTGCATTGAATTTTTCTTATTTTTCCTGTGTCTAAATGATCTTGTCATTATCCAATTTGAAACGTCTTATTTTTACCTTAAAGCTTCTCAATGTGTCTACTAAGTGAGAATAATTCCCACCACCATGCTACTCATCTAATCCACAAGGAGAATCTTGTGAACTGTAGTCTACCATCTTGCTAGTCATATTTGATTTTTTTCCTACAAGAATAACATGTCATTTAAACCAAAATGTAAACATAATCAACATACCTCGGTATATTTCACGGATGATAACTTATATTCAAGGTCAACCAAATTAGTGCAATACATGTATAAACATAATCATAAAAACATATAGATATCATTCTAACCATAATCTAGTCATCAATGCATGACCATAAAAACCACACATCATTACCAAATGCATGACAACTACAACCATATCAATGTATCCTTAAAAACATGTAAACACTACCATGCATAAATAGTTCATAACCGACATACATTCAGGATGACACATTCAACAACAACACCATAAACCTTCACATTGTGACACCACTACAACCATTACCAACACCATGCATATGCAACAAGAACATAGACCACAAGTATAAGTAACACATATGTAATCGACATGAATTCATGAACAAAACACTGCCCATCCAGTCCAAGGGGTGAACCTTGCTTTGATACCACTCTATAACACCCTCCTCCCACATTCACCCAAGGTACCCAGTCCGTTGGGGTAAACATGTGATGAAATGATATTATTATGTGATTCAACTCCCCATGTACAATTAGGGAAGTGGTATTGATAGAACTGAACTAAAATGACCTTCCAAACATGCTACAGAGCCTCCAAGATCCTACTAACCCTTTCGGGTGACCAACCTCTAATAAAACTTAACTTTTCACTGATCTAGGCCCTTATTTTATCCCTTGACAAGCCAAGCATGTGAATGTATGCCTCTAGTCGCTCCCACATCAAGGGAAAACAACAACTAGGGGTGTTTTCACCTAGTTCTGTACTAGTGACCCTAGATTATGTGCCACTTTTTCAGGGCCAGGACTTAGGCCACTTCCTAGAACATCATGAAAAATTTAGAAAGATAAATAAATGGGAATAAGGATAAGAATGAAATTAACTCATCAATGAATTGATTGGACCCCTACTATCCATGACATGCATTTCATCAAACATGTTACAATTATGTAATCTACATGTCATAAACAGATTTGTGCATAGGGGTCTCATACTTATATGAGATTCGTAAAGAAGCATTGATGCCTTATCACATTATTTTCATTATCATATATTAGGTCATATATTCATTTTTCATTCACTTACAAGTCAAAACAAGATGAGATCCATACATCATCACTCTCATAAAAAATACTCATAGCCAACATATAAACAATAGAAATAAAAAGGATATAATAACCATAAAATCCACATATAAACCAGTACATTTACACATGAGATACCAAGGATGATAATATCCTATTAATGAATGTGTAAGCTAACCAGGTTTGGGACTTCCATGTACCACTCGACCATATATTGGTTGAACCAAATATTTCTTTCATCCAATCACCCCTGGTCCATATTCCAAGCATGAATTTGGGACTAATAACTAGAAATCAACCAAGCCTTCCCTGGTACAAACCACATCACCTTCATCGATAGAACCACGACTTACTGCAATCCCCACTGCATCACTAGGCCTCTAAGAAAGCATGGATTCCACCATATTTCTCCACCTTCACCATGACTAACTTTCCTATCTCCTAATCTCTAGGCTTTACCATAACTCCCATGATACAATGACTGAGGATCCATAGGCCTAATTGATAATCGACCCTTCATGATTTCCCATATATCCTTCCATTCAAATACCAACGATTCCTAGGCCTGATCAAGGGCACACAGCTCTGGGCTTTACTCTATATCTCTCCATTCATGTGTCGAGGATTCCTAGGCCCACCGAGGCAAAATATATCCATATTTAATGCAACCCACAGTCTGATTTAAGAGCTACTAGGCTAGTGCTTTATCGTAATCGACAGTCCAGTTTAGGGATCACTAACCCATGTGTTATTTCTTTCACAGACCACCTCACTGAGTTTTGAATACATCTAGCAATCGAGCTCAAGGAATACATGAGAACCCTCTCATACCATGATTATCCAGAAATGTCAAGGTTAGGATGAATAAAACTATCACATCTAGAAAATCCCATGCTAGTGATATCAGGAGAACCAATAACTCACATGAATAACAATGCATGTCAAAATAGCAATAAAATCATACATGCAACTCGATACCTACGAATAATATCGATGTAAATGCTTGATCCTCATATTACTTGCTTGATCTTTGCTTCCTCCTGCCTTCTTTTCTTTTCCTGATCCAATTCTTAAGTGCTCCAAGAAAAATGTAAGTGCCCAAGAGTTTGAGGTAGAGGGAATAGAGAGAGAGCTCCAAAACTAAACTGACAAAATGTTACACTAAAAAAAGTTACTAATTGATCCTCATAAGCCTTTTTATTAATGAGGCCTTTAATTTTTTCAATTTCCCGTTATTTTCCTTCATTTTTCTCCTCACATGAAACTTGTAACCTTATATTCACAATTATATAGCCACTCTGCAAACATAGATTAAAGGATTAAACCTGTAATTCGCCAAGTTTATTAGCATGTGTAACACATATTGAAGTATATGGAGTGTGATTTTGAAATTTATCATTGATTTGGTCTCAAAGCATGCTAAAATGTTTCAATATAAATCATGAGTCCATTTTGACCTTCTAGATCAAAATATGGAAATACTCGAATTGAAGATGGAGTGGCTACAATTCGCAAATTAAACATTGATTTTTCATCTGGATAATTTGGCTCACGTAGAGGACATTAATGCTGAGAAGGACGATAATCAAAGAGTTGATGTTATCATGGCCATTGACCAAATCTTCCCACGTTTTCAGCTTGATCCAAAAGTTAATGAAGCCCATGTTGCTTATGATATTTACTAGGATATGTAGTAATTTAGATAGTTGTTAGTTTTTATTTTATTTTATTTTCATTAATAATGCACATCAGTTTAAATAGATTATATAGCTCAATTTCATGGAATCTATCTATATCTATCTATTTAATTAATTTTTATTGTGCCGAGAGGCACATTGTATAGGTGAGTATGACCACGACGTGTAAGTAGGTCACGTCCTAAAAAAAATTAAAATAATTTTACTATGTTGAAATAAACATTAGCTTGAATCTTAAGTTATAAATAGGTTTTTAATATTATTAATGGACTAAGATTAATTATTAAAATATAACTATGTATTAATATATACAACTTGAATGGATAATAAATTATCTAATGCATTTAATAGTTCCTTTATCATATACATGAATTTGAATGGATCATAAATTTATGTTTAACAACAAATTTTACCACATTACAATTATAAATTAGGTAAAATATTAAACATATTTAATCACATTTACTAAAGCTAATAGCATCTCTTAAATCAAAGGAAAAAGCTTAATTCAACACAAAGAATCAAAATCCTTCTCCAAAATCTTCTAATATTTCATTTGACTAAATATTTGTAAAATGAATCTTTAAAGAGAAAACCCATATCCTATGGATATATTAATGTTTTTAAAGACACAAATATTTCTATATCAAAGTTCTAATATTTGAAAATATTATTTTGATGTAATTTTATTATAATTTTTGTTATCATGCCATAAAAATATTATTAAATCTAATATTAATATTATTAAATTTAACATGATACTCAATTTGTTATTATAATATATATTAATAAATCATGATATATATATATATATATATATTAACGGAAGAAAAAATACATAAAGTGGTATAGGTGGACATATATAGGGAGTGACAAGGGAGAGATGGAGAGAGAGTGTGTATATTTTGGTGTGGGATGTAGAGATAAAGGAGAGATGGAAGCAAGGGGTAAGATAAGGAGAGTTAAGGAGAGAGTGAGGGATATAGTGACAGAGTTAGAAGGTAAAGAGAAAAATATAGGGGGGAGAGAGAGAGAGGGAGGTAAGAGAGAAAGTAAGAGAGAGGAAGGAAGAGAGAGAGAAAGCGAGAGGGAGGGAGAGAGACGGGGGAAACGGGGGAGAGAGAGAGAGAGTGAAGAAGAAGAGAGAAGGAGAGGAAGAGGGAGGGAGAGATATCTAGATATGGAGAAAGAGTGTCTATGTTTTTGGGGTGATATAGAGAGATAAAGGAGAGGTAGAGGGAGATAGATATATAGATTACAGTTGAAGAGAAGGAAGAAGAGAGAGATGGGGAGAGGGAGGGAGAGATAGATAGACATGGAGTGTGTGTGTGTGTGTGTGTTTTGGGGGGTGAGATAGAGAGATGAAGAAGAATATATGGAAGGATTGATGGATATATATGGAGGGTGGAGAGAGAGAACAATATTTATTTTACTATATGGATTGATTTCAGTGTAGACAATGATTTCTAATCCTAATTTATTTCTTGCACTAGATGTATTTATTTTAGTGTATATGTTGATTTCTAACTATATTTGATTTCTTGCACTATATGCATTGATTTCAGATTCGATGTTGATTTCTAATCCTATTTTATTGCTTTCTCTAGATGCATTGATTTCAACATAGATGGTCATTTCTAATATTATTTGAATGCTTGAGCTAGCTGTAGTGTATATGTTGACTTCTAACTATATTCGATTGCTTGCACTAGATCCATTAATTTCTGTGTAGGTGTTGGTTTCTAAAATTATTTGATTGCTTCCATTATGTGCATTGATTTTCATGTACATGTTGTTTTCCAATCCTATTTGATTGCTTGCATTAGATGTATTATAAATTGTTAATCTTGTGAGTGTAAATTACTAAAAATATTTTTCAATATTAGATGGATGGGGGAGAGAGGGAAGATGATTTATTTCACAATATGCATTGATTCAGTGTAGATGATGATTTATAATCCTATTTGATTGTTTGCACTAGATTTATTGATTTTAGTGTAGATGTTTGTTTCTAATTATATTTGATTTCTTGCACTAGATGCATGGATTTCAGTGTAGATGTGGATTTCGAATCCTATTGGATTGATTTCACTAGATGCGTGGATTTCAGTTTAGATATGTACTTCTAATCATAGTTTATTTCTTGCACTAGATGCATTGGTTTCAGTGTAGATGTTGATTTCTAATCTCATTTGATTTCTTGCATTAGATGCATTGACTTCAGTGTAGATGTTTTTTTCTAGTCCTATTTGATTGTTTTCATTATATTTTATTAATCTTGAAGCTATATATTATTAGAAAAACATTTTAATGCATAGAGGGACACTATTAAGAAATAATTAGTTGTCAAAAGTTGCGATACCCAGAATTAAAATAAAAAAGATGTGGAAAATCAATCCTCCTACAAAGTGCAAATTAATCCTTGAAATTATCGTCTCCCTTCTTCATCACCAACTAATTACTAATAGAGAATTATATATATTCAAAAAAAAATCAAAATTACATATATTTAAAATTACTAATAGAGTAATTTCTTACAACAATGTATTCAAAATATTTATAAGAGGAAAATGTATATTTATAAACATCAAAACAAATCAAAAATTTCTTGAAGGAGATGTGATAACTGTTTGGAGAAAAAAATAATGTAAACATTTTATAAATCGTGTTTCTCATTAAAAAAATAAAAAATACATTATTTCTTGACTTTGAAAAATATATTATAGATAAAAAAAAATCATCAAAATATTCTCGAAGGAAATAAATTATTTCAAATATAAAAAATTAAACAAATTATTTCATGAGTATTCTTTACCTAGAAAAATTACTAACATTAATCTTCAAGATATATTTTCTAATTTTTAGAGAAACACTATTTAGAATTAATTATCTCTCAAAAGTTTTGATATCTAAAATTAAATGAAATAGATGTGCAATATCATTCCTCCTTCAAACTGTTGAAAATATTGTCTTCCTTCTTAATCACCAACTAATTACTAATAAAAAATTACATACACATATAAAAATATGACAGAGCAATTGTAACATTCACAAACATTGCCATCCAAATGCAAACACATAAAAACACAAACCAATCAAAGTATCCAAATACAAACGTGAAAACCATTCAAGGAAAGCCACACATACCAAAATAAAGAAGATAATTATATGGTCATGCCAAGAAAATAAAACATAACGTGAATTTTATCTCAAACATATACATATTAATGATAATCTAAAAATGTGACATTATTTCTCTCAACTCGAACCATCTTAGATTCATCTAACGTTGAATCTACCATGTGCCGAGAGGGATCAAATCCCTTGAGGTGCAAACCTTTCCTCATGTTTTACACACCAAAAATCAGGTTTTCACCTCTAGGGATGTTATCCCTCTTGGTGCATGATAGATATATTGTTAGATGGATCTAAGTCAGTACCATATGTCAAAGTAAATCGGTACTTTTCCCAATTGTTTGTTTTCCTTTCCAGCAACATGAGAATTTATTTGGTAAATAGACATACATGCCCATCTTCCGCATAGTAAAAGCATTGTACAATGAAACATAATAACAATAATACATTAAAATTAATTTCCCTATGCACCACCCAATCCTAATTTTGTCCTTGCCAAATAAAGTTCCCAATCTAAAATCTCAGAAGAGTAAAAGATGCACCCAATGAAACATACTAATATTAATTATTATGTTCTCCCACACATACCCCATCCTCCACAAATATTTAATTGTGGAACCCATGCTCATATAAATAAGACTATGTTAGAGCACTCATGAAACCCCATTTTCTCCTGCACATAGCCTGTTTTCCATATTTTCCAAACCTCGTCCTTCACACAGTAAAATATCCAAACAACTAATCGTAAAAATATTAATTATTATTCTCTCCTTCACATACCTTGTCCTCCACAAATATTCTTTAGCTCTAAAATTAGATCTCTACACAGCTGCTCTCCTTCACATACCCCGTCCTCCACAAATATTCATAGCTCTAAAATTAGATCTATACACAACTACTCTCTTGCACATACCTCGTCCTCCACACAATAAAATATTTGCACAAGGAAAGGTTTTAACATCAATTTCATCCTTTTCGAATAAAATTCCGTATGCACCCCCACTCTCCTGTACATACACCATCTCTCCACACAAGGAAAAATTGTAACTTTACATTCATGCTTGCTGAATAAAGTTCCATATTCACCACCATTCTCCTACACATACCCCATCTCTCCACACAAGAAACGGTTTTAACATTTCATCCTTATAAAATAAATTTCCATATGCAACCCCCTTATCCCGCACATACCCCATCTCTTTGCACAAGGAAATATTTCAACAAAAAAAATTTCCCTGCCAAATAAAGTTCCCTATGCACCCTCATTCTTCCACACATACCTCATCCTACACACAGTAAAATCTCCACACAACAAAACATAATAATATTCCTTGTTTAGTCATACATACCCCACTCTTTGTAAATATTCATACGATATATGATATACAATGTGGAAATTTGTAAAATTATCTATGCACAATGAAATATTAACTAGAGGTTTTTGTAGCCCTCTCCCCCTCCAACCTATGCAAAGGATCCACAACAACGTCAGTTCTGTCATCATAGGGAAGAGTAGTGCCATAAGAGTGGACCTTCAACCACATTAATATTTTCATTGTAGGGAAGAGTCGTACCATAATATGGTGAGCATCATTGTTAATGTGAGAGCACTCACCAACAGAATGGACACTAAGAAAATTTGTTGTTTTTTCTTTTTTAATTTTGAAATCAATTGTGAGGCATTGACAAATAAAAAAAATAAAAATCTTTCCATGAGGGGAATTATGTCCCATAAGAAGTTGGTAGGCTAATCTAATATTAGAAACAATATTTATATATAATAGAAAATTACATTTTAATTTATGGAAAATAGAAATATTCGACATTTTCCCGAAACTTTAGTAAAAATTACAAAAAAACAAAATAATGCATGGTCAATGGAGTTTGACTATAAGGCGAATGCTATAGTCCCTCAAAAGGGAGACACTAATAATATTTATAAACATGTAACATTTATAACATCGTTAATTTTGTGAAAATATGATTTGATAATCCTTCCAATTCTAGGCAACATAATTATGTGCATGATTCAAGCACATTCATTTAAAGTGCAAGGCACGAACACTTGCATATTTTTAACCTATTCTAACCTCAATTAATGATGCACATATGTCTTCATGAATTCCCATTGACATTTCCATGGATGATATGACATTCTATTGTGATTGCTATTTGGTGATTCACAACTTCCAAAGTTTCCAATAGAAAATTGGTAAAGAGTGTCATTTTGAGAGATAGAGTCATAAAAAACATAAGAGATAAACTAAGATGATCCAAATTTAATATTTTAAACAGTTCTATTTCAATCAAGTGAGAATCCAAGTTTACTTCTTAAACTAATACCTATTCCTATGTAATGTTGGTCATCTACTTGGTTAGTGAGGTCAAAATAAAACTAAGATGACAAAGATATCACTACAAATGTGCATAATACAATTAATAAGAAGAGAATGAATGTGTAATTACATCTAAAGTATTGGTATGTACATTCATAATAAAATTAATATAGATATCACTATGATTAAAATTCACTCATCTTTGTCGTGAATAGGCACATCATCATGATTCGCGACAATATATCTCTTGCAGGCCTCATCGAAGCCAAAAGTATTAATAGATTTTTTCAGAAAATCTATAAAAGGGATGTTAAATTCAGATAAAAATGGTATGTTCCATGCTTAAGTGCAATTTACTTCAGTTTTCCTTATTATCCCAATACCAATATTCAGATTATCAATCACATTAACTTAATTACATTGATAGTAAATCTAGATAGAACATAAGCAATAATCAAAATACAAGCCAAGACAAGAAGACACAATATTTGGCGAATGCTGGGGAAAAACCCAATGTAGGGAAAACCCTTTGACAAAATTCTTCTTATTATTATTCAATAGTTTAGTAGAGATAGAAAGTACAAATATCAAAATAAGTTCTCCAAAACAGTCCTATCAAAATCAGCAATCAACAACAGTCAACTACATCTCTAACCAGAAAGTCAACGATGGTCAAAGTGACTCCAAAATTTCCTCCAAGTAGCTCGGTAAACAACGGACAAGTTCAACCATCCAATAGGGTCAAATTCGACCCAAAACACTCTAGTCAAAACCAGTCAAATGCTGTTGTAAAATTTACGATGAAACCTGAAGTCAATGTTGATGTCAACTCTCGTTAAACTACTCCAAATGCCTTGAAAAAATAGGGGAGTTTTGAGGTAAAAAATGGGCCTCGTAAGGAAATTATAAAATAATAGGGGAAATAATAAGATAATATTAGATTACATCATCAAATTTTAGAGGGAAATAAAAAAATTAAACTCATACTTTCATCTTATCTCCATATGGGTTTACTCAAATTTCGAGAGGAAACACTCCTTGGATGCAAAATTTAATTCTTCATCCAAGGAATACCCATGTTGCATACTTTCGATGGACCCTGCTACAAGAAAAATGAAAAATAGATGAAAAAATGTGACTGTAATCACTTTTTTCATGTATTTCTCATTTTTCATATAGCATAGTCCATCAAAAATATGCACCGTGGGTACTCCTTGGATGAGGAATTAAATTTTGCATCTAATGACTACTCTTGCTCAAAATTTTAGTAAAACCTTAGGGAGATTAGTTGAGAATATGAGTTGAAAAAGTAGTTTTATTATTTTAATATTTTTTAATCCTTTTACTTTTTTACTCCAAATATGGTGAATCATCCCCCATGGTTGACATAATCATCTTGAATCCTATTGATTATTATAAATTTTATTTTTGTTGTACAGTTTTCTTAGGAGACCCATTTTAGACCTTAAAATTCCCCTAATAACACTACCAATAAATTCGGCCTTCGAAAATCGAATTTTCTTCCCAAAACCCAAAGTCAATGGAGGTGGTTTGACCCTTGGTAAGTGTTGATCAATGCCCTCTTCAACGGTAGTATATTTTCTAAGAGTAAGTCTCTAATATACCTAGAAATATTCAGCCTCTTCCCACATGTGCGAAGTGAGAAAGAGCTACTCCAAGTTGTATGAACCAATCAAGAGAGGAGAGAAACGATGATGCGATGTGTGAAATTTTGTCCAAATGAGAAGAGGGTAACTTCTATTTATACAAATTTTTGAGGGAGTGGAGACACATGTTGGGCTTTATGAACCTACATTTGACTAAGGTTGACCTTGACAATTTTCACATGTGCGAATAATAAATTCAAAATCACACTTCTCCTTATGCGAACAAGATGATATTTAGATCAATATTGTACCTCTCGAAAACATGAATCCAATAAAAATATCATCGCCATCATATGAATTGTCCAAGGTGGAGTTTGGCCCTAGTTGCCAATTTTAACACTCCCTCTCAACTAGGGAGAAGTCCACCTGCCTCCTTCTACCAACCTTTACCATCTTTGTCATCCCTTCTCTCCTCTGCTCTGTTGAACCATGAAGAATTAATGAAGAATAATTGATCAAGAGTGACTCAGAAGACCTTGACACTCTCCATCGACATAAGTCAGTTTAGCAGTAAAAAGTCAATTGATCCTAGATCAAGTTGTTTGAACACCATGCATCCTGTCGTAGAGAGTATGAAAATGTACGATACATCCATCAATAATGAGATGGTCTTTATCCTCATTTCCAAACTCATTGGCCAGATTATAGGTGCATCCCATGAGTTCTAGAATAAATGGATAGGATGTACGTTGGGGCATCAATAGAAGAATTTGAACCACTCATCGTGCTCATATTGCATAGGAGAAGGTGAACCACTCATCTTATGCATATTTCAACAACAGTAGGGGAAGGTGAACCACTCACCTTACACAAATTCCAACCATTCAATTGTAGGAAGGATCCTATTTGTGCGGAAAGAATGAACCAAATCCCAGTGACATGGCAACCATCAATCATAGGTAATGAGCATCCTACATGTAGGGAAATGGTGAACCACGTCCCATAGAAATGTCCACATGCATATTCCTGAATGCATCTCTCATGGGGGTATCCATAGGAGAAGGTGAACCACTCATCCTTCTCATATTCCATAGGAGAAGGTGAACCACTCATCCTATGCATATGTCATCAACAATAGGGGAAGGTGAACCACTCACCCTACATATATGTGTTCACCATCATAGGGGAAGTTGAACCACTCACCCTACACACATTTCAATCATCATGGGGTATCACATGAAGATGAACCACTCATCCTATACATAGTGCACTAGTAGGTGAAGGTGAACCACTCACCCTATGGTCTCTCATAGCTCTGAGAAGTACCCAAAGCCACCAGGGGCTCACAAATTTTAGCATACAATTCATGTGAGACCCTCATAGTAAGATATTTCCATGACTCTAAGTTTTTTCATGAGAATATCTACGACCTACTCATCAGTCCCGATGTGATGGAGCCTTATTGCTCCCCGTTGTACCATATTTTGGATAAAGTGGTATCTGATATCAATGTACTTGGAGTTGTAATGGAACATGGGATTTTTTGAAAGACGAATCCCACTTTGGTTATTGCAGTAGATCATGGTTTTATTGAACACATGCTCAAATGTCTCACTAAAGAGATTCCTCAACCAAGCAGCTTCACAACAAGCGATACTAGTAGCAATTTATTCGGCCTCAGTGGTGCTTAAAGCAGTCAATTTCTACTTCCTTCTCATCGAGGGTATTGAAGCAGAACCTAGTGAGAAGCATAAACCAAATGTACCTTTACAATTCATCGCATTGCCAGCCTAGTCAACCTCAAAATATCCATAGAGCCTCAATTTCCCAACAGTGTATCTCAACCCATAGCTTATTATGCCTCGAGGATATCTCAAGAGATTCTTGGCAGCAATCCAATGTATGTGATGAGGCTTAACCATAAGTTGAATCAATGTATTCACTTTGAAGCATATGTACGAACTAGAGTTCACCAAGAACATTTGGCCCCCCACGAGTTGTCGATACTCAGAAGGATTTTCCAAATCATCCCTAACAGCACTCCCAGATAGATTTTTAAAGTTAAGTTCCATTGGAGTAGTCACAGACTTGCAGTCCACCATCCCAAATCTTTCGAGTAGCTTCACAATGTATTTTCCTTTAGAAAGGAAAATCTCTACTAGATTTCTCTAGACCTCCAAGCCTAGGAAGTAGTGCATCAAACCTGGGTCATTCATCTCTAATTTGAAACCCAAATCCCTCTTGCATTGATGAATGAGAGGGTATTCACGTGTTAGAAAGAGATCATCTACATAAAGTACCAGATTGAGAACCTTCTATTTTTCAACCTTCAAGTAAACGTTCAGGTCAGCTTCGCTTCTTATAAAACCCAACTTCATAAGATGGTTTTTGATCCTCTCATACCAAGCCTAAGGGGCTTTCTTCAACCCATAGAGTGACTTATTCAACCCCCATACATGTGACTCCCGATCTAGAACTTCAAACTCCTCAGGTTTCTCTATATATACTTCTTTCGTTGAGCGAGCCATGCAAGAAATTTATTTTGACATCCATTTCATTTAGGATCCATTCTTGAAAGGAAACAAGGGTGATGATAGATTGGATAGTGATGCATCTTGCAACTTGTGAGAATATCTCATCATACTCCACACCTTCTTTTAGAGAGAAGCCTCGGGCAGCGAACCTGACCTTGAAATTTTCAGCACTCCCATCATCTCCATCTTTTATTTTGTAAATCCATTTATAAGTTACCATAGATGTGTCCTTGGGTTTAGGAATGACATCCCGGACATCATTATTCATGCTTGACTCATACTCTTCATTCATTGTGTCCTTTCAAACTTGGTGCTTCACGACTTCTTTGAATGTACAAGAATCGGGTTGAACAATGGTGCTCATGGAAGCTAAGCACCCTTGGTACGTCTTTGGCTTCTTCCTTTTGAAAAATCCAATTTTCTTAGGAGTATACGCAGCATAGGTCTCCTTCTTAGTGTTAGCTTCTCTACAATAGTCATAGAACTCATTTGACTCATATTTGGTCCCATTATCGGTCGTCACTATTTTTATCTTCTTCCCTATTTGATTTTTAACAAAGGATTTGAAAGCACGGAACCATTTGAACACATCGTCCTTCTTCTTTAAGAAATAGATCCAAGGTTTAAGAGAGAATTCATGCACAAAAATAGAATAAAAAAAATATACTGTCAAAGATGTTACGGGGAAACATACCACACAAATTAGAATCGATTAGTTGAAGAATGTCGGTTGTCTTACTTTCACTGGAGGGGAATGATCCCCTTCTATGTTAGCCTTCGGCACAACCCCAACAAACACCGTCATGATCTACATTGAATTCGGGCATACCTATTACCATATTCCTTCCATTAGGTAGAGCTTTATAATGAAGGTGAGCAAACCTACAGTTCCATAATTTGGATTGAAGAGAATTGTTGCATGTCATGGCTCCCAAAGGATTTCATCCAAACTAATAAGGAACTTCAACCCTAAATCCAAGTGTAAAATCATATTTGAAGTTTATTTGCCAATAAATTACCTTCCCATCAATAAATTCTACCTTGAATTCTTTGTCTTCCATCGCATAACTAGATACTAGGTTCTTTTTCAAGTGAGGTACATATAATACATCTTGTAGGTAAAGAGTTTTACCTTGATTTAAATGAAGATTAACCATCCATGTCCCTTTCATGGGGTAGGTGGCGTTGTCTCCAAGTATGATCTCCAAATTAGTTTCTTTTTCAATCAAATTTGAGAGGACCTCTTTATACCCAGTGAAGTGCCTTGATGCACCACTATTAATTAGCTAGGTATCCAATGTTTCTAGAGGAGAGGAAGTAGTGAGGGTAGAGATAAGATAAAATTCATTTTTCTTATCTATAACATTAGATCGCTTATACTAGGAGTTTCTTGACTTTTTAGGTGTTCGGCCATTTCTATATCGAGCTGCGAGATCATTTCTCTTTCCTTGGAACATGTTTTCCTTTAAATTCCATTTACCTTGAAATGTTTGAGATTTTTGTTGTTATTATCATCGTGTGGTGTATCCTTCTTATTAGGACATTCTCTAGCATAGTGTCCAAACCTGTTACAATTGAAGCACCTTCGCTTTCTTCCTTATTTGAATCCCTGACTTCCTTGGACTTGTTTCTTTGGACCAAAATTGTTCTTCCTCTTAGCATGAGTGGAGAATAAAGTGGGACCATTCCAATTTGAAGGTTTGTCTCTCTCCATCATGTCCGTCTCTTCTTGAGTGCATCTAGTAAAAAATTCATCAAAACCTAGAATCTTATCATTGTTGAGGATAGTGATATTAAACACATCCCATGATTAGGTGAGGCCACCAACAGTAATAAGAGTGAGCTCCTGGTCAGCAACAACAAATTTTCCAATGGATAGAAGATCACTTTTTATTTCGGTAATCCTCTTGAAATAGAATTGGATGGATTCCCCTCTATCCATATTGATGTCCTTCAACTTGTTCTTGAGAAAGAGGATTTGGTTCACATTGTTGGCTTTGGACATGCTAACCAATTTATCATACATCTCCTTAGATGTGTTGAGCTCAGAAATGTAAACAACCAAATGTTTTTGAATGGAATCCCTGATGATCTTCTTAGCTTTGAAGTCACCTTTATTGTACTTGTTTTAGAAGTAGCCGATGCATTTTAAGGAGGTTGAATAATCTTTTCTTACACATAATACATGACATCACTCTCCTCCAAAGTCAAGTCTAGAGACATCTTCCATGCATGATAATAATATTTATCATAGATCTTATCCTCAGATATGAAGTAAGATAAGGAAGCCATTGAATCTTGTCCTTGTTCAACATTTCTTAGTGATTTCTTTTCTCACTCTTTCCTGGGCTTTGTTTTCACCTTGGATCTAACACCATGTTAATTTTTATAACAATGGTATGTTCTATGCTTAAGCACAATATCAATTTCGAGATTATCAATCACATTAACTTAATCACATTGATAGTAAATGCAGATATAACATAAACAATAAGCAGAAGACAATATAAGAAAAGAGGACACAGTATTTGGCGGATGCCACAGAAAAACCTCGATGTGGGGAAAACCCTTTGATCAAATTACTGGTATTATTCTTCAATAGTTCAGCCCAGAGAGAGTATAAATATCAAAATAACTTGCCCAAAATAATCCTATCAAAATGAGTAGTCAACTGCAACCCTAACAAGAAATTCAACGCTGGAGAAAGTGGCTCCTAAATGTCCTCCAAGAAGTCTGATCAACAACACACAAATTATGCCTTCTAAGAGGGTCAAAGTCAACCCAAAATAGTCTAGTCAAACCCAGTAAAATGTTGCTCTAAAATATGTGGTCAAACCTGAAGTCATCGTCAAGTCAACCCTAGTTAAACAACTCCAAATGCCTCCTTCAAAAAAAAAAATCTGCCCAAAAACTTAAGTCAACAAAGGTTCTTTGACCCTTGGTCAATGCCCTAGTCAATGCTGGTTCGATTCGTGCAATTCAGTATGCAATATGCCCAGAAATATTCGGCCTCCTCCCACAAGTGTGAAGTGAAAGAGAGTTGCTCCAAGTTGTAGGAACCAATCAAGAGAGCGAAGAGATGATGATGTGATGTGTGAAATGATGTCCAAATGTGAAGAGGGTCACCTCTATTTATACAAATAGTTGGGGGTTTGTTTATGAGCCTACATTTGACTTAACGAGACATTGACAATTTGCACATGTGTGAATAATAAATTCAAAATCACACTCGGAACAAGATTATCTTTATATCAATCTTATACTTCTCCAAAAAAGGAATCCAATAAAAATATCATCTCCATTATATGAGTTATCCAGAAAGGAGTTTGACCCTAGTTACCCATTTTAACAAAGGATTTAAGATATGTGACTATTTCCATAAGCTTGTATTTTTTTAAATAATAATCATCATTATATAAAGTTTTAAAATGAAATTGTATCAAATTAAATATATTAATTTAAAACCTTAACTTATAGTTTTATAGATAAAAGATATAATGTAAACATGTTAGGACTTTTATTTATTTTTGTTATATTTTTTAATTACTTTTATTTAAAAATGTTAAAAATTTATCAAAATTAAAATTATTAAATTTTGAAATTGTATAATTTAAATGCACATTTTTTTTAAGACGAAATCTATTTATGTATTTTAAAATATAATTTTAATAATTAAATTTACAATTTCAATTATGTTCAATATCATTTTTTGGATTTATAGTGTGTGAGTTATACAACCCATAATCATTTTAATAATAATTATTATGATAATTTTACATCTAACATTTAAACATGAGTTTACTAATAAAAAATTAGAATTTTAATTATTTTATAATAATTAAATTTCAATAATAATTACCAAAATCAATTCAAATCCGACTAGATTAGGGTGCTTCAAACTTTGATTAATAGACATGTGAAAGGTCCATTCAAAACAGAGATTTCAAATTTATGATATATGCTTAGGTATGGACACTGATATAAAAAAAATATAGGTAAAAAAAATTGAGAAATTAGTTTTGAAAATAATAGAAATTTTTGCAAGATTATGATAAAATTTGGCAGAAATTTTTGAAACAATTAAGTTATAATTGTCATTGATCAGAATTTTGAGTGAATTATTAATGGTACTGAATCTATTTCTATAATAAAAAAAAATCATTCCAACACTAATATTTTAGTTTTTTGAAAATGTTTTAGCCTAATTCAGATAACAAAATTCAGATAACAAAACTACAGTCTAGACTATTCTGTAACCTCTATAAACAACACAACTCCGGTAAAAAATCAAAACATAAATTCACTGCCTGATCTAATGACTGACAAGATTATATGAATTGTTCGCTAATACTATTAATACCAGCGCCCCGTCCGGAATGGGAAGGGACAAATAACATAGCATATCCATTTCGGAACCATAGAAGCAATTTTGATTGTAATTGTTAAAACCTAAAATAACGGTATTTCGTCTAATTAAAATCTGAGCACCAGAATTGCCTTGTATATTTTCTTCTACTCTTCACACTCGGTCTACATTCAATTAACTAGAAACTCCAGACATCTCTGCAGCGCGTTTTCTCGTTGTTCTGTCGTCGGCTGCCTAGGCAGCACCTTTCGCAAATGTTCCTTCAAATCCCTGCACAATAAGCACAGTTCTACTCTTAATGCGTTGGAAGATTTTGAATTGATTCAAAATCATCTAAAAACCCTTAAACTAAACAGTTGAATGTACTTATTTGATCTGTGGTACACTCACTCATTAGTTAAATAAGAGTCTAATATATCTAAAATTTTTATAATGTAGATAAATATTTTTAAGATTAATTATATAATTCTAATTATGTGATTAATCCAAAAAACATTCATTTAAATCTATGTATAATTATCAGAGATAATAGATGAAAATGATTCTGAATAGCATACTTGCACCGAGGAACGTTACAATCAGATTCATGGCAAATTCTGGCGTGAAATTCCAACAGGCGCCACATTTTTTTGCAACGGCCACATCCTCCTCGATAACGAGTTTCACATTGCTTCCCATGTCGAAACAACGCTTTCAATTGACGACAACGGTCATGTACACATTGTCTAGGTAGGTAACACCGAGAGGAATGAACCAGGAGATTCAACGTATATTTTGCCTACAGTGAAAATACAGCAATATATCGATTAACTCAATGGCCTAATAGAAAAACAAAAAAATACATATTAAAGATTGGAAGTGTGCAGGGAAGTGTTCTTCATGTTAAGGATTGAAAGTGTGGAGGGAAGTGCTCTTCTCTAGACACATAGGAGACAACACTAATCAGTAATTTAATTAGAACTCAACAGAATTCGTTAAACTAAAATTGTCTATCATACCTAGCAAACAACTAACTATTAGGTGAAATTACTTTTTCAAACACTCCCGTAATAGTAAGTAGTAACACCCCACATGAAAAAAAATTGAGGCTTTAAAATTACGGCTTGGCAGTAGCAACCTTCTTGGCAGGAGTCGCTGGAGTGGCCCTTTTAATTTTTTTCATCAAACTCTTCATCCTTGTGATTCAATACAATTTAAATATTGCTCTCAAGGAATTTTACATTTTTTTGGTTGCTCTCAAGGAGACTC
This sequence comes from Pinus albicaulis, assembly GCA_034641835.2. Classification (NCBI taxonomy): domain Eukaryota; kingdom Viridiplantae; phylum Streptophyta; class Pinopsida; order Pinales; family Pinaceae; genus Pinus; species Pinus albicaulis. The sequence continues at coordinate 936,385,765 of CM076571.1, read as the reverse complement.
ATTTATTGCTCATGTTTCTAATGTTATCTTATTTAACTGATTTCTAATACTCTGAAGATTAATCATCTACTCCGCTTCTTTTTGGTTTTCAATTCACATTTCTCTCTGCTACTCTCTAACATTCTTATAGAAGTTAAATACTAATTTACCATGTTAAACATTGTAAATGTGTAACAAAATAACTAAATAAATTAGTTAAGACTCACATAGGAGACAACAGTAAACTAAAACTATCTATGATAATTAGCAGACAACTAACTAGAGTTTTGAATAACAGTTTTAAACTATAGAGAAATAACTTCTATAGATTTTTTTTGTTTTTTTTTGTTTTTTATTTCTAATTTTTATAATGTTTTTAATAAAAAAAATTAATATTTGCATTGGTATTTAAAAAGTTAGTCCAAACACATTACTATTTTTGGAAATTGAAATTTTTGAACATGCAAATTGAAATTCTTTGAAGATGAAAATTGAATTTTTGGAAATCTAATTTATAGTAGTAAAACTTCATTTTTTTAAGTATTTCAGAGAATTTTTTTAGTATATTTTAGAGTGCCGAATTTATTTAAAAAAAAACATTTAGACACTCCCAATTTTAATTTTTTCGTTTAAATAAAAACACAGGAATGGCATGGCGTGTAGCCTGGTAGAGAAGTTCGAAAAAAAATAAGTTTTAAAGCATCGAAGGCATATGGAAAGAAACGAAGAGACGGAGGACCATATGATTCATTCACCAGAAAACCAACAGACGAAAACCATGAGTCCCTATCGTCGGTTCTTTGGGAGAATCTGACGCCGATCGGAGATATTCACGTTTTGTGAAGAAGCTCAACGAAATCTAAGGTATGAAGTTTTTTTCCCGTAGAAGAAATCATGCTTTGAACAACCCCAGGCATATATATAATACTGCTCAGGATTGGACTTTGCTACTTGTAGAACCAAATCTCCACATGTAACTTTTGAACCACATCCCCAGAACTGAAAAAGGGTTTATTGAGCAATTCTCTGGACTATGGCAATCTTTAGAAGATTTTACAGATTTTACAAGGAGGTTGGATCCTTTGATAATGAAGGTTAAATCGCCTCTTATGCGGGGCAAAGGTCTGTATGTCATTTTATTAATCCCAGGGTCTTTACGTAATTGTATTGTAATTAGGGCAGGATGGAGGTTTAATTTTTATTTTATTTTTTTGAACTCGGCCATATTTCTGTAAAAATAAAGGCATCTGTTTTAATGGATAAATGTTAGAATTCCTTTTGGATAGATGTTAGAATTTCTTTGACTACTCAGGTTCATTTTCCTCATCTTCCCATCCATTTGAGTTATGATGTTGTCAGAAATATTGGAGACAGTTTTCCTATTTGATGAATTATAAATGGCTACTAGTTTTATTACTGGTTGGTTGGGAAAAAAATGTATACTGGCATGTCTGATTATTATTCCTTAACTTTTGTACATTGGTAACCTTTACTTTTATATCATAACTTTAAGTTGATTTAAAAAAAAAAAAAATCTTAAAGGCATTGACTTTAGATTACTAGATCTTAATTCAATGGTTTGACACTTCTATTAAAGTCCAAAGTATGGAGTGATTTAGGAACATTTTCAAAACACCACCATAATAAGGGGGAGAGGGAGGTTTAACCAGCTTACAGGGAAATTCCTCACAAACGGGAATGCACAAAGCTCTACATTGTCTACATCCAAATTGCCTATTGCAATCTATTAAAGGAAATTTCTAAAGTAGAAAGAGAAATACTTTTTAAGAAATAAGGAGTTTTGGAACCACTCGCACTTATCAAGCATATGAGTCTTTTTCTTTTCTAGAATAGCTAAAGCCACAGCCACATTATTAAATATAGGAGAAATCCATATAATATGGAAGAAAAGAAAAGAAATATTATCACTTCATAAGAAAATCTCAACACAACTATAAAAACATAAGCAAAAAAAGTTCAACAATCACTACAGGGAAATAAAGAGGGTAGGAAGGACATCAAAGGGGAAATCAAGAGAGTAGGAAGGAAATTACATAAAAGACTTGTTAAATAGGGTAGGAATGACATCAAAGGGGAAATCAAGAGAGTAGGAAGGAAATCACATAAAAGACTTGTTAAATTCTGAAGATGTTCTATGCTTAGGTGCAATATACTTTAAACTTCTAGGGCACAATGAAAGTAAGATGCAAATAGAACATACCAATAGATCAACCACCCACATGTGTCACACAATGATCAGTAGGATGCTTCAACTAGCAAATTAGCAAATTCTTCATAAGTTCAGCCACCCACATGTGTCACACACATGTGTCACACAACCCCAAGACTGGTCAGCCACCCACACGTGTCACACAACCACACATGTGTCACACAAAGAAACCCTAAATGCAGAACCGAGAATGTTGCACCATCACCATCCAAGAGAAGAAAAATGCCTCCACGAATTGTGTCTCAAATGAACTCCAAGTCTCTCCAATATATAGGCATATTTTGGGGTGTGTGACACATCTCTTATGCATGTGGGATAAATCAGGCCGACCTTGCACATGTGGAATAAATTCAAAATGCATGTTCTTCTCATCCGATCAAGATGATCTTTAGATCGATCTTGCACCTCTCTAAAAGAGGAATCCAATAAAAATATTGGCATTTTCATCTGAGCATCACATTATGGAGTTTGGACCTAGTTACCCAAAATTAACACTCCCTCTCAACTAGGTAGAACTCCATCCACTAGTTCCATCCAACCATCGTGTGTCATCCCACCGTAACTTGCTCCTTTGGCTTCTTTATTTCAAAACAAAAGGTGAGTCACAAAGACATCATTCTCGGCTAACCCGAAGTCAGCTTAGAGGTCTGAAACCTCTATAGGACTCAAAAGAGTCATATACAAACCAAAAGTTGGTTAACTGATCCAAAATCAATTAGAAGTCTGAAACATCACTTGGAATCGAGAGAGTCATATACTAACCTGAAGTTATTTTCAATGACCCGAAGTTAGTTGGAGCTCTGAATCCTCACTTGGACTTGAGAGAGTCATATACTAACCTGATGTTAGTTTCACTAACCCGAAGTCATTTGGAGGTATGAAACCTCACTTGACCTAATCCCAGATCAAGTGGTTGGACACATGTCATCCGAGACATAGAGAGTACGACAATATCCAATGCATCCATCGGTCTTGCTATGGTCTCTATTCACATTTCCCACCTCATTCGCCAAATGAGAGGTACTTCTCATGACTCTGAAACTCCATGGGTAGGATGTATACGTAGCACAGATCAGAGAGAGGTAAACCAACTCAATATCATCATAGTGGGGTGGAAGCACACCAACTAGATTCAGCAAGCCTAGCCCTATGGTTGCTTATAGCACCAAGAAGCTATCCCCAAAGCCCCCCTGGAGCTCCTAAAGCTCATCATCCAATAGGACCCTCCAAATAGGGTCATTCCATAATTCCAATATTCTCACGGAAGGGTTAGGAACATGACCTTCCCCAAGGGCTCAGTGAGAATATCCGTGACCTGCTCATCAGTTCCTATATGATCAAGACTTACGGTGCCTCGCTGTACCATATCCCAGATAATTGGTACTAGACATCAACATGCTTGGATAAATCGTGGAACATGGGATTCTCTGACAAACGAATCCACCTCTCGTTATCACAAAGGATAACTGTGGCATCTAGCACATGCTCAAACAACTCACTTAAGAGATTTCGCAACCAAGTGGCTTCACAACAGGCCATACACGCTGCAATGTAATCGGCCTTAGATGCTAAAAGCTATCGACTCCTGCTTCCTGCTCGAGGCAGACCCAAGTGTGAAGCAACATCCATATGTGCTCTTGCAATCCACCACACTACTAGCTCAATAAGCATATACACAGAGTCTCAAACTCCCGACAGTGTATCTCATCCCATGGTCTATCATGCCCTAGAGATATCTCAAGAGTTTCTTGGCACCAACTCAGTGAATGTTATGAGGATCAACCATGTGTTGACTCAAGGTGTTCACTACACACCATACGTCTGGACGGATGTTCCCTAAGAACATCAGGGCCCATACGAGTTGAAGATAATTGGTAAGATTTGGTAGCATGGGCCCAACAGTGCTTCCACTCAAATTCTTAAAGTTGAGCTCCATCTGTACGTACTTACATTCTACCATTCCAGATCTATCCAGCAACTTCACAATACATTTCATTGATAGAGGAAAATCTTGCCAGGTCTCTGCTAGACTCCAACCCTAGGAAGTAATGTATGAGTCCTAGGTCCTTCATCTCGAACTCGGAAGCAAGCTCCTTCTTACATAGATGAGTGAAAGGGTCAGCACCTGTCAGGAAGAGATCATCCATATAAAGGACCAGAATGAGAGGCTTTTCTATATCAACCTTGAAGTAAAGGATCAGATTAGCGTTATTTCGAGTGAAGCCTAACTTCATCAAGTAGCTATCTATCCTCTCGTACCAAACCCTGGAGGCTTGAATCAACCCATAAAGGGCTTTCTTCTACATGCATGAGATTCTCTATCCTAGACTTCGAACCCCAGAGGTTGCTCCTCATACACCTCTTCCTATATCGAACCATGAAGAAAATCAGTCTTCACATCCATCTGATGTAGACTCCATCCTTACATAGGAGCAAGGGAAATAATAGATCAAAGGTGTAAATATATCATCACAATCTATTCCTTCCATGAGAGAAGCCTCAGGCAACAAATCTTGTCTTGTACTTTTTGGCACTCCCTTCAAATCCATGCTTGATCTTATAGAGCCATTTCGAGGTGACAACAGCTTTGTCTTCCGGTTTTGGGGCCGCATCCTAGACATCAGTCTTCCTAATGGACTCGTACTCTTCATGCATAGCATCCTTCCACACTTGATGCTTTACGAATGATAGATGCTTAGATTGTATGATGGCTGCTAGATACCCTTGGTATCTATATGGCTTCTTGCTTTCTTGAAATGTCCCCCTTTAGGACCATATGACTCTTGGAATATTTGAGAGAGTCTCTAAGCAATGAGAGTCTTCTCTTATTCTTCCAGTAATGTCATTTTCACAAGAGCATACATCGTTCGGGTCTCCCTCTTAATGCCAGCTCCTCTTGTGAGAGAAGACATCTATAAGAGCATCCTCCCAAGAATTTCACAGGCAGCATATCAGAAAAGTGAGAGTGTATCATATGTCTTTGTGATACGTGAGGGATGAAGAGAGTCCCCTTGAATTATTTCCTTCAGCACCATCCTGGCATACGCCTTCATAATTATTTTGAATTTGGGCATCCCAGACACCAACTTGAAAGGGGCTTTGTAATCATAGGCCTGAATCTTGCTCATCCACTGACGAGGCCATACAAGAATCATAGCCATATAATTTCATATATTTGTCATACTAATTACAATGTTTCCATAATATTATCATGCACATCATTATCATCTTCATCATTTCCATACTGCCATACAGTATTGAAGATGTAAAACTACATGGTCATATATAAATTTTCCAAATATCACTCAGGATACCATAGATCAAGTTCATATAGATTCTGCCATATGTCACTATTCTAAGGCTCATAGACCAGAAATGGATATTATCCTCAAATTTCCTTAAAGAGTAATCAAAATAGAAATACATTAACAAAATTTTCATGTAAGAATCTATTTTACATACCTCTTTTTTTTCTGTCAATGCATTTTACTTCTTAATACTTAAGGCTCAAATATTAGCTTAACAAGTCTTCCTTCACATAATAATTATGCTGCTTCAATGCCACTAATCACAAGATAGACCTTAAATCACTTAGATTCAAGTATAGACTTCCTAAAATAATTTCTGGTTGGGTTGGTCGTCTATTACTATTTTCGTCTTTCACCTCAAGGTCATGGTGAAAAGCACCTGTAGTCTGATGATTTCCTTGTTCCATAGAGGCCTGATTTGGAGGTGAGTTAAATTACCACCTCTTTCTTTAATCAGACCGTTTCACAGAACTACAATTTTAATGAATCAGCTGATGTTCCAACATGTTTCCTTCAATATCATTCGTTAATTTATATATAGAACCCTGCAATTCAATTTCCCCCAGTATTTGAACAATATAATACAATCAAGATCAGACCTACCGTGCAGCAAGGATAATCCCAGTAACAACTAGATTTTTAAGGCAATAAGTGCAATGAATGTAGCAAATGACTTGCATTCACACATGTTGTACATAGCTTCAATTCATGTAAATAGCAGTTTGCACCATCTCTCTCTTCCTCTACCTCCATGGCATAGCCTTTAAGAACCGAATACAATAGTTGATGTGTTCATCATTCAAGGGTTCTGAACTGATAATTCCAGTAGAAGCTTTGGAATAGAACAATTGAACGATTTCAAAATATGATTCAGTGGCTTTTGTAATATGCATATTTAGACTTATGGGAAATGGCTTCTTTTATTTCTTATCATGGATGCAAGCCATATTTAAGATAGTGGCTCTAATCTTCATTGATCTCCTTTCAAGGAAGTGACTTCCTCGCTGCTCAAACTCGGCCTCGATTAAAACAAATACTTCAGAAAATTATATCGCTTATCATGGCTTTTACTTCATCAAAAACGGTCCATCAATGCAATGCAGTGCTTCTTCCATAAGGTGAATAACTTAACCAAACCGTGATGATGTGTCAAACAGTCAACTCGGTCATAATAGATTGTGGCAAATATGGACACGATTTGAAATTCCACAAAAGAAAATAAAACACGTGCTTCATATATTTAATGAAAACAATGAAATTTGGTTTCGAGACAAGTAAAAATCAAAATGAAAATATTTAGCAGATAAGTAGCATCACAGCTGGCGAAGATGTCTTCACTATTTTCTTTGTCGCTCCTGTAATTTTGGTTCTTAACCACAGACTTCACATCAAATCTGGGCTATAAACTTTGCATCAAAACTTAGTTCTTCATCCTTGAATATTATCACTGTATATCATCCGAATTCTTCTTTTAGAACCGTCTGAAAATCTCAAACATATCCGTATTTTTTGCTTCAGACTGATCCACAAAAACTTGTGCTCAAATGAACCGCAGTTTCCCTTGTATCTAGTGCACTTCTATAGTTTTAGGCTGACCCTACAATCTGTTTCTAGGCCGACTCGAATGGCTAATATTCCAGTGATAATGAGATTGACTTGAGGGTTGACTAGAGCCATTCCTCCCCATTCTGAATTGACCCTAAAACAGTCCCTCAACAGATCTTCTATCACTTACAGCTCCTCAGCCTCCAACACAGACCTCCAAAGACGGTTTGAATGGTATTTACTTTTACATTTGCGACAACCCTGGTTAGGGCACGCCACGTTGATCTAAGTCTTCACGTTGTTCAGGACACTAGCCTCTATAGGCTACGGTCACCTAAGGAGAAGTACCTTATTCATACGTTGCCCTTTAGCGTCCACGTTGTCACTAGTTATGGTAGTATGGCTTGCGGCCTACCACACAACCTTGCTGAAGTTTACAACATCATCATTGGCCCTAAGAACAACCCACATCTCTCTCGCTGCCCTAGATTGAAGATTGCTCTCAATACGAGATAGGCTTTGTCTTCTCCTTAGCTCGTACCATGTTAAATTATGAACATGTTATATGCTTATGTGCAAATATACTTTAAACTTCTATAGCATAATGAAAGTAAGATGAAAATAGAATATAGCAATAGATCGATGGAAGACAAGCCTTAAACATATATAATTAATGGTGGCATTACGTCGATCAGCAGGATGCTTCAACCAACAAACGCTTCATAAGTTCAGCCACCCACATGTGTCACACAACTCCAAGATGCTGCACCAAGAAATCAAGTTGACCTTGCAAAAGTGGAATAAATTCAAAATACATGTTCTGCTCATCCCATCAAGATGATATTTGGATTGAGCTTGCATCTCTCTGAAAGAGGAATCCAATAAAAATATTTGCATCGTCATATGAGCATCACATCATGGAGTTTGGACCTAGTTGCCAAAAATTAACAAGAATACTAGAAGAACCAACAAAAATGATAAGGTATTGGACATACGAAAACCTATTAAGAGCATCCTTGCAATAGAGAGCATGAAGCTCAAGAACTTGAAGAAATAATAGGATCTAAAGTTCAACTCATTAACTATGATGGAGATATGATTGAGATATCTTTGATTTACAAAGGGTTTGGAAGGAAAGACATGAAAAAAAAAATTCTTATGGATTTCACAACAATATAGAGACATATGGTAATTCCTATTCACAAGAGTAAGATGGTGGAAGCAGAAGTACAAAATGTTGGGAAGAAAACATTGGAAAAATAGTGAAGCAACCACGATAAGATGAAGAAGAGTTCCTATTGTTACATATAGAATGAAAAATATAAGGAATATAGTGGTGGAAGCATATTCTTGTTTTCAATGAATGAATAATGATTTTTTTCATCATTTGGAGTTGAGTATGTATTATAAAATTTTTAATGTTTACATTCCATTAGTTGTATAATGAAATTGGATGGTATATAGCTCTTCATCCTAAGTAAAACTATAAATTTGGAAACTATAGTGAGCGATTTCATCACAATTATGTCAAGCTTAGAAGAAGGTGAAGCACCATAGAGTGGATGAGGGAAATGATGCAATATTTAATTTATGATTCAGATTTAGAAAATTTAAAACTTAATAAGGGTAAATATGCCTAAAATAATAAGATGTTAGGTCCTCTCGATATAATAGTTCTCTTAAATAGATTCTCTATCTAAAATAAATTCCTTCTTAGCTATTATATAATGTCCTCGAAAATAATCGTTTTCAATGTGACATATCAAAATCCTATTTCTTTAATAATTGAAACATTGAAAAATATTGGCACTATTCATTTTAGACTTAATCCCTACATGTACATAATAAGGTAGTGTTTTGTCTCTCGATAGATAGATGAAACCAATTTATAGATTTCCAAATTGTATTCTAAAATCTATTTTAAAATCAATAAATGAAACCTTGAAATGTTGGAGAGGTTTGCATATATTCCTAAGGAACACTTGCAAAATATTAAAACTGATATGCTAAAAGATTTTAAAACTAATTCTTTCAATTTATTAAGTTTCTAGTTAGAGGCGTTGCATATGAACAAGAATGAATGGGAAGAAGAATTGGATTTGGAAAAGAAAAATGGAGTGTATAAGGAAGAACCCATTCAAGGAGTGTACATTGGACCATATTAAGACATTTGTGATATGCATTGAGAAGTTTCCATCCCTACTAGGAATAAAATGTGTGACTAAGAAGCTGAAGGAGCTAGAGAAATTATGTTTTTTTCTCCCAAAAATGTCCTTGGAAACAAAAGCCTCAAGCTATGGTCCAAAAAAAATCTCAATATTTTAATTCATATTAGACTAACCCTACATAGTATCCTTATCATACTTGGTGTTTTCCCTCCCGTCTATGGATAGTTCCCCCACCCCAAAATTAGTTGTGGAAACAAAGGTGGATAAGTCCCTCTTTTGAAGGCCCTAATTAAGCCATAATAAAAACACCATTTCAACTTTTGAGCTCTCTAAAAATGCAACCATATACATCAATACTTCCAACCACAACTAGTTCAACAATCTATACCTAGCCCCAACAACAGAATGGATACCCAACCATCAAAAGTTCTTTGGCTTGCAACTTACTCCACTAACGCAACTTACTCTATATCTTTCAAACAATTCCATGTAATTCACTTAAGATCAAGGAAGACCCTATTGAGGGAACATGATCTTCGACATATTGAACGTCTTATTGAGAAAATTCCAACTGAAGAGCCAAAACTAGTTCAATCTCTATATGCTTTAAAACTAGACCTTATCTTCAAATAAACATAGGCTCTTCCTTACCCAAAAACATAGGACCTATGAAAACCAACTACCCATACTTAGTTTTATATTTTAGGAGAAATTTAAAATGAATTTCCATATACCACTATTATAGGTAATCAAAGTCGTACATATCCACGCAAAAGTGGTTAGGTAATTATGTATAAGGAAACATAGTAAAAAAAAATAAAGAATCCTCAAATTGTGCATTTCTTATGATACCTTATGATGTAGGGTTCTTAAAAAAAGTACTTGGAAGCATTTAAATCAATTTAAAAATCAACCATACCCTTATACCAAACACATTAACAAACCTTGGGTCTACCATTAATGTCATGACTAACAAAACCATAGAATCCCTAGGTCTTTCCAAACTCACACTGACTCCCATAGTATTAGAATTTTTTGATATATGAAGTATTGGAAGATGTATAGATCTCAAGATACTCATGGGAATACCCCCCCTAACGTGATGGTTTTAAAAATTTAGCTCTATATAGGTTGATATAATTTAATCTTAGGCATGAAATGGTTAGATATTGCAGATGGCTACATCAGTTATAGCTCAAGTAAGTCATGACTATTTCCCATGGGACCTAAATTAAGAAAATGACCTTGTACCCTTACGCCAAGACAAGAAGAGACCTTGAAACATAATTTTGGGCCAATAGAGAGGAATTTGATGAATACAAAGTTTCCCATCAATCCCTCCCTAGTCTACAATATCTATCCATATGGTACAAAAATAAGGATGAAGAATTAGTGACTTCATAGCTTCAACCATTTGGGTGTGGAGGCTAATTATCTTCCTTATTTAGATATGTCGTCGTGTTGGACCTCTATTATTAATAGGGTGGTAACTTCGCCTGTTGTTTAATAGTCATGAGCGGGGTACAGGGGGTGAAAACACCATTTTGGAGCACCCCCCCCCCTGGCAGGGGGTTTCGGGGGTAGCACCCCCGAAGGTAAAAACATATGTAAAATTGCCTTGTAAAATATTGTAATTTTGTAGTCAATATGGGTCATTCATTAGGCAGATGATCTGACGGTAGAAGTTGATCTAAATTTGATTATTATTTATTTCCATGCTAATATCCATTTCAGATTTAATATGAAAGTACTTATTTTTTCTTCTTGTACAAGGTTTTATAGATGTGCTTATGATTGATAAATAAAAAAACTTGTTGAGATTAAGTTGATTTCATGAACATAAAAGCATGGAAACTAAATTTTGAACAAAAACATATAAACACACAGCAAACCATGAAAATTGAGTCAAATATACATGGTTTTTATGAAGGAGTTCACCCCTCCTGTGCTACATCTCCTTGGCCCAGCTTCCATGGCATGGGCCTCTTTATTATCTTCAATTGTGAAAAAATATTGTTTACAGTCTCCTGTTGCCTTTGCAACCTGCTCCAATGGCTCCAAAACATCAAAATCTACCAATAATGACTCTTCCTAAGCCAAAATTGGTTGAAAAGTGCCTCAATTATGGAAAAAACCAATTTTCCTACATTTTCTCCACCAAATTTGGAAATTGTCCAGCTAACTCCACTAAATTTGGAGTTCCGCTGGAATTGGGGGACTCCGCCAACTTCGCCGCCAAGTTAATCCGTTGGATAAATGTGGATAAGCTCATATTAAGTGTAATTAAACATGGTATTAGTGCTAAGCGTGTTTATCTCATCAACCCTTTGGTATGCTCACAAGGTGAAGTCTTATGGTGAGGGGGTTGGCCCCCTCCTCTGCCCAACAGTGTGTTGTACAAACTTAAAATATGGTTGCAACCACATACCTGTTAAGTAATACTGTGTGGCATATTGGTCAGTACGAGCGCTAGCATGGGGGGGGGGTCGCAAGGTCGACCCTGGCCTCTGCCCCTCCTCAGTGATATAATTTTACAATGCCAAACCATTGAATCTTGACTTTGGATATAAAATGTTTGCACCATCCTTCATTGCCATGGGGGAGGACACATGGTAGCCCCTAGTTGCTCCACATCTCCCTTCTCCATTGGCCCAATTTCCACCATATACAAAAAAATAACAATGCACCTATAATTAAAATTTCAACCTTAAAATAGGAGAAAAAAATTCAATTCCCAAGCAGCATTGGTGAATTTGACTATGACACTTGTCACAGTGTCATTGGCTGAAAATTGGAGAAAATTCCATGGATATTCCTGATATTTTGACTGGACTGCCAAGTCATCAGTGTGTCATTGTTCTGCACATTTTTTTACCTATTTCGAAAAATAGACATCAGGTCATAACTTCTTCATCCGGATTCGGATTTGGACGAAATGGATTCTACCAGAATCCTAGCTAAGAGCTCTATGCAATCACTCTAGTTTGGAAAATTTCTGAGCACTTTCATTTTTGAGCTAAATACTGAACCTCTGATCATTCCTCCCACTAGAAGCCTTTTGGACCCCAGAATATACTATCAATTGTTCAGTAGGTGATGGTACAGCTCCCTCACCCTTTCAATCTCCATCCATTTTGCCTTGGAAGGATTTTGTCCCTTGAGTACCACTCTAAGGTATTCGACATTCCCTCTCCTTGAAGTTTGGGTTCTTCTATCAAGTATGAGATCTTGTTGAATTTCATCAAGATATTACGGCAATAAATCATTTATTGATGGTAGTTGAACATGCTCTCCTTGATCATCAATCAAAGGAGGCTCAAGCAATCTCAATATCTCAACATGAACGAGAGAATATATTTGCATATAAGGATGAAAATATAGCTTAAATTCATTGCTACCAATCTTTTCCAAAATTTTATATGGACCATAATGGATTGGCTCAATATTTTTAACTTCCCCTTGAAATATTTATTTTCTCATATATAACCAAACTTCATCTCCAACCTGGAATTTGTGATCAACAGGATGTTTATCATACCTTGCCTTGTAGCTTCTTTGACTCTTTTCAAGTTGTTCTAGCATTGTGTGATGTATCAAATGAATTTTCTCAATGAACTTACTTGCCTCATCCATGTCACTATGACCATCTATATCAACATATTTCACAAAAATGAAGTACAAAGGAAATCTTGGCAAGTACCCAAGACATGCCTCAAATGGCTATGTGTTTGTGGAAGAATGCTTTGCCATGTTGTATGCATGGTATATGTAATGCAACTGTTCATCCCACAACTTGGGATTTTTGTTGTAATATCCTCTAAGAATATGAATTAATGTCCTGTTAACCACCTCGGTCTGACCATCTATTTGCGAATGAAATGATGTACTCGTCTTCAACTTTGTGTCCATCATGTCCCACAATTTTGACCAAAAATTCCCAACAAACCAGAAATCTCGATCATTTATAATTGAGGTATGAAGGCCAAAAATGAACCCATACATTTTGAAATAAAATATTTGTTTCTTGGGCTATAATTTGCTTTTTACATGGAATCAAAAGACACATTTTTCTGAACCTATCTACAACAACATACAAGTAATCATGACCTTTCCTTGATATTGGAAGACCACCTACAAAATCCATTGAGATACTCTCCCAAGGATGTGAAGGAACCAAAAGTGGAGTGTACAATCCTATTTTCCTATTACTCGGCTTACTTATTGCACATAAAGAATATCCTCCAATAAAACGAGATACATTATCAATCATGTGTGGCCAACAACAATACCTTTGGAGATTCGCTACCGTCTTGCCTACACTGAAATGTCCATCAATCAATGAAGTGTGTGCCTCCCTTATGATACTATTTATTTCTCCATGTGGTATACATAAATTTCCCAAGTGATACAATAAATTTTTATGTACATGATAATCTAACTCTCCAATTTGGTTTCCTTGACTCAAGCTTTCATACACATTTTTAAAATCACTATCATATGCATATTGTTTAGTGTAACTTTCATGCAGAATTGAATTGTGCTTGAGTATAGTAGATGAATTTACAATAGGCCTAGAGAGAATATCAGCTACCTTATTGTAGATTCCCTTTTTATACCTAATAACCAAATGAAATTGTTGTAGAAATCCCATCCATCTGAAATGTCTTGATTGCTACAACTTTGATTGTGATTGTAAGTACTGCAATGGCTAATGGTAGATATGGATAATGGTCTCTTTCCCCATCAAATAGTGCTTCCATTTTTTTACACTTTGTACCAATGCATATAACTCTTTGTCATAGATGGGATAGTTAGTCACGCCTCCATTAAAAATTTCAGAATGAAATGAAATAGGCTTACCATGATGCATGAGAACTTCTCCCATGGCATAATCACTTACATCTATTTGGAAATCAAATGGCTGTCCAAGATCTGGAAGAGCCAATACCAGTGCTGAACTGATATTTTTCTTTAAAGCATCAAATGATTTTTGTTGCATATCTCCCCAATGGAATAATTTCTTTACACTTTTCAATGCATGTAACGGAGCTGCAATGGAAGAAAAATTTGCAATGAATTTCCTCCAATATTGTGTTTCCCCAAGAAAGCTTCTTACCTCTGTAATTGTATTAGGCTTGGGCCAATTCAGAATGACCTCTACTTTGGAAGGGTCTATATTCAACTCACCTCCTCCAACAATGTGTCCCAAATACACTAAAGAAGTCTTTCCAAACTCACACTTCGACACCTTTAAAAATAACTGCTTTTTTTTCAAGACATCAAGTACCTTGTTCACATGCATGGCATGTTCATCTCTTGATTTGCTAAATATCAAAATACCATATAAGTAAGAAATGACTAAGTCATCTATAAATTTTCTTACTACATCATTCATAACTCTCATGAAAGTATTTGGAGCATTTGTTAGATCGAATGGTATAACTAGCCACTCAAACAATCCTTGTCTGCGTTTAAATGAATTTTTCCGAATGTCCTCCTCAGATATTCTAACTTGATGGTAACAACTTCGTAATTGTAGCTTAGCAAAATACTTTTCATACTTTAACAGATCAAGAAAATCATCAATTCATGGGAGTGGATGGAGATTCTTTACCATGATTTTATTCAATGCAAAAAAATCTGTGCACATGTGCCAAGTCCTATCCTTCTTTGGTACCAAAACAATCGGTGAACCACATGGAAAAGTAGATGGGCATATGACACCTTTGTTTAGAAATTCTTGGATTTTCTTCTTAATATCCAAACTCCCCATAATTGACATGTGATACATAACAATTTTTGGAAGTGGAACATCCTATTGTAGCTAAATCTCATGCTCAATTCCCCTCTTGGGAGGTAACCTACGTGGTTTTTTGAAACATCTCGCCATGCTGACTTCCCACATCAAAAAAATCAAATTTTAATTTTTCATCACATCCTTCAAAAGATTCATAGTCAACATCATCCTTTTTCTTGATCATGAGAAGCACAAAATTTTTACTTGCATTAACTAGCCTCTTCATTTTCCCTACATTAACTAAAGAAATATTCATCTTTTTGTGATGAGCTCTCACATTATACTCCACCCCATCTTGAAGCAAATGCTATTTGTTCTGATGGTGATAAAACACCACTTTTCTGTCATACAAATATGGACTTCCCAAGATAATTTCGGAAATTTCAAGTGGAACCACATCTAAATCGACTTCATCAACAAAGTTTGCAGTAGTAGCAAATCGAAATATGCATTTTCCTATAACCTGTAAATTGGTATTCTTAACTATCTAGACCAAAGGGTATGGTTTATTATGTGGTACGGTTTCCAGGTTAGGCTTTTTGACCAAGTCTTCTGAAAATAGGTTTTCTTCTGATCCACTACTAAACAATGTGTCAGCCTTTGTATGATTTGAAATCACTCTCACATGGAACAATTATACCCTTGTGTCTTCATTTGGAGTGTTGTTGTGACTATTTGAGGAACTAGTACTTGCTATGGATTCCTTTCCCTTTTTGACCATGGCTACGATCTTGGTCTCATCTTCATAATCAGATCCAAGATCATGTTTTGTAGTGGCATTAATCTTTTGTTTCCCCTTTTTATTTGGTTTCTTAGGCCTTAGTTCGGGATGTAGTTTCCAACAGTGGGCTTCATCATGCCCCACTTTGGAACAATGTTTGCATGTAGTTTTATCCCCTTCTTTCTTTATCCTTGCATTCTTGTTTCCCTTCCATTTTCCTCCCTTCTCTTTTCCCTTACCCTTGAATGGATTCTTCTTACTACCCTCTTCCTGAATGTTCTTTCCCCTAGCTTCAAGGTGTGTGGCTTTCAAACATACTTCATCTAAATTTCTTGGGTTAAACATAAGGATAGTATTCTTGAAATAGGAATGTAAACCCCCAATGTATTTCAAGAGTGTGTCTTGGAAATTTAAGTTTACGCCTAACAACAAAGCCCTCTTTCTAAACTCCTGAGTGTACTCTTGAACTGTTTGGCCCTTCAGTTGCCTAAATTTTTGCCAAATCATAATTTTTTTTTGCATATAGGCTAATGGATAAAAATTTCTTTTAATGGAAGAAATAAATTCAACCCAAGAAATGGATATCTTACCATGGATTCAAATTTCCTCTTGAGTCTTTGCCTCCCACCAAACTAGTGCTGCTCCTAGCCTTAATGAAGCCAACTGGATATTTATGTCATCCTCTTTTAGATTCTAAAGTCTGAAGTATACTTCCAATTAACGAATCCAATTGTCCAACTTCTCTACATTTACTTCACCATTTTACATGGGAAGTTCAAACTTGATGTCCAACTTGAGTAATGGAGTTTTCCCTTTTGGGGTTTTTGAATGAATATGGGTGGTTTTTGTGGTGGAAGTGGAAGATGATGCTGATGAAGATGAAGAGGATGAGGATGGTGGAGATGGGGTTGGCTTTCCTCCACTGCCCTTCGAAATCTTCTCTTTATCCTTCTTATCATGTGAATTTGTTAGGATATTCCAACATATTGTAAATAGTTACGAATAACTTATTCCAGTGTAGAGTTAGGTAAAGTGTGTTTCTTTACAATGTACATTTGTAATTAATAATCTGACGGTCATGATTTGTAGTGATCCAAGGGTTCACTCTCTCCTCGGTATTAACGACACTTGATCCATTTCCTAACATCCGATTGGTCCATGATCTCTCTTTAAAGAGCATGGAGGGTCATTTTTATGGTAACTATTTATGAGATAAACATATGTAATCTTTCTTTTTATATTAATATATTTCTTGAAGTGGCCGCATTGGCTTAGGTCGTGGATTGTTTCCCTCTTCGAGGGTTTTAACCACATGAGATATTGGTTTATTGATTTTTGATCTATTTTTGAGTGGTGACCTTTGGTTTTTGATCAAAGGAACTTACCTTGTAAATTCCTTAATGGTATTTTGAGGGTCGCATCCGTTGTTGATCCAAATCCGAAGCCAGTTTGATTGCATGCGAATTTTTTTTTCTAGATCTACTATTTGTGAAAATTTTAGAGCCTCGATAACTACTCTATTGTGTCTGGAGCATATGTTACAGTGAGGAACGCCTTTCGTTTCATGCAAAAAGGTTTCTGTTTTCCCAAGTTATGTTAGTTTAGATCTGGAGGTATAAATTATTTGTTTTTCAGTTATATTTGTTAATAGTTCTACTTATTTTGGTTCCCTTTGTTTATTTTTATTTTAATGGTTTTATTTATTTTCCATATCTATACCCTCTTCTCTGTGTATGCTCTTTTCTCTACGCTGTGTGCGATCTTGGCAGAAAAAAAAAAAGGAAAAAAAAAAAAAAAAAAACCTTCCTCCTTTCAAACAATTATAGAATCTTTTACTATCTCACTTGGTGAGAACTTAGTTTATGAGAATAGAGATATTGGGTTAAAGTCTCTTTCTCAAGCTCCTTTTTTAAAAAGTTTTTTTTTTAAAGGGGTGGGATTTTTTTTTAAAGTTGAACTTCATCATCAAATTTCAAACCGTTCCTGTAACTATTCGGCATCTACAACTCAATTTTTTTCAAAAAGGCATAACTTCTTCATCCGGAAGCATTTTTTTGAGCCATTTTTCTTTAATCAGACTAATGTTTTGAGATCTTTCCATTGGAGCAGTTAGTTTCAGCTTTTTTCAGCTTCAG
The DNA here is from genome assembly GCA_034641835.2 of Pinus albicaulis. Taxonomy (NCBI): domain Eukaryota; kingdom Viridiplantae; phylum Streptophyta; class Pinopsida; order Pinales; family Pinaceae; genus Pinus; species Pinus albicaulis. Next base: position 936,367,882 of record CM076571.1, on the reverse strand, counting down.
TTTTTTTTTAAATGGAAAGTGCATGCCCGAATATTCTTAACAACACTAATTATTTCCAATGGCTACATCACATGATAGATATAATTAGAAGTAAAGGGATTTATAGAATAGCCACAGGACAGGAAACTAAACCTTATGATGATGATAAAGTGGCTAAATGGGAAAATAAACAAGATCAAGCACAAGGGTTGATAGGAATGTCCATTGCTCAAGATATTCGATTTCATATCCTTCAAATTGACACCCATGATGAAGCCCTGAAAAAGATAAATACTATTTTTGGCATTCAAAATCAAATCAGGGCCTACCAGCTTGAAAATGAGTTTCTTACTTTGGACCCCAATAATATCTCCTCTATTGAAGATTTTTTGTCCAAATTCAAGACCCCTAGACTTATTTTAGAAGGTTGTAAGGTCAAAAAATATGATGGTAGCCTCATCTATTCCATTCTTGCTAAGCTTGGCCATGCATACTCTATATTTGTTTCTGCCTTCCATTCCACTAGAGAAGCCATCGCTTCTTTGGGAAAAACCTACAAGAACCCCTCTTTTCATGCATTTTTCGATTCTTTGATAAGAGAACAAGAAAAAATCTTACACCTTGGTCTTATCACTTCTAGAAATGCTTCTAAGAAAGCCTTAGAAGCCCAACAACAACCATATCAAGAGAATCAAAAGAATCAGTATCCTAAAAAGTATGGTCCGAAACCAAACAAGGGTCCTAAGAAGTTTCAGCCGCAAAATGAAAAAGAAACTCTCCAAAATGATAAGGAAAATAAAAACAAAGGGAAGCAGATAGATAGACATTGAAAATTTTGTAATCATGATGGCCATATAGAGTCCAAATGTTTCAAGAAGATGGAAGCCTTAGAAGCATCAACAAAGAAGCACAAAGTCAATTTGGAGCACTCTTCACCTTCATCTTTAGGAATGGCACTTTCTACTTGTGGTTGTCAAGCATCAAGATATGGTTATGCATTAACTGTATCTTCTTCTTCTCATTCTCATGAGTGGCTCATTGATTTTGGAGCTTCTTACCACATGGCAAAAAATAAAGCCATGTTTTCTTCTTTAAATGATTGTAACACCAAACATATTTCTATTGGTGATGATAGATCTCTTAGTGTTGTAGGATCTAGAATAATTCATCTAGATAATGGTTAGTTTAATGATGTACTATGTGTTCCTACCTTTTCATGCAACCTTCTATCTGTTTATCATATAACTCATTCAGGTGAAGGGAAAATAGTAGAATTCTCACCTCATGATGTTGTAATCAAGGACCTCAAAGATCCTAGATATATTTTAGCTACTGGAATTGCTGATGATTCCACAAGGTTGTATAAGTTTGACAACTTTGGGTCTTCATGTCTTCCCTCCGTTTTTGTTGCTCATAATGGTGAAGTGAGCAAACTTTGGCATGAGTGATTTGGTCACTTAAACTATCGCTCTCTTCAAACTCTATGTAAGGAAAATATGCTGACGGGTATTTCTATGGTATCTTGTCGAGATGGTGTTTGCTCCAGATGTGTACTCGGAAAACATCATTGGGATAGTTTTGAAAAATGTGCCTCTTAGCACACTTTAGCCCCTTTGTGGCTTGTGCACAGTGATTTATGTGGTTCACTTCCTGTTGTTTCTATCTCTGGTTGCAAGTATTTCTTAACTTTCATTGATGATTTTTCTAGATGCACTTGGGTGTACTTCTTAAAAATCAAGAGTGAATTTCTTAACATGTTATTGGCCATTAAGGCCTTTTTTGAGAAACAATCTAGACATACAATTCTTAAGTTAATATCAAACAATGGAGGAGAATATGTTAACAACAAATTTATATACCTTTGCACTGAGCATGGCATTCAATTGCAACATACTGTTCTATATACGCCATAACAAAATGGTGTAGTTGAAAGGAAGAATCACACCTTAAAAGAAATGGTTGATTGTATGCTTCAATCTAAAGGACTTGGTCTCAATTTTTGGGCAGAAGAAATTAACTGTGCAAATTACATATTAAATCGCACCCCTACTAAGGTTTTAAAGAATATAACTCTAGAATAATCTTGAAGCTAAATCAAACCAGATGTAAGTCACTTTCGTGTTTTTGGAAGTGATGCTTGGGTCCATATTCCAGATGAAAAACATAAATCTTTAGAACCAAAGAGTGAAAAATGCATTTTTGTTGGATATTCTGAAGATGTCAAAGGATATAGACTTATTCAACAAAAATCCAAAAATATAACTATTAGAAGAGATGTGAAATTTGATGAAAATATATCAACCTGTGAGTCTAGTTCGGCGGGTGTGACACCTTTGGCATGCAAGCCTGATTCAGCATATGTGCACCTCTCTCTATCTCTTCTATTTTTTACAGAATTCATTCTAGTGCAGATGACGAAAACAAGGATGAAAATCCTCCTCCACCTCTTGAATATGTTCCTTTAGCTCCACAGCTTCCAAGATGGGTCTGCTCTACTCGGGATGCAATAAGTTCTCTTGTAGGTGACCTTGTAGATCGACGATGTACACCTTCTCAGTTCCAAAGAGCCTCTTCCTTATTGGCTCATGTTCTAGAAAAACCTGATACAGACACCTTTGAAGAAGCTTCAGCCATCCAGATTGGGATGAAGCTATGAATGAAGAATATCGTTCCTTATTGGCAAACAATAGTTGGGATCTTGTTCCTCTTCCAAAAGGAAGAAAACTCTTCAAATGCAGATGGGTTTACAAAACAAAGTTTCGACCAAATGGAAAAGTGGATAGACATAAAGCTCGTCTTATTTCTAAAGTATTTTCTCAAGTTGAAGGCATTGAATATACATAAACCTTCTCCCCTATTTCCAAAATGAATTCTATACACCTTTTTCTTTCCCTTGCTGCCTCCTTTAAATGGGAAGTACATTAGATGGATGTTAAATCTGCCTTCTTACATGGAGATTTTCATGAAGAAATATACATGGAACAACACCCTGGCTTTATCCAAAATGAATCTAGCCTTGTTTGTCGCCTTAGGAAGTCTCTCTATGGTCTCAAAAAATCTCCTCAGGCTTGGTATGCCAAAATGGATAGATTTCTATTAGATAAGGGCTTTTCTAGGTGTCATTCTGACAACACTGTCCATACTAAGAAAGTGGGTAACTCCTTCACCATCCTTGTTTTTTATGTTGATTATCTTATCCTTACTATTAGTGATCCCAACCATATAAACCATGTGAAGTCTAGCCTTAAAACGAAGTTTGAAATGATAGACTTAGGACACTTGCATTATTTCCTTGGTCTTCAAGTCTTGCAATCCAAAGAAGGTATTACCCTATCTCAGTCCAAATAGGCCTGTGATCTTCTACACCACTTTCAAATGGAAGAATGTAAGCCAATCCCTTCTCCCTTTCAGTCTGGAGTCAAGCTTTCAATCACTTGTACTACACCTGAAGTTGATGGTACCTTATACCGTCAATTTTTTGGTAAACTTCTGCATCTAACCTATACTTGTCCTGACCTTTCCTTTGCCATTGGTCTTGTTGCTCGGTTAATGCACCAACCTCATGAAAGTCACTAGAAAGTAGCTAAAATAATACTTCGATATATTCGAGGTACAGTTCAGTTCGGGATTCATTACAGTGCAGGAGCATCTCCATTGTTGATTGGTTTCACTGATTCTTATTGGGCTGGTGACCATGATGATCGAAAGTATATTGCAGGATATGTATTCACTCTTGGTTCAGGACCTATTACATGGTCTGGTAAGAAACAAAGCTCCATCTCTCTTTCTTCAGTAGAATCAGAGGATCGTGGTGCATTTGAAGCCAACAAGGAAGCCATGTGGCTTCATCAGACCCTGTTTGAATTTGGTCTTCATCAGCACCATCCAACTACACTTTGGTGCGATAATAAGAGTGTCATTTAGCTATGTAAAGATGTAGTTCAACATCAGCATATGAAACACATTGAGCTCCACATACACTTCATTAGGAATCTCATTCATGATCGTGTTCTTGAAGTGCAGTAATGTCCAACCAATGATCAAGTAGCTGATATATTTACAAAGGCTCTCACAGAGGTGAAGTTTACCAAACTTCGATCCATGCTTGGAGTGCAGGAAAGTTATTATTAAGGGGGGATAGGCTATAATGCTTCCTTCCTTCTCCTATTGTGTCACCTTTGTAAATCCTTCAATCCTATCCCAATTTGTTCTTAAGCGGGGATGTTAGGATATTTTGACACATAGGAAATAGGCCCCTTTGTGTTACCTTTGTAAATCCTTCAATCCTATCCCAAGTTGTTCTTAAGGGGGGATTTTAGGATATTTTGACACATAGGAAATAGTTAATAATAACTTATTCTAGTGTAGAGTTAGGTAAAATGTGTTTCTTTACTGTGTACATTTGTAACTTATAATCCGACACCCATGATTTGTAGTGATCTGACGACTCACTCTCTCCTCAGTATTAACGACACTTGATCCATGGCTTGACACCTGATTGGCCCATGATCTCTATTTAAAGAGCATGGAGGGTCATTTTTCTGGTAACCGTTTATGAGAGAAACATATGTAATATTTCTTGTTATATTAATAAATTTCCTGAAGTGGTCGCGTTGGCTCAGGTTGTGGATTGTTTCCCTCTTCGAGGGTTTTAACCACGTGATATACTGGTGTACTGATTTTTTATCTGTTTTTCATAGGTGACCTTTGGTTTTTTATCTAAGGAACTTAACCTGTAAATTCCTACATAAATTCCTTCTTCATGTGGAGGCTTAGAACCTTCTCATGCCCTTTCTGCAATGAATGCATCAAATATGATTTTAACCATTATGTTAATGTCATTGAAGTCTCTCTTGCAATCTTCCTCTTCTGAATGTCCTTGAGTCTCTCCAACACCTTTCATAATGGCTAAGGATTCAAGCTCACATTCTGATTCTTGTACCTTGTCAATCAACTCGGCTTCTTGTGCAATTTGTACCTTTTCAATATCAACTTCTGGAGATAGAACTTGAGGTGCTTCAAGTGAAGCTATGAGTAGAACTTTGGGTGAATATGATGCTCTATTAGCTCTCTTTCTTCTTTTCCTAACCTTAGGACTAGCAACCAATAGCTTCCCTTTTCCTCTCTGCAACTTCAACCTTGTAAGCATCACAAAATTGTAACTATTAAAACCCTTCTTGCACAATCTCAAACAAAGAAAGCAACTAACTTTTGCTCTAATACCATATTCATTTGATTTTGATTGTTAGTTATTGTTGTGTTAATATCAATTTCAAATTTAATATGAAAGTTCTTATGTTTCCTTCCTTTACAAGGGTTTATAGATTTGCTTATGATTGATAAAAAAAATAAACTTGTTGAAATTAAGTTGATTTCAATAACATAAAAGCATGGAAACTAAATGTTGAACAACATCATATAAACACACATCAAACCATGAAAACTGAGTCAAATACACATGGTTTTGATGAAGGAGTTCACCTCTCCTGGGCAACATCTCCTTGGTCCAGCTTCCATGGCATGGGTCTCCCCTCCTGTGCTACATCTCCTTGTTCCAACTTCCATGGCATGGGCCTTTTTATTCTCTTTAGTTGTGCAAAAATGCTTTTTACAGTCTCCTGTTGCCTCTGCAATCTACTCCAATGGCTCCAAAACATAAAAATATACCAAGACTACTCTTCTTGAGCCAAAATTGGTTGAAAAGTGCCTCATTTATCGAAAAAACCAAATTTCCTACATTTTCTCCACCAAATCCGGAAACTGTCCAGCTAACTCCACTAAATTTGGAGTTTCGCCGCAATTGGCGGACTCTGCCAACACCAACGCCAAGTTAATCGTCTAGTTAACTATGGATAAGTTCGGATTAAATGTAATTAAATGTGGTCTTAGCGCTAAGCGTGTTTATAACGTCAGCCCTCTGGTACGATCACAGGGTGAAGCCTTATGGTGAGGGGGTTGGCCCCCTCCTCCGCCTGACAGTGCATTTTATAAACTTTAAATATGGTCGTGACCCCATACTTGTTAAGTAACACTATGTGGCATATTGGTTAGTGTGGGCGCTAGCATGGGAGATGTCGTGTGGTTGACCCCGACCTCTGCCCCTCCTCAGTGATATAATTTTACAATGTGAAATCGTTGAATCTTGAATTTGGATATAAATGTTTGCACCAATTTTCATTTCCATGGTGGAGGGAATGTGGCAGCCCTTGGCTTCTCCGCATACCCCTTCTCCATTGAACCAATTTCCACGATATATAAAAAAAAATAACAATGCACCCATAATTAAAATTTCAACCTTAGAATAGAAGAAAAAAATTTCAATTCCTAAGCAACAATGGCGAATATGACTGTGACACTTTTCATAGTGTCATTGGCTAAAAATTTGAGAATATTCCCTGGATATTCTTGATATTTTTACTAGACTTCCAATTCATCATTGTGTCATTGTTCTGCACAATTTTTTACCTGTTTGGGAAAACAGACAACATGTCATAAATTCTTCATCCGATGTTGGATTTGGATGAAACCAATTGCACCAGAATCCTGGTGAGGAGCTCTACATAGTCATTTTTATTTGGAGCATTTCTGAGAAAATTTTATTTTTTAGCTAAATACTAAGCCTCTGCCCATAAGTTATGTTTAATTTACAGTTTTTTCTCTAGAATTCAACCCCTCTGTTATATGAGGGTATTGTATTATGGTTGTGTGTTGTGTGCATATTATGAATGAGAAATAGAAAGGGGGACTGTGTGAGAGAGAAGATGATAATATAACAGATATGTTGTAGGTTGTATCTCTTCATTTTGTTAGATAATATAAAGGAAGGACTAGTTTTTTCCGTGTACATAGCCCAATTTGGGTGAACCACATATATCTGTGTCTCTCTTGTTTTATATGTTATTTATGTGTTTTTGTTTCCGCATATTTTATGTGTTCCATTTCTGTGTAATATATAACTTTCTAACACAACCAACTCACTAACACAAATGATCTTACTCATGTCATGTAACTTTCATTTTAGGATTCCATTTTTGCATTAAATGAGCCACCAATAGAACATGAAACCTTCTTCTAACAAAAAATTAGAAGAAATTGCAAAAATTATAGAAATAATCCCTAGAAAGACCCTAGAAATCAATCGAGGGCTAACGAAACAACCAAAGGAATGATTTATCAAAGTCCTATGGTAGAATAGTAATTATCTTCCTAGGAATACGCTAACATGGAAGGAGTACATCCTAGCATACTTACTCATCGTATCTATATAAAGGAAGGATCAAGACACATGTGTTAACCTGAGCGATAGTTGAATATGTCATTAAGGGATATATTTAAATAGGAGCTACAAAATTTGTTATCAACCAACTTGATCTATCTCATATCTTACAACCAGTGGGTGTCCCATTTTTTCATTGTACAAAATAATAATGGTAAATTGATAATTTGCGTTAATTATATGGAGCTTAAAACAGTGACACAAATATACCATCTCCCATTTCCATTTATTCACCAAGCCTTGGATACCTTCGGATGGAAGAAATAAATTTCTTTCCTCAGTAGCTTTAGTGGATAAAACCAAATCCAAAATTCTCTAGAAATCTAAGAAAATACTACATACAAGTATCATTGGGGAAGATTTGCCTACCATATTTTATCCATTCAACTTTGTGATGATTTAGCCTCCTTCCAACAAGAAGTGATTGAAATCTTATCCCACTAATTCACGACTATGTTGAAATATATATGGATTATTTCAAGACATATCATTTTATATTCAATTTATCCCTCTACGATTAAGAATTTGTTTCAATAAGGTGTAAGAAAAGACACATTTCCCTTAGTACTGAATATTCTTACATAATGTTCAGTGAAGGTATAATACTAGGGAACCACTTTTCAAAAAATAGCATTCAAGTGGACATAAAAGATATAAAGGTAATATTAAATTTAATGTAACAACCCTGGGTTAAGATTTCATGTAATGAAATTTAATAAAGGAAAAATAAGACCATGATTAAGGGACAATTATTCAAAGCTTCTTTTTGGGAAAAATATCCTAGTGGGGACCACTTTTTTTATTTTATGGCTAAGGGGAAATGATTTGGAAAAGTAAATGGGTAAGGCTTTGGAAAGGAAAAAGAGTGTTTTTGGTAAAAATTCATAGGTTTCATGTGAGGAGGAAATGAAGAAAAATAATAGAAAATTGAAGAAATTAGAGGCCTCATCAATAAAAATATCTCAAAGCATAATTTGGTAGCCTTTTGTTAGTTCAATTTTGAAATTAGTCTGAGAGAGAAGAAGACCACTAATGGGAGAAAGAAATAAAGCAAGAAAAGGAAGGAAATAGAGCAAAGGAAAGGAAAGAAAGGATCAAGCAAGGAAAAGTTGGATCAAGTAGCTTTAGTGGGAATACTTGTAGGTAAAAAATTGCATGTGTGATATCCTAATGGTATGTGCATGTTAGTATTTGGTTCTGTTGTTGTCATTGGCATGGTTTTTGAGAGGTTTGACAATGGATTTTATCCTTGCCTTTTCATTTTTGAATAGCCATGGTGTGATGGGGTTGATTCTGAGATTGAACTTTTGAATGCCCAAATATTTTAGAGTCAGGTGAGGTGGTATAAAGAAAATTCCCAAAGGCCTAGGAATCCCTTGATCGGTAATGGCACGATACATGGTAAATCTTGAGGGTGGAGATGAGAAAATTCCTAAAGGTATTGGAGAAGAAATTTTGAGGCATCCAAGATCGGTTTGAATTTGTGATCTTGACACCGGTTTAAGTGAGATCATAGTATGGTGATCGTGGAGGTGGTTTATCCTTTGGATTCCCTTGTTATTTTTCAGTTGGTTTATCCCATGAGATCACATATTCATGCTTGGAATATGGCACATGGGTGATTAGCTAAAAGAAAGAATTGGTTCAGTGAACCTATGGTCGGGTGGTACGTGGAAGTCCAAAACCTGGTCAAATTTTTCCTATGATTAATAAGACTTTAGCTTCTCTTGATTTTGATAAGGAAATGTCATTTTTATTATTTAGCTTTAATGGTTGTTATCTCATTTTTATTTATCTAGTTATATGTTGGTTATAAGCATGATTATATGAGAGATCTCAATCATGGCTCTATTCATGCTTTTACTTGTAACTGAATGAATAATGAATGAAATACCTAATTGATGATATGATAGCTAATGTGAGAAGGAATAGACCCTTCTTGTTAAATCTTAGATAACTTTTCATTCCCTTATACTCAGATTTACATCCATTCTTAGTAGGTTGCATATTTACAGAGTGTTTGACAGAATTTCAGTCCCAGTTGGGGAAGGTCAGGTCAATTCCTAGTTTTAGTTTTTGGTTTACAATCATTGTCTTGATGTCTGTTATGATTTCTAAAATTTAAATGGATTTTTGAACAGATTTTAAGCCCCAACCTTAGAAAATATCCTTAAATCTCACAATCACTAGCATAACACTGGCAGAAAAAGGCTACAATTGCACTCAGGAAAGCTCATGGGAGCGACTGGGGGTATTAGTCACTTAGAGGACTTGGGAAGGGAGCATCTAGTTCTCCAGTTCAAAAAAAGGGTGATTTAGCTCAAGGAAAGAGGTCCAGGAAGGGTAGGTCATCCCTTCGGGGACCCTGTGGCATCAGAAAGAGATCAGTAAGGTATTAGGTTGTCGACTCCATTTCCTTAAGGTCATATAAGAGGTTGAGTCTTATCATAGTGACCTCTAAGCTCATGTTTACCATGGGAATGTTGGTGAAAATTGGTATATATGAGAGAAGCATGTTACAGGTGGTATTAGGGTGGGTTTCGCTCTCTTTCAAAAATGTCTAATACCACATGGTGGTATTAGAGCAAGTTTCTCTCTCTTTGGGTAATATGATACCTATGGTATCAAAGCATGTTTCACTCTCTTTGGGTAAGAATGATGTTGTTAAGGTCATGGTTTTCTTGCATGGGGTCATGGTATACAGTTTGTACGATCATGCATGATGTTATTATGTTGTTATGTTGATTATAATATATGATTATGATTGTACATTTACATGCTAATGTGGAATGATCTTGCAAATGAGATAAACCTCCCATGAACATCATTGAGGTATGGATTTGATTTTGGTATCTATTTGGTTTATATGAGATGATAAACTTATAGGAAGAAGAGAATCCAAGATGAAAAGAAAAATGGTAGAATATAGTTCTCACGACTCTCCCTACATATCATTTGGGCAGTAAGGAGAAGATTATTGTCCTAGTATAAGATATACTTTGAGGAGCTTAAGGGAAGATATTAGGAGTTGCAAAGAAGAAAATGAGATATTGGTTGAGGCTCAGGAGAAGTAGGTAGAGGTTAATGCGGTGATTCTTCAAAGCTTGTTAGAGTTGCAGAAATAGGGACTCATAAGGACCAGTCAAGAGCACGAAGAGAAAAGTAATGAGCCTATGGTAGCAGATCTCGGTCCCAATACAGGTTTGATAGAGGAGACACAGTTAGAGGTGGAATATAACTAGATACACCTAATAGGAGGACTAGTATGTATAGGTTTCATTCTAGTTCCTCATCCAGGAGACATCATCACAATCATTATCATCATCATCCTTATAGGAGGAAGGATTATTTACCTAAGGATTTAAAGAAAGTGAAGCATACTACATTTTATGGAGACATGAAGAAGTCAGAAGATGTAGAGGCAAGGTTGCATGGGATAAAAAAATTAATTTAGATTTCATAACTACTAAGAAAACATGAAAGCCAAGATAGCCACCTTCCGTATTAAAGGGAAATAATATATCTTGTGGGTATATGTGAATAATGTGAAGGGAATTCAAGAATAAAACTTGATTTGGGATGATTTTGAGAAGATCTTCAAGAAGAATTACCTATCAAAGAGGTACTATGATGATAAAGCTAAGGCGTTTTATGAGCTACATATGGGTTTTGTGATAGATTATGAGTATACTAGAAAGCTCTTGGATCTATTGAGATATGTTCCATATCTCAAGGAAGAGAAGGCTAAGATTCAGAGATTTATCACTAGATTTCCAACAACATATATATATCATATTGAGTTTGATGAGCCTAGATTATTAGAGGAAGCCATCCGAAAGTCAAAGCATTGTTATGAACAATGAAAGTGAAAATTTGAGCCTAAATGTGATTTCAAAGAAAATGAGAAAGTTAAAGGGAAGTAGCCATGGAAGTGGGGAAGACCTCAAGATGTAGGTGAGAAAGAAAATATGGTTCCTTACAAGAAGTACAATACACTTGAGAAGGGACATGGATCACAATGTGGAGAGTAGAAAACTAGAGGTGATAGTAGAGCTTCGTTGCAACATTTTATATGTGGCAAAGATCATTGTAGGAAGGATTGTCCATTATAACAGGGAGGTAGGCCTCATATCTATAGTGCTTAGGAGGAGAAAAACCATGGGTATGTTGGTCATAGTATTCCTCGTATTTATGCAGTTGTGGACAATGGAAAAGTAGATCACCACGAATATATTATTGAGATGGATGGTAACCTTTGTGATCAAGTTATTTTTATTTTTATTGATCATGGATCTAATTATAGTTATGTTAATATTGACCTAGTGGAAAAGTGTGGCTCGAGAAAAGAAGTTCATGTTGATTCTTGGTTGGTTCAATTGGCTACAAGTATAAAGAAGAGAGTTCATCACTAGGTAAGACCTTTTTCATTTGAGTTGAATGTTATGCCTATAGCAGTAAATTTGAATGTACTACCATTAGGATCATAGAGTATACTTTTGGATATGGACTGGTTGTATCGTCACATGACCAAGGTATATTTCTATGACAGTGCTATTGACTTCTCGGATGATAATGGGGAAAACTGAATCTTGTAGAGAAAGAAGAAGCCCACATTAGTTAGGATGGCCACAACTATGTAGGCTATGCGTAATTTTAGTAGGGGGTGTGTGATATTTGTAGTTCATATTTCCAGTAACGACAGAAAGGATGTTGAGGTGTAGAAATATTCAAGAGGCATCTAGTCTTACAATAGTTTTGAGGATGTGTTTCCAACAAATATTCCATGGTTTCCTCATCACAGGGAAGTAAAATTTTCTATTGAGTTGGTACTAGGGGCAGTACCAACATCAAGGGAACCTTACAAAATGAGCATAATGAATTTGGTGGAGTTTAAGTTGCAGTTGAAGGAAATTATTGACAATGGATACATTAGGCCAAGTGTATCACTGCCGGGTGCACCAGTATTGTTCAAGAAGAAGAAGGATGGTATTCTCAGGTTGTGCATTGATTACAAGGACTTGAAAAAGGCGACGATAAATAATAGGTATCCATTTATAAGGATTGATGACTTGTTCAATTAGTTGAAGGGAGAAACATTTTTCTCAAATATTGATTTGAGATCAAGATACCATCAGGTATGCAAAAAATAAGAGGACATTTACAAAATTGATTTTAGGACTAGGTATGGACATTATGAGTTTGTTGTAATTCCATTCGGTTTGAAAAATTCTCCAACTAATTTTATGTTCCTGACGAATAGTGCATTGCATCCTTATCTGGAAAATTTTTTTATTGTATTCATTGATGACACCATGATATATTCTAAGAATGAGGAAGAGCATACCAAAAATTTAGCAACAGTGTTGAGATTGCTAAGAGAGAATCAATTGTATGTCAATCTTGTCAAGTGAAGTTTCTTTCACACAAAGGTACATTACTCCTGACTTGTATTTTCCAAGGAGGGCATAATATTCAGTCCAAAAAAGATAAAACCTATCATGGAATGGGCAGCTCCTAGAAATGTGGTTGAAGTCAGATCATTCATGGGACTAGAAAGTTAATATAGGAGGTTGATCACGAACTTCTCATGAATTTTTTATCATATTACATCAGTGTAGAGGAAAGGTAAGAACTTTGAATTGATAAAGGAGGTTTCAATAGGTTTTGAATAGTTGAAACAATTGTTGACCAATGCTCCATTGTTAAAGATTGCAGATTTGGACAAAGATTTTTTAGTGTGCACGGATGCTTGCAAGAGAGGTTTTGGTGGAGTCCTTATGTAGGTAGGATAGGTGATATTATATGAGTCTAGGAAATTGAATGAGCACGAGAGGAACTACGTGACTCATGATCGTGAGTTGGTAGCTATTATTCATGCCTTAAAGATGTGGAGACATTATCTTCTTGGCAAGAGGTTTTTATAGATGAGCGATCACAATGGGTTGAGATATATGTTTGACCAATCAAATTTGAATTCCATGAAAGCTATATGGTTGGATACCCTTAGTGATTTTGAATTTGAGACTAGATACATTAACGGAAATGAAAATAGGGTTGCAAATTCGCTCAACAAGAAAGTGTAGTTGAACCATGTTGCAGTAGTGAGTTCATATGGGACATATTTATAAGATCAAATCTTATCAGCAAGACAACAGGACGATAGGTATAGGGAGCTTATTCTCATATTATAGTAGGGTGCATGTTATCATTATGTGTACTATTATCTCACAACAAATGACTTGGTGTGATTTAAGGACAAGATCTATGTGTTTATCGATAGTGAGCTCAAGAAGATTATATTGAGGGAGTTTTATGCCAAACCATATTCAGGTCACCCAAGATATTAGAAGACGTTGACAATGGTGAAGGGTTTCTAATATTAGTTGAATCCGAAGAATTACATGGCATATTTTGTACCTATATATTTAGACTCTCAGTAGGTAAAATCAGAGTGTAAGAATCTAGGTGGGTTTCTTCAGCCTATTCTAATTCTAGAGTGTAAGTGGGAGGTCATTTCCATGGACATAATTACAAGTTTTACGAGGACATCGAGGCAACATGATTCTATCATGGTTGTGGTAAACAAGTTGAGAAAGGTAGCTCACTTCTTGCCAATGAAGACTACATATTTAGCTAGTGAGGTAGTATGGGTCTTCATTAGGGCGTTTGTGTGATTTCATGGTGTTTCAAAGAATATTATGTCGGACATGGATTCCAAGTTAACTTCCAAGTTTTGGAAAAAGTTATTTGCGGGGTTGGGGATGGCTTTGGTCTTCAACACAACTTATCATCCAAAAATATATGGATAGATAGAGAGGTTCAATAGGATATTGGAGGATATGTTGAGCACATATGTCATGTATCAGCAGAGGATATTGGAGGAGTACCTTGAATTGGTCGAGTTCTCCTAAAATAACGATTATGAGGAATCACTGAGGATGATTTTGTTTGAGGCACTGTATGGGAAAATTTGTAACACTCCCATCAGCTAGATTGATCTATTGGACAGGGTACTTATTGAATCAGACATATTGGTAGACATGGAACAAGAAATGCAGGTCATAAAGAAGAATTTAAAGGTAGCACACGATAGTTAGAAAAGTTGTGTAGAGCAGCACAGGAAATCTAAGGAGTTTTTGTATTGGGGAGCATGTGTGATTTCATGGTGTTCCGAAGAATATTATGTCGGACATGGATTCCAAGTTAACTTCCAAGTTTTTGAAAAAGTTATTTGCAGGGTTGGGGATGGCTTTGGTCTTCAACACAACTTACCATCCAAAAATATATGGATAGATAGAGAGGTTCAGTAGGATACTAGAGGATATGTTGAGCACATATGTCATGTACCAGCAGAGGATATTGGAGGAGTACCTTGAATTGGTTGAGTTCTCCTATAATAATGGTTATGAGGAATCACTGAGGATGAGTTTGTTTGAGGCACTCTATGGGAAAATTTGTAACATGCCCATTAGCTAGACTGATCTACTAGACAGGGTACATTGGATCATACATGTTGGTAGACATGGAACGGGAAATGCAGGTCATAAAGAAGAAATTAGAGGTAGCACACAATAGTCAGAAAATTTATGTAGAGCAGCACAGGGAATTTAAGGAGTTTTGTATTGGGGAGCATGTGTATTTTCACATCAAGCCCAAGAAGAGCTCCTTAAGAATTGGATCATGTGCCAAGTTGGAAACACAATATTGTGGGCCTTTTTAGATACTTAACAGGATTGAACCATTGTCTTACATAATTGCCCTACCTCTAACAATGAAAGTCCAAGATATTTTTCATGTTTCATTGTTTAAAACATATGTAAAGAATGTTGATCATGTTATTTATTGGTCTGTATTGTAGGTGGATAAATAAGGAGAATTCTAGGTGGAACCTCAGTGAATATTACAGCAGAAACATCTTGTGCTCCAGAACAAAGCAATCAAGCGACTTAAAGTGCAATGGAACCACTTTGGGCCCGATGAAGCTACATGGGAGATGATTGATCATATGTGGGTTATGTATCCTTCATTTTATTTTGGTGGAGGAAAATGAGTTTTGGTATTTGTACATATTTATGTATGATTTTTATTTTAAATACCACAATAAGTTGTGTTATTAAGCTCCAATAAGCAGTATGGTTTTCAAATTGTCATGCTTTTCATGATGATTTTTCTTTTGAGAAAGATGCTATTATAAATACTGCAACGATCTAAGTAAAAAATCTCCAGAGGAAGTAAGTTTTAGATTTCAACTATTTTTATAGTTGTAGGCGTCACAAAACATCGAGGATGGTGTTCCCCTAAGGGGGAAGGGTTTGTAACAACCTCATGATAAAATTTCTTGTAATAAAATTTAATAAAGGAAAACTAATACCACAGTTAAGGGAAACTTATTCCAAGCTAAATTTTGGGAAACATATCTTAGTGGGCATCACTTGTTGTGTTTTATGGCTAAGGGTAAATTGGCAAAGGAAATGGCTAAGGCTTTGGAAAGGAAAAAGAGTATTTTAGGAATTTATTTATGAAAATAAAGGAAATTACGAGAAAATGAAGGTGAAATTTTATAGGTTCCATGTGAGGATAAAAATGAAGGAAAATAATGGAAAAGTGGAGAAATTAGAGGAGTCATCAATAAAAATACCTCAGAGCATCAGTTGGTAGCCTTTTGTGAGTTTATTTTTGGACTTATTATCATCGAGGAGAAGAGGAACAAGAGGATAAAGAAAGCATGTAAGAAATTATATGAAAATAAATCGAAGGAAAGGAAAGGAAAGGAAAGCATGGATCAAGCAAGGAAAAGTTGGATCATGCAGCTTTAGTGGGAATACTTGTAGGTAACAAATTGCATGTGTGATTTCCTAGCTAGTTTGACATGCATGGTATGTTCATGTTAGTATTTGGTTGTATTTTTTTCATTGGCATGGGTTTTGTCGCGTCAGACAATAGATTTTAGCATGGCCTCACCATTTCCAGATAAACATGGTGTGATGGGTTTGATTTTCAATTTGAGCTTTGGATTGCCAAAATATTTTGGATCTGGGTGAGGTGGTCTTAGGAAAATTCCAAAAGGCTTTGGAATCCCTTGAATAGTAATATTGGGATATATGGTAAAGCATGAATGTGGAGATGGAAAAATTCCTAAAGGTATTTGAGAATAAATTCTGAGGCATCCAAGCTCGGTTGGTTTTTGTGACCTCAACACTAGTTTAGGTGAGATCAAGTATGGTGAGGGTGGAGGTGGTTTCACCTCTAGATTCCATTGGTTTTTTTCTATTTTTTTATCCCATGATATCCCACATTCATGCTTGGAATATGGCATGGAGATGATTGGCTGAAAGAGACAATTGGTTAAACGAATCTATGGTCAAGTCCTGCGTGGAAGTATAGAACTTGGTTAGATTTTTCCTATGATTAATAAGATCTCGGTTTCTTACTTTTGATAAAGAAATTTCCTTTTTATTATGTGGCTTTAATGGTTGTTATTTCATTTTTATTTATCTAGTTATATGTTTGTTATAAGCATGGTTATATGATAGAACTTATTCATGGCTCTATTCACGTTTTTACTTGTAACTGAATGAATAATGAATGCAAAGCCTAATTGATGATATGAAAACTAATATGAGAAGGTAGAGACACTTCTTGTTGAAATAATTTTCCATTACCTTATGCTCATATTTGCATTCATGGTCTGTATGTTTCATATTTACCAACTCCTTGATGAAATGTTAGTCCCGATTGGGGAAGGTGAGGCTAAGTCCTGGTTTCAATTTTTTGTTTACAAGAATTTTCTTGATGTTTTTTATGAGTCCTGAAAGTTACATAGAGTTATGGGCAGAGGTTAATCCCTACCTTGGAAAATAGCCTTAAATATCGCATTCGTTGGCACAAGACTAGTAGAAAAAAGCTACACTCGCACTCAAGCAGGCTCATGGGAGGGGCTAGGCATCTTAGTCACTTGGAAGGCTTGGAAAGGGAGCGAATAGGGCTCTAGTTGAGGAAAAAGGTGATTTGTATGAGGGACAAAGGTCTGACGAGTGTCATCAATAGGTATATTTTGAAGATCATGATGCCATCTTCCAACTTTCAAGCAATCATTTTCTCACATTAATTTTAGTTATATTATGCTTAGTAAGAAGTGTAAAAAGTGTTTGTCATACTATGTGCCCTAATATTATATAATTGCAGGAAAATACAGGATTTTTTAGGTATTTACTGTGCAGGGGCTCAATGGAGACAACAAGGAGAGAATCTAGGGCATTTTTTCCACCCTATTAACTTCCTAACCCATCTTAGGATCACAACACCCTCTCTCATAAATTTGAATTCGTTGGAACCCAAGCCACTACTAGTGAAAATGAAGCTAAAGAAGGACAAGATCTCCCATTTTGAATATCAAGGAGACAATCAATCCTATTTTTGAGGGATATGTTATCATCTACCCTTTTGTATAAATAAACAATATGAAGAGATCATTAGGGTTCAAAGTTTGTTTTTAGCTAGGTGTAGATATTGACCTTAGGACTTGACACTATAATTTTAAACTTTTATCTGATGTATAAGAATCTTACATTATGATAATGAGAATTTGGTTATTAAGCTACATCTAAGTTAATTTCAAAGGGATAAGACCCTTGTGTTTGGGCCCAACCCAATGGCTTAGGTCCCTCTTTTGCATTTGTATTTTTTTTTAGCTTCAATCATTTCATAGCTTTCTTTCATTTCAGTAGAGGTTAACTTATAAAAAATCTGTGATTGGGAGCTTCTACATCACCTCTCTTATGGGAAAATGGTTGGAAGGATCCTCAATCTCAATCAAAAATATTGTGTTTATTATTTCTTTGAAATTGATGAATGCTAGATTCCCTGATGCATAATTTTTTTTTTTTAGCTTAGAATCTAGTTCAATGGATTTAGTAATATTAGAAGCATAAAGTATATGTTATTTAAATTCAACTCTTTTTTCCCATCATAGTTCCTATTACTATGTTAATGATCAATGGATGCATGTGTGTGACTAATTACAGGGTTGTCTTAATCTAAAGGGAAAGGAACCTCTTTCACCCCCATCTTAGACTTCTCCATCACCTATTTTCATCTCTCAATCCTCTCTCCAAAACTTTTTTTCCACATTCATTTTTCCTAGTAACCTTAAGACATCGTGGGCATTCAACCTAGTGTAAAAAAACCCCCTTGAGAGGTCATGGGATTGGAAAGGAGGCTTAATTAACCTTCCTTCACTCTCCCTAACCTTAATCCACCTCTTCCTATCTTTAAGACTTCATATCTACCCTATATACACCCTCGAAAGCCCTTTTGTAGAATTACAGGTCCTCATGTAGCATTACATAGCTTTCTATAGCAACCTCCTATAGTATGCCTATAGCACCACTTTCCTTCACCAGATTTTCTCCCCACTTAAAACTTAGCTAAATTAGGATGAATAATGTCCCCTACATGTGACTTGATGACCAAGATAATCTCCTAGACCACACCAAACATTCCTTCTCCTCAATGCAAAAACATAGTATATTTAGTCTTTCAAATTGCAATAAATTTACAAGTTGAATTTCTGATTTTTAAACAAGGGTGAGTAGATAGATGATACATGAAATTCCGAGATTAGTTTGATGAATTATGAAACATAGAGTAGTCTTATTTCTGAAATTAGATTAAAATTTTTTCCCTTTCATGAAAATTTCGTTAGAATCTACAAATTGAACAAGTAGCAGTTCTGCTTTCCTAGTTAAAATCGATTTTCCAATTATAGTTTCATCAAAAGGGTTTCATTATAAACAAGTAGGAGTAATCATCTCTATAAAACTTGATATAATGTCATAGTTGAAGGTGGAATGAGTATTATCCCATCTACTATGCATATAGCATTGTCACCTCTAAGTTTGTATGAACCATGGGTTGATAAATAGAGTTGAGGAGCCCTTGGGAGTTGCAACACAGTTGGTGCAATAGCAGGGATCACCACTTTTTGGTGTCGATGATGGGGATGTGTCTAAGTATATGATTGTTTATGATTTAGCATTTATGTTTTATTTATATTTTTCATTATGTTTTGAAAAAGTGAAAATATATATATATATATATATATATATATATATAATGTTTTTTCATGCCTCGTAGTAGTAGATATCATCAAGGAATTTTTTTACCAAAAACCCCCACACCATCAAAAAATCATCCTTCACTCTTATTCGGTGACTATGAACTTCCTTCTGTGATTGTAGGGGAGTTAGAAGACACTCTAGGTGAGTGACCTAAAATTTTTGAAGAAAAATTTGAGGAAGAAGAAGAATCCACTTCACCTACCCAAACTATTGCTAAAAACATAATCAATGAAATATTTCCCATCAGAGAAACTAAAGGAGAGGCTAGGATAAATAACATAAGCCCTGCTTCCCTTCAACACATCAATGGCCTAACCTCTTAGGATCCTGACACCTTCATGTTTGAATTTGTAGTCTTTTGTAGGACCTATGACTATTCATTTTATGAGCAGAAGTTGAATGTACCATCCCTCATGAAAATAAAGGAAAAACAATGACCAATGTCATGGGACACATTCCAAGTTGAATGTTAGGAAAAACATCATAGTGTGGGATTTCATATGTTTTATTATGGCTATGGAAATTGGAAAAGGAAATGGCTAATGCTTTGGAAAGGAAAAGTGGCATTTATTGGCATTTATTTATGAAAATAATGAAAATAGGAGAAATAAGAGGTGAAACATCACAGGTTGCATGTGAGGAAGAAAATGAAGGAAAATAATGGAAAATGAATAAAATAGAGGCCTAATCAATAAAAAGGTTTCTAAGGATCAATTCACAAACATTTTTCAGTTCGGTTTTGGAGTTCTCATTCTATTCTCTCTCTCATACTATTAGATAGAGAGAGTTTCTCGATGCACTCTTGGACAGTGTGGAATACTTGGATTTTTGGAGAAATAAGGCATAGGAAGAGCAGGAAAGCGCAAGAGGACTTCGTGATCAACAACTACAATGAGTTTTTCTTGCAGGTATTTAGTTGCATGTATCTTTTCCTCACTATTTTTGGCATGCATGGCATATGCGTGTGGTTATCTATTTAAGATGCATCATTGACATGGAGGATTGCATGGATTGATAGTGTTTTGGCGTAGCCTTTCCATTTCCTCGATAGCCATGGATTTGTGGGTTTTAATTTTGTTTTCTAGTTGGTTTTCTTGTGCCTTTAGTTGTGGGTTGAGTTATTAGTTCCTAGATTCCATGGTTGGACAAACGCTCTGGAAGCCATGTAACAACTTCGTTTGAGTTACTAGTCTGGAAGCGTTGGTTGGAAAAACATTCTCGAAGCCCTTGGTGGGTTGAGTTACTAGTACTAGAAGCCCTGGTTAGACAAAATCTCTAGAAGCCCGACTACATATGTGGGTTAAGTTACTAGTCCTAGAAGCGTTGGTCGGAACAATGCCCTGGAGCCTTGAATAGCTTGGGTAGAGAACAATTGGGTGATGGTTAGTGATGTCTAACCATGAGGTGGAATCATTGGATGAGGGTTGAGGTATTTTGGCCTCTACAAGCCCTATTTTGGTTTTGATTTATGTGTTCTATGAGATCCCACATTCATGTTTAGAATATGGATCAAGGGTTATTAGCTGAAGAAATATTTGGCTCAGTCATGTCTATGGTCAGGTGGTGCGTGGAAGTACTAGAATTGGTTGTATTTTTCTTATGGAAATAAGGGGTATTTTCCCCTTCTATTGATGGGTAAATATTCTTGTTATTATGTCTGTTATCTGTTTGTTCTATTTTTGTCATTTTTGTGTTTTATATGTTGGTTACGAATGTCTTATATGATCGTCATGGTGTATCACTCTCATCATGTTTTGATTTGTAAATGAATAAAAAACTAATATATGACTTAATAGATGGTAATGGAGCTAATTTGATGAGGAAAACATGTTTTTTAATGATTCTCATATAAGTATAATACACTTATGCTCGGATCCGATGTTTCCAGTTGTGTGAGTGGCTAGAGGTTTCTAGTCAGGCTCTTGCCCATGTCAAGGGGGCGACTAGGGGATTGATTCATTAAAATTTCTGGTTGATTCAACGGATAGCCTCCTGGAAGCTGATATGTATCCTAGGTGTTTTGTAACATATGCAAAAGGTATGTGTTATTTTTTTTCACCGATTCCACTTCCTTAACTAACACATAGGTATTTTAATCATATCATAGTAACTCTTCGTCACATGTTTACCCTAGTTGGACGATTACTAGGGTAGATGTGGGAGGAGGGTGTTACAAAGTGGTATTAGAGCATGGTTCACCAAGGAAAATTTTAGGGGCTAATATTCGCAGGTGGGCTAATTTTTCATGTTTTTTCAAAAAAAAAAAAGATTCGAGAATTTCCATTTTTTTAGAATATGATTCGCCCAAATTTTATAGTATAACAATATTTTACCTTTGAAATTTCCAAAATTTTATAGAGACTGTATAACATCATTAGAAATATAAATATTTTTACAAAAGTATTGCCAATACTTTTACAATTTTCATATTAGGGACTAGTAATTTTCACCAATATTTATAAACTTTAAGATAAATTTCTATCCTTAAAATTTTCCATGTGGTTCACTCCTCAAACTAGATGGGCTGTGTGTTGGTCATGCATTTATGTTATTTTAATATGTATTACTCATGGTTGTTGTCTATATGCTTGTTGCATATGCATGATGTTCATAATGGTTGTTATGATGTCGTCATGTGAGATTTTATGGTGTTGTTTTGGAATGTGTCATCATGACTGTATGATTAGTTATGCATCTATAGTTCTTACATATTTTTAAGTGTACATTTGTATTCTTTTTTTTTTTCATCCATGAGGTCATGGTATGTGCTTGATATGGTCTAGCATTCATGACTGGGCTATGGCTAGAATGATGTTCATGTGTTGTTTTATCTATATTTTTACATGTTGTTATGAATATTTGTGTACATGTATTACATTGTTCGGTTGATATTGTAGGAGATATCCTACCTGAATAATACTAACGTGTGCTAGTTTTTTTCTTATTTGGTTTAGTTTACATAGTATTCCTTGCAGGAAGAAATTCAAATGACTAGAAAGATGGTAGAGTAAAGAGATTCTCCCTATGAGTCAGATGAGCAGCATGGTGTGGGGCACTCTTTTGACTTAGAAAACAAATTAAGGATTTTTAAGGAAGAAATAAGGAATGGAAAAGAAGATAGTGACATAGCCATACAAGCACAAAAGAAACAAGCAAAGGTTAATGCAACAATCCATCAAATTTTCTCATAGGTGCATCAACATGAGACACTCCATATCAACTATGGATAGGGGGAAGGGACTAATGAGGCACATAGAAGTAGGTCTCATGGTGGTCATAGGTCAAATATCTATGACACGATAAAATATGGAAAGTTCTTGGAAACTCCAGATAGGAGACGTGATAGACACATGTAATATTCTAGTTCTGGTTCTAACAAGCACTATGATTGTCATCATTATCATCCTTACAAGAGAAGTGATATGGAATATTTTCCAGATGACTTCAAGAAAGAAAATCCACATAAATGTGATGGGGAAATGAAGTAATCATAGGATGTAGAAGCATGGTTTCTTAGAATGAATAAGTTCCTTAGGTTTCATGATTACTCAAAAAATATGAAAGCCAAAATAGCTACATTCAACCTCAAAGGTACATCATATATTTCGTGGGAATATTCTAATCATTTCAGGGGTATTTTTGAGGAGGAACTTACTTGGAGTTAGTTCAAGGGGATATTCTGGAAGAAGTATCTATCGGAGAGTTACTATGATGACAGGGAAAAGGAATTTTATGAGCTAAAGATGGGATATATCACCGATGAGGAGTACACTATAACGTTTACGGATTTGTTGAGATATGTGCATTACCTCAAGGAGGAGAAGGCCAAGATTCATAGATTCATTAGTGGTATTCTGATAGCATTCAAAAATAGGATTGAGTTTGATGAGCCTAGATCATTTTAGGAGGCCATTTGGAAGCTAAATAATTGGTACAAGCAATCAAAGCGTAGATATGAGACTAAGCCAGATTGGAAAGGTGATGAAAAGAACAAAGGAAAATGGGACAGCAAGCAAGAAAGGCCTCAGGGTATAGGTAATAAATAGAATGCATCGCCATCTACAAATTTCAATGCATCTGACAGAGGGCAAGGACTTTGATTTGAGGATCAGAATAAGGATAAAGGTTGGAAGCATTTATAGTGTTGGTATTGTGGATGAGAGAATTAATTGAGATATTTCCCACATCATCACGGTGGTAGAATGAAAATATAAAATGTTCAACAGGCACAAACAGTGGGATCTGTTGGGCAAAGTTTTCCTAGGATCTATGCAGTGTTGGATAACAAGGAAGCAGGTCCTCATGAATCTAACATTGATATGGATGGTAAGCTTTGTGATCAAGTTATTTCTACTTTGATTGACACTCAATCTGATTATAGCTATGTTAATCCTGACCTGGTAGATAATTCTGGTTTGAATAAAGAAGTGCATGCAAAATATTGGTTAGTGTAGTTGGCCTTGTGCATTTGAATTGAATGGTATGCTTACCTCAAGACATTTGAATGTATTTCTATTGGGTTCTTATAGAATGCTTTGGGATATGGATTGGTTATATCTTCACAGGACCAAGGTAGATTGTTATGGCATGGATATTGAGTTCTTGGATGACAATGGGGAATAAAGAGTCTTACATGTTAACAAGAAAGAAACATTATTGATAATGGCTATAGCTATGAAGGCCAAGCATAGTCGTACAAGAGGGTGTGTGTTATTTGGAGTACACATTTCTAGTGAAAAAGGTAAGGAAGTTGAGGATGCAGATGTTTTGAGTTGATACCCAGTTCTACAATTATTTCCTGATGATTTTCTCGTAGATTTTTCATAGTTGCCACCTCACAGGGAAGTATAGTTTTCTATTGAGTTGGTAGAAGGGGTAGCACCAGCATCTAAGGCACCTTACAGGATGAGCACACCAGAGTTGGTAGATTTGAAGTTGCAGTTGAAGGAAATGCTTGACAAAGGATATTTTAGGCGAAGTGTATCACCATGGGGCACACCGATATTATTTGTGAAGAAGAAGGATGTGAAACTTATTTTATGCATTGATTACATGTAGTTGAACAAGGTGACCATCAAGAAACTGTATCCTTATTTTAGGTTTGATGACTTTTTTTATCATTTAAAGGTAGCAACAATGTTCTCGAATATTGATCTAAGATTAAGATATCATCAGGTACGCATTAAAGAAGAATACATCTACAAGATAGATTTTTGAGCCAAGTATGGGCATTGTGAGTTTGTTGTAGTTCCTTTCAGCTCGACTAATGCTCCAGCGAAATTTATGTGCTTGATGAAAAGTGTGTTGCGTCATTATTTTGAAAATTTTGTTATTTTTTTCATTGATGATATATTGGTATATTCTAAAAGTGAAGAAGATAATTTCGAACGTTTAGCAGTAGTGTTAATATTTATAATAGAGATTCAATTGTATGTTATGCTAAACAAATGCAGTTTCTCTCACAAAGAGTTACATTACTTGGGACATGTCTGCAAGGAAGGCATGGTAGTAGATCCAGAAAATGTAAGAATTATCTTGGAGTGGGAAACTCCTAGGAATGTGTATGAGGTAAGGTCCTTCATGGGGTTAGCAGGTTATTATAGGAGGTTCATCAGGAACTTCTCATAGATTTCTTATCCCATCACATAATTTCCAAGGAAATGTAAAAAGTTTGAATGGAAAAATGAATGTGCATCCAATTTTGAACAATTAAAGTTTTTGACACATGATCCAGTGTTAAAGTGTTAATTTCCAGATTTTTCTATGTTGTATCATCTACTTTAGCCTAATTACAAATTTTAGTTAGCAATATTTCTAATTATAAGTATTATTCTCATTCATCAACAATAATTTAAGATAGAACAATAAATTTAATGACAAATGAGATAATTAGAAAATCCACAAGAGACATGGGATTTGGTCAAATAGCATGGAAAACCCCACTATGGGGAAAAACATTTGAAATTCTTCTTCTATTAAATTTTCATAAAAAATTCAGTAGATAGTACAATGAGCCCAATAGAATATGATTAACAATACAACCCAAAAACTTCATAAACATATGTATAGTGGCAAAATATATCAAAAAAAACTTGATTCAGACTTCAGAAAACTTCACAAATCTTTGGATGATGGTAAACTGTAGTCAAATCCCTAGACGCTACCTTCAGGTTAGCATGGGTACATCATTAGGTTCTAGATGATACCTTGCCCATAACATTTGTGCATCTAGGGATGAAATTATATAGTTCTGTGCCAACATCCTGAACATATCCTAAATTTTGTTTGAGATTCACACCTGTAACTTTTATCCTTCGTACGACCTTTTTCCTTCGCCAATATGTTGAACCAAAACATATAGAAGAGAAGAATATGATTCATGTTGTGGTGTCCCAATGATCTTCTAGGTCACTTGTACTTATAGGCTTCCAACGGGTTTCCAATGATGTCCATTTGATGTTGAGGGTGACTTGTCCAAATATGTATGTGAGAGAAGTTGACCTGACCCAATATCGATGAGTGGGTGTAAAATAAAAAAATAGATTCTTCTTATCTGAATAAGGAGATATTTATATCTATTTTGGTCCTCTTGAAAAGAGTAAATCAATGCCATCATCATCTCCATCAAATGAATTGTAAAAATTGGAATTTGATCACAGCTAAATAATTTTAACGCTCCCTCTTAACTAGGTAGAATTCCACCTATAAAACATGTCCATCGATCAATGTTTCATCTTGTCATCATGTGTACCAATATGATCAACTCTATATGATGAAACATCCTCAAATATAAATAAGAAGAATCATGGGGAGTAAAATATTCCACCCTCTATCAATGCTACAACCCAGAAATATGCCAACAGGATACTACCCGAAAATGTCATCAGGCTACTACCTTGAAATGTCATCAGGATAATACCTGGAAATGTCATCGAACTGCTACCTAGAATCTCAATAAGAGGGCTCTTTCCCGTGGTTGTTTTATGGGGGAGCTACAACTCAACCCATCCTATCGCCTAATAATATTCCCAACAATGATCCATAATATCCATGTGGTAGAACACATACGTAATAATATATCTTAAATGAGATACCTGACTTACCAAGAGGTAAGGATCAGATGCCTCCAAGGCTCCTCAATCATTGGATAGATAGAGAGGATAATCCCAACAAGCCCAATCTTGTGTTTATGATGCTAACTGGGGTATACTCTACAAAGACCATGATAGGGGTAGCTACTACTCCAACCCTATTGGTAATAGATAGGGGAGACACACTATTTTCCATAGTTCCCTCAACCCAAGGAGCCCTGTATCTCAATTCCTCACCCTTGGAGCTGAGACATGGAGGAAGAGCATGGCCTAGTGTCCTCAATCAATTGTGACCCTTATCGGGAGGGTCACATTTATCAGTCCATGTTGATCTCTTATGACCAAGGACTTCCCTTTCGGTAAAACCTTGGTGAGAATATATGAAATATGCTCATATTTCGATATCTAATGGATACAAATGACTCCTCTCTATACCACATTAGAAATGAAGTCATATCATATCTATATGTGTTTATACTTATCGTGAAATATATGATTATCTTCTAGAAGGATCCCAATCTTGTTGTTGAAATCTATCATTGTAGTGTCTAGGACCTATTTAAATAGCTCTACGAATATCTTCTTGAAAGAAACTACTTCATAACTATCCATGCTAGTGATAATACACTCTACCTCGGCAGTACTCAATGCTACAGATATTTTTTTCCTTCTCATCCAAGATTACATGGCAGATCCAATGCTAAAACAACATCCATATGTACTCTTCATTTCAATAAAATTTCCCTCCTAGCCAGCATCAGTGTATCCATGAAATCAAACATCTCCAACAAAATATCTCAGACTAAGTGTAATCGTCCCCTACAAATATCTCAAAATGTTTGGTAGTGTTCTAGCGTGCATGGAGAGGCTTAGTCATTAATAGAATCAACATGTTCACAACATAGAATATTTTTGGACGGGTGTTCACAAGGAACATCAAAGCCCCAACCAATTGTCTATACTCAGATGGATTCAACAATTAGGGTCCTTCATATTCTCCACATAATTTCTTGAATTTTATTTTCATCGGTGTGGGTAGATACTTTCATTTGGTCTTTCCAAATATTTTCAGTAGTTTCACAACATATTTTCCTTGTGAAAGGAAAATATCACTAGGCCTTTGCCACACATCAAGGCCTAGAAAGTAGTGCATGAGTCCAAGGTCCTTCATTTCGAATTCAGAGGCTAGATCCCTCTTACACTCCATCATCATAGGCTCACTACCTCTCAAGATTATATGGTCAACATATAAAACTAATATCAACGATATACCTTGGCCTACCTTGAAGTAGTGGTTGGGATCGACATTTCTTCTTGTAAATCCCAGCTTAACCAAATAATTCTCTATGTTCGTGTACCATGCTCTTGGGAATTTCCTCAAACCATGAAATAACTTCTTCAATCTACAAAAATGTGTCCTTCAATCCAATACTTCAAATCCATGTGTTTTTTCAACATCTACTTCTTCTTATAGCATGCAATGGAGAAATATAGTCTTTACATCCATCTGATAAAGGGTCCATCCTTGACTTGCGGCAAGGGAAACTATCTAACGTGTGGTAGATATGATATGAAAATGTAATAAAATGGAAAATATGCCCAAGAAATAACACCATAGAAGATAAAAATTTGGATCTTCATTAATATCAAAACCCTTGAGGTAGGGAAACACCATACATTCACTCCTTAAGGAAGGAGATCACTCCGCAAGCCATATGCTTGCCAATACAATAATCCTTAACATCTCTCAATGGAGAGTCTCTAGCCTCTATATAGGTTTCATACATGCAATACAATGGGTAGTTACCATGGGTCTCTCAATACCATACATCCAATACAATGGGCTTATCACTTTATTCCCTAGCTACATGTGGTCCCTTACATAATGTGGGTTAGCCACTTTATTTATTAACTATGGCCCATTTATTTATTTTTCTTATATTATTACATCATATTATTCCCTTGGGTAACTCCCTCTGTACACTATATTATCCCCCCTAGGTATACAACATTACACCCCCCTTAAACATGTTTCATCCCCGAAACACAAGAACAACACAAATAATAAGATCTACTCAAAAGAGTATTCCACTGGTACCATTCACGTGCATCTAGCCATCCTAGAGAAAGATGAACACTTGATTTAGTCGATGTCTCACTCGCTTGAGATGCAAGCGGGTTATGGTGGTTCCTCTGTGTTGATGTGCTGTGGGTGGATCGTCGCACCTCTCTATGTGTCGTCTAGAGGCTGTTTTCCTCATTGCTAATTCGTTTCCACCTTGCTAGTTGATGTCTTGCTGGGTGATGCGGGTGGTGATATGTTGAATATTTAACTTATGGAATATCTTTCACTAATTTGTCCACTATTGGTGATGGAGTGGTGTCTGGTGCTTTTGCTGGTACTTGCCTTTATGTCTGTGTTTGGTTTTCTACCATCAAAGGCTCATCATCTAATGTGTCTGCGTCATTACAGATTTGTGCTTCTTCCTCCCTAGTCTCTGTATGGTTCATAATGCAAATATCCTACAATGTAATTTTCTTCTTTTTATACCAGAGCTTCATGAATTTCTTTTGCACATTAAAATTGACATTACCAACGGATTCCATCCAAGGTTGTCCCAAAACAACATCCACAATAGCCATAGCTGAAGCATAAAAATAAGAATGCAACACATACTTATCCATAGAAATCTTCAAATATTTATAAATTTGAACATCTTCATTACCAACCTGTGTGTTTTCAATATGTTTTGTTGGAACTTGCAATTTTTTAGACAAATTAACATTGATACAATTATGTTTGCAACTAGGAATGATAGACACAATGATGTTCTCTTTTTGAATACTTCCATGAAACTATAATATGGAAATATTAGTAGAAAATAAGTCATTATGGTTCGTAGTGTCCTTCTTTCCGGCTTGAGACCACTTGTCCAAAAGGACTTTTTGAATTTTTTTTCTCGGGAAGTTTCCTCACTGAGCTGTCAAGTGAGGTCCACCATTTATTTGCCTCATATTTCATATCAATCCCTATGTAGCATGTCCAAAAATATGGGGATTGAGCCTTCAGATATTGTAAAAATTCTTCAATATTTGGGCCATCACCTTTTCCTATAAACTTCATCTTATGAGAACCCCTAAAATAGAGTAAGGGTTTTGAGGAAAATCACTTACTTTAGCAAAAAGTTAAAATGGGCGTAACTCGGCCAATATAACTTAGAATCCTATTTATAACATGTTTTCAGAAATGGAACAGTTATTCTGCATATATATAAGTGACTGAACTCTCTATCTAGGTGCTTTGGAAACTCAGATCTGCGCTGCAACTGTCCTGTCATCCCAAAATTTCTGAAAAAATGGCTGATTTTAAATCAATGATAACTCCCTCATCTGGACTCCGATTTGACCGAATTTTTTTTTTTTTGAAATCGACTGATTTTTCAAGGGGATCTCAGATCTATAATTAATTTTTTGAAATTCTGCACCAAAAGCTACAAAAAATGTGAGGAGAACCGCCTTCCACAAATTGCCATTAGAAACTTTCTGCAACACAACTAAATTTAAATCAGCGATATCTCCCTCATATGAAGTGTGATTTGACTGTTTTTTTTTTAATTGGGTATTTTTGTGCAGGTAATACTTATCTAATATTTATTTCTGAAAATTGGACATTTTAATTTTCATATATGCTCTGCAAACTCACCGCCCACAAAATTCCTGCAAAAAATGAAAAATAAAATCACCCCAACTCTGCCCAAGAAAGTGCTCTGATACCACTTGTGGTAGATCTGATCTCCAAATGTAATAAAATGTAAAATATGCCCAAGAAATAACACCATAGAAGATAAAACTTCAGATCTTCATTAATATCAAAACCCTTGATGTAGGGCAACACCATACATATGCTTTCCAATACAATAATCCTTGACATCTCTCAATGGCGAGTCACTATCCTCTATATAGGTTTCATACATGCAATACCATGGGTAGTTACGATGGGTCTCTCAATACCATACATCCAATACAATGGGCTTATCACTTTATTCCCTAGCTACATGTGGTCCCTTACATAATGTGGGTTAGCACTTTATTTATTAACTATGTCCCATTTATTTATCATTCTTATATTATTACATCATATTATTCCCTTGGGTACCTCCCTCGGTACCCTATATTATCCCCCGAGGTATACTACAACTATGGCTCATTTATTTATCATTCTTATATTATTACATCATATTATTCCCTTGGGTACCTCCCTTTGTACCCTATATTATCCCCCCTAGTTAACCACTTTATTTATTAACTATGGCCCATTATTTATCATTCTTATAATATTAAATCATATATTCCCTTGGTTACCTCCCTCTGTTCCCTATATTATCCCCCATATGTATACTACAGAATTAATGGTTGTATATCGAGCCACAAATGCAAATATATCATCATAATTCTCTCCATCTTTCTTGGAGAATACTCAAGCCACGAAGCTCGCCTTGTATTTTTCAATTCTTCCATAAATTCCATGCTTGATCTTTAATATCCACTTTGAAGTTAGCACATATTTCTCCTTCAGTCTTGGAACAATATCCCAGACATCATTCTTCATAAAAAATTCATATTGTTCAGCCATAGCATCTTTCCAGACTTGTTATTTTATGACCTCTTCGAATGTGGAAGGTTCAACTTAAAACATAATGCTCATGGTTGCAAGATATCCTTGCTACCTACATGGTTTCTTCCTTTCTCTTAAATGATATTTAAATGAGAACATGCTTGTTAGCATCTTAAGGAGTGTTAGGGAGCCAAAGTGGTCTCTTCCTAGTTGGAGGATTACTAGGAGGAAAATCTAAAGGATCCATGGGTTCCATGGGATCATCAACAATATCAGTCTTAGATTCATGCACAAATAGACCATCCAATATATCCATATCACCATTCTTCTCAAAAGGAGGAAGCTGAGGAAGGTATCTTACTTTTCCAACTGAGGAAACTTCATCGAATGTGACATCCCTACTAATTTTGACTTTCCTTTGACCAAAAATATATATTCTAAATGCTTTAGAATTGTCACAATAACCAATAAAAATACACTTTCTTCCAGTGGCTTCCAACTTATTTATATTCTCTTTCAGCACATGAAAGTATACAGGGGAGCTAAAGATACACAGATGAATCACATTGGGCTTGAAAAATGTAAACAATTCTTCAGGTATTTGGTTGTCTAATGCTTGACGAGACACCCTATTTTGAACATATACGGTGGCATTTGTTGCTTCTCCCCAAAGGAACTTTGGTATCTTTTGATCATGGAGCATGCGAGGAGTTGTTGCTACAATAAAGTTTTTCTTCATTTTGGATACCGTGTTTTTCTCAGGAGTACATGGTGTGGTTCCCTCCTTCTTGATGCCTTCCTTCTTGAAAAAATAAATTAATTCATTTGAAGTGTACTCTCCACGACTATCAGACCTGAATATTTTAATTTTCTTCCTTGTTTGATTTTCGATCAAATATTTGAACTGCTTGAACTTTTCAAATGCTTCATCGTTATTCTTTAGATAATATATCCATGTATTTCTTGAAAATTTGTCAATGAAGGTGATATAATAAAGATGGTTACCAAGAGAATGTATGGGCATCGAACTACTCAAGTCAGAGTGAATGAGATGGAGGATGTCATTTGTCTTGCTTTTACTAGAGGGGAATCTTCTTCTTATCATCTTTCCACTGGCACATCCAGGACATACTCCATCATGTTAAGCTTGAACCTTTAGAGTCCAAGAGAGAAATTCCTCGAATTTAAAAAGTTCATCATAATGAAGATGATAAAACCTTTGGTTCCATAATTCGATTAGATTATTTGTATTATGAACTAATTCCAACAGTGGCCTTCCAGTGACCTTATAGAAACCTTCATATCTTATTCCCAAAGTGAATGCATCTTTGATATGAGATCCAATGGTCCAAGTAAGAATTTATCCTTTGATGAGGGCAACCCTCATCCCTTTGTCTTCCAAAGCTGAGATTGATACAAATTTCTTCTTCAACCCACACACATACATTACATCATGAAATACACTAGATTCCCCAGAATTGAAATGAAATTTGACGGATCCAAAACCTTTGATGGGATGAGTGGAGTTGCCTCCAAGGATGATTTTCAAATTTGACTCCCTCTCTACCAAGTTAGAGATAACTTCCTTGTAACCGTTTAAGTGATGATTTTCCCCACTATAAGCCAACTAATTATCCCACTAATCCGAAGGAGATGAACTAGTAAGAGCGTAAATAAGAATATATTCATATTGATTCAAAACATTACTTTCATACCTGGAGAATTTTTACTTATTTTGTGGACAAAGATCTTATTCATGGACACTTGGAGCATCTCTTCTTCTTCTTCTATCATTTCTTCTGTCATGGTCATTCCTTCGATCATATTTCCTTCTTTGATCATTAAACCTGTTGATGTTGATTTTATAACACGGTCCATTATTCTTCTTGGGGAAATCTCATGCATAATGACCCTTCTTGTGACAATTGTAGCATTCAATATGTGAGTATTATTTTCTTTTATTTTGATTTCGAGGAGGAGGATTTATTGAATTTGATGGACCTATTTTCCCTTTCTTATTCTTCTTCTCATGAACGATGTATGCAATGGGTCCTCCTTCTTCGTGCTTTTGAATCCTTACTCTTCCCATCATCCTGGACTCTTCTTGAGTGAGCTTTCCAAAAATCTCATCAAATTAAGGGAGGACATTTGTGTTGTTGATAGTAGTTACTAGTGATGATTTTTTCCCAAATAGGAGGGAGACCTCTCAAAGTCACGACCATGAGTTCCATGTCAGCAACAACTTCCCCAACTCTTAGAAATTGATCTCTAAGATGATATATCATCACTATGTAGGATTGTATGGACCCTCCTTGGTTAATATTGGTGTCTTTGAGTTGATTATTTCAAGTTTAGGATTTCATTCAATTTTTTGACCACATACATTCCTGCTATCTTATCATACATGTCATTGGACCTTCTCAAGTTTCCAACATATGCCAGGTAAGTTGTCTTCTAAACCATAAGCTATAATTTCATTTTATTTATTCACACATTTATTATGCTTACTCTTGGCGATAGTGGATGCATTCTCTGGAGTCTCAAGTACCTTTCCATGAATGTAGTCCAAAAAATCATTTTTATCATCTATGATTTCCAACTTGACCCTCCATACAAAAAATTTGGATGATTCACCCAACTTTGTATTCTCCTTGAAAGTGGTTGACATCTTGATTTGACTAGACAGGCTCCTGCGAATTTCCATATATGATTTCTTCAATCCTTGTCTCCTCTTGGGCTTGTCGTTCACCTTAGCTCTAATACCATGTGAATTTTCATATTTTTCTATGTTTTATCAATTAATTTAGCCCAATTCCAAAATTAAATTATCAAAATTTCCAATTACAAAGATTATTTTCATTCATAAATAGTAATTGAAGATAGAATAATAAATTCAATGAAAAAGGAGACAATCAACACATCCATAAGAGACACATTAATTGCTCAAAGACTAGGGAAAATCCCACTATGGGGAGAATCCTTTTAAATTGTTCTTCTATTATATTTCCATAAAATGTTTAGCAGAGAGTACAGTGAGCCCAATATAATATGGTCAACAATACAACCCAACAAATTTAGGAACCTATGTATAATGGAAAAATATATAATAGGCAACTTGATTCAGACTTCAAACAACTTTAGAAATCTTCAGATGATGGCCAAGTGTAATCAAACCCATAGATGCTACCTTCAGGTTCGCATGGGTGCATCTTTCAGTCTGGGATGATATGTTTCTCCTAACATGCATACATCCAGGGAAGAAATTTTGCAGTTCTATGCCAAAGTATAGAACATAAACTCTAAATTTTGTATGGGCTTCAAACCTGTAACTTCTGACCTTTGTACAACCCTTTTCCTTCGCCAACATGTCAAACCAAAGCAGATAGAGGAGAAAATTTTTCTTGATGTTGTGGTGTCCAGATGAGCTTCTAGGTCACTTGTATTTATAGGATTCCAAGGGGTGTCAAATGATGTCCATTTTATGTTGAGGCTGACATGTCCAAGTGTGTTTGTGAGAGAAGCCTACTTGATCCAATATCCATGAGTGGGTGTAAAATAAAAATATTACTTTCGGATGGGTGATATTTAGGTTCATTGTGGTCCTCTCGAAAAGAGGAACTTAATGGCATCATCACCTCCATAACGTGAGTAGACCAAAGTATAATTTAACCATAGTTGCATAATTTTAAAATAAATATTGCATATACGGAGAAAGTGATTGTGGTATGTAAAAATGCTTGTAGGAGAGGGCTTGGTAGAGTCCTTATGCAGGAAGGACAGGTGGTATGTTATGATTCACAAAAAATAAATGAGCATGATCGAAAGTATCTGACACATGATCTTGAGTTGGAATTGATCATTCATGCATTAAATATGAGTAGACACTATTGGCAGGGTAGATTATTTGTATTGATGAGTGGTCATAGTGGATTACAGTATTTATTTGACCAACAAAATTTGAACACTAAGTAAGCCAGATGGTTTTCCATGTGCAATGAGTTCGACTTTGAGATCAAGTATATTAAAGGTAAAGAGAATATAATTTCATATGCTCTCACCAAGCAGATACTGGTGAATCATATAGTGGCTATGACTTCCTATGGGATTGATTTACAGGATATGTGTCAATAAAAATTTTCATTGATGTCAATATGGAATTTCTCAAGATGGAAATTATTCTTGTGATACATGAATAACCCTTTTTTGATGTTTCCCTAACCTCATACAAACCCTAGGAGAAAACCCTAAGCATGAATATGATGCACATTCCCTAGCTACATGATAAAACCCTAATGACCTAGCTTCATGATGCCCTAGCCTTGATCAAATTCCTATGAAACAATGGATAACTTTTGATTACTTATGATGAAGCACCAAATTAATATGCCCATGAAGACATATTGAAAGGGTGCCCTAGTGTTGTTGAATGATGCTCATGATGCCCAAAGGAATCCCTAATCATAATAAGTAATTTCAATTGATGTCAATCCTTAAATGAAGGAACCCTTACATTTCATGTCATAAACTTGAAGGCATAAAACATAAAATGAAATCGCTAATCCTAATAATATTGATGGTCTAAGTTTGTGAAGAAGGAACCCTAAAAAATGAATGCCAAAAACAAAAAAGATAAAATCCTAATGGTTGTCATGAATAAAATAATTATGACAATTTCACAAATATAATTTTATTAGTGGTAAAATGACCTCATTTAAGGATGGAATTGGCATAATCTTGTTGAACCCTTAATTAAACTGAGAGGGAGGGGCGGTGAATCAATTTAACACATTCATGATCTTTTAAACTTTTATTAAACCTTGTTTAGACCTTCATTTCATGTCCAACTTAATATGTGAGTAATCTTAGAATAAGAGCAGCAAGTATTAATATAATATAACAAAAGACTTAATATGAGAGTAGCAGGTATTAACCAGATGATATAAATCAGATCAACACATAAACATCATGCACAAAGACACCAGCTATAAGTGGAAACCCATAAAGGGAGAAAACCACATCTTATTATTGTTGTGATGTAAAGGCAAGCTCCAACTCCCTCTCACCACTGTTTTTCTGCAGGCACCAACCTACAGGAGGCTCCAACCTCAATTCTTCAAGCTACAACTTGCAAGGAAGCACCAAATCCCTTCAATTTACTGCAGGCACCAACCTACAAGAGGCTCCAACCTTAGTCAGCTACAACTGACAGCTATCAAGTTGCAACTTGATAGGGAAGCTCCAACTTCCTCAATTTATCAAACTGAATGTTTGTTGATTTACCTCAGATATCAGCTCTGTTCTATAGCTTCTCTTTATGCTCTTCTTTTCTTAATCTTCTCTGCCTTACACTTCTATACTCTACCTTCTCTATATTTTCTCTCTCTCTAAACTCTAATGGCATATCAATGTGATATTATATATAGAGTTCCTCACATGACTTTTTTTATTTCACAAGAAATTTGGAGTGAACAATCATGACTCTTTGGCTTCTGTCTTCTCATTCCTTTATCCAACTCATTTTTAAAAATTATAACAATATGTACAAATTTTCCATGCTACAGTGGGATTTTGTCTTTTCCTTAGGATACTTGCCTTTGCATCACAAACAATAAAAATAATTACAACATTTACATTCACATTTTTAATTACACATTTCAATTTCACTCAGCTCCTTTTCTAAATTTTGGCTTTACTGGATTTGTCTTTTCCTACTGTTGTTAAGAAATTGTTCTGCATACTCTTTGTTCACTGTCATTTGCATATTTCACCTCTTCACTTCATTCCTATTAACTGAACTTTCATCTCGACACGCTCTCCTCTTCTTTTTCCTTTTCCATACACATTCATGTTTCAATCTTTACAATATTTCATACGAGACTATATATATTTGAATTAACCCTCGTATTTGTTTTTAAACCTTAGGCATTTCAAAATGCATCCATATGTATTAGACGTATAATCAATTCCAGTCTATTCTTATGCGCACATTCCACTTTAATATATCAGATATTGTAATATATATCAATCAAGTCATAATCCCGTTTTTTCTCTCACTTACTCCACGCACACAGTCATTACATATACAGGCTGTATTGTATTCAGTCAAATATTAAGACCCTTGGTGATATGTAATATGTTTACGAACTTCCACTTTTCCGTCGAACCTTATTTAACTTAAAACCTTTACTGAGCAACACACACATATGCGTGGGCCCCAACGCTAATGGTCTCTCCATCCAACGGCTGTTATTGCGTCGCCTCGGCCTTGATGATCCAACGGATATCGCACGGGCTACTTGCGCGAACAATAATGTGCGATGGCGCGCCATACCTGGGTTATCCTTCGCACACTTTCCGAACACAGCCATCGTCAGATCGCTTCCCTCCAGATCGACGGCTTATGTCAATATCACTCTGCGTCTTTGGTCGATGGTTAATGCACAATGGCGCGTAGTGGGAGGTGGTTTTGCAATGTCAGTCGGGGGCACGTGTCGATCAATCTATGGAATTTCTCCCAACTCCTCTAATACTGCTCTCCGTATAAGGGTGGTGCGATAAATACCAGAAACCACCGTTACTGTTCACAGCGCTCGTTCTGGGTTCTGCTTATTTACACAAGGTTTTGTCCAAATCTCCACGCAAATTTTGATTATTCCTCCAGTTTTTTTTCTCCATTGATGTTATGGATAACTTCACTACCATCGCCAACCATTAACACAACAGCGCATTTATGCTGCAAACAAAGTATTACTAATTCTTGAAAGAGTATTACTAACTCTTTCAACAAAACCTTTTTTCGACCCGATCTGGATTCACTGTTCGATCAATGATCGTAACAGTCCATGCAAGATCCACTTTATAACTCAATATTAGTCCTTTGTAAAAGCCACCTTAAATCTCTTGAACTTGTTTATTATGTCAATCGAATACGAGTGCTCTGTTAAAAACTGGGGATAATTTCAAACATAATTCAAACAGTGAATGCCAACTGATTCAAAGCATATCCACTCTCATTGCATACCATATGGTTCAAAGATGGAATTTAACTCAAAGATCGAGTTCTTCTATTTACATGCAGACTTACATGGATTTATTTTATCAAAAAACCCTTGTCCTAAGTACTAATTCATAAATAAACCTTTGTATTACACTCCTTCAGGCGCTTTCAACTCCACTGCTCTATCTCTAATTCCTTTGTTGCTTCTTCTTCAATTCCTCTGTTTCTTCTGCTGCCTCTGCTACCTCTCTTTCTCTTTTGCCTTATGGATAGTTTAGGTGTTTCTCTTGTCTTCACCTTTGCCATCAATGCCAACATTTTTAACAGTCTCCCCCTTTAGCATTGATGGCAATTCACTTTTTCTGTTTACATACACTTTGACTACTCTTCCTCCCCCTTTGACATCAATGGCAAGGGGTTGCACATCTCATAGTGTATATTTTGTCCTTTAATCCTATGTTTTTATCCTTTTTAAAAATTTTGTGCATTTCCTCTCTCTCATATCTTCTGACTTTATACCCTGCTACTCTACACTATGGATTAAATCTAAAATGCTGATGCTTTAGCCTTTTCATTGACTCCTTTATGCTGGATGTATTCTTTCCATAATCCTTTGATCCTGAGGACCTGATTCATGGTTCCCTTGTTGGCTGATCTCCCCCTGGAATGATATTTTCATTTTTGTTCTCCCCCTGAAACTGTGCTTTCTCTTTATATCAGAGAGTAGCATCTATAGATACTACCCTTAGTTTATCTCTCAAATATTCGAATGGTTCTCTAGCAAGAGGTTTGGTAAATATATCTGTTGTTTGTTCTCTTGTTAGCACATACTCCAGCTTCACTATCTTCTGAGCCACTTTTTCTCGGAGAAAATGATATTTGATTGGGATATGCTTAGTTTTTGAGTGAAGCACAGGATTTTTAGATATACTTATAGCACTTGTATTATCAAATTTAATTGAGATAGGTTCATTAATGCTTACCTTCATGTCTTGAAGAGTCTGATTCATCCACATGACTTGTGTACAACATGCTGTTGCTCCTATATATTATGCTTCTGTTGTATACAGAGAGATAAATGTTTGTTTCTTGGTTAACCATGCCACCAGACTTTCTCCTAGATAGAAAGCACCTCCACTGGTGCTTTTCCTGTCATCCACACAGCTGGCCCAATCTGCATTTGTGTAAGTTGTCAAGGTGAAGCTTTTTCCTTTAGGATACCAAAGTCCATACTGTGCTGTTCCTTGTAGATATCTAAATATTCTTTTTACTACCAGAAGATGGTTTTGTTTAGGTGCTGCTTGATATCTAGCCACTAGTCCTACTACTAGCATGATGTCTGGTCTTGATGCAGTCAGATACAATAGACTTCCTATCATTGATCTGTAGAATTTTTTATCTATATCAGCAGATCCGTCATCAACACACAGCTTGCATCCTGTGATCATGGGAGTTGACACAGGTTTGCAGTCCTCCATTTTGAACTTTTTCAACATTTATTTCAAGTATTTTTCTTGTGAGATGAATGTACCTGTGTTCTTTTGCTGAATTTGAAGTCCTAAGTAGAAACTGAGCTCTCCAATCATAGACATCTCAAACTCTGTTTTCATCTCATCAGCAAACCCTTTTGCTAGTTCTTCTCTGTTGCTTCCAAACATAATGTCATCAACATATACTACAACAATCAGGAGTTCATTTTCATGCTTTTTTTGTATAGATTTCTGTCTACTCCACCTCTCTTAAAACCCTGTTTTTGCAAATATTTATCTAGTCTTGAGTACCAAGCAAGAGGAGCCTGTTTCAGTCCATATAGGGCCTTCTTTAGTCTGCACACATAGTCTTCTTTGTCTGCCAATGAGAAGCCTTCTGGTTGTTCCATGTACACTTCTTTCTCTAATCTCCATTCGTAAATGCAGATTTCACATCCATTTGATATACCTTGAAGTCTTGGTAGCATGCAAATGCCAGGAACATTCTAATAGCTTCCATTCTGGCTACAGGGGAAAAATTTTCATCGTAATCAAGTCCTTCAATTTGTGAGTATCCTTTGCAGACCAGCCTGGCTTTATTCCTGATTACTTGTCCTTGCTCATTCATTTTATTTTTGAATACCCATTTTGAACCAATGATATTTTTCTCAATTGGTATAGGAACTAGTTCCCAGGTATTGTTCTTTTCAATTTGGTCCAATTCTTCATTCATTGCCTTTACCCAAGACTTGTCCTTGCTGGCTTCTTCGAACTTCTTTGGCTCTATTTGTGACAACATGGCTATGTATACCTCTTCTGCTTGTTCGTTAGCCTGTTTCTTCTTGCTTCTGACCTTCGTTTTGATCTCCTATGATTTGGTATTGGATGATTCTTCCGAGTGTATCTTGAGGGGCTTTTGAGCTCAGATTTCTTCATCTTCCGTGATCGTAGTCTTGCTTTGTTTCATCATCATTGTGGTCTTTCTTCATGGTTATCCGATGGACTGCAGCACCAAGATCTCTTGTATTGTTTGGAAGTTCTTCTTCAAATCTCACTTCAATGCTTACTATTTTTCCCAAGAGTCTTGTTGTGTTCCAGGCCTTTCTTTGGATGCATATCCTAGAAATATTCCTTCATCTGCTCTTGCATCAAATTTTCCAAGATTTTCATCATTATTATTTATGTAACAATTGCTACCAAAGATTCTGAAATGTTTGATTGAAGCTGGCTTTCCATGCCACAGTTCATAGGGAGTCTTGTCACTGCTTGGCCTTAAGTGAGCTTTATTAAGAATATGTACTGCTGTGATTTTCTGCTAATGCCTTAAATATTTTGAATTTGTCCAGAGCTTTTGATTTATTCTTGAGGAAAGCAACCCATGTCATTCTGGAGAAATCATCTATTATCAGCATGAAGTAGGATTCTCCACTTGGCGTTTTAGTTCTTGCAGGTCCGCACAGGTCCATGTGCACAAGCTGGAGTGGTCTTCTTGTTGAAAACTCCTCTTTGGCCTTAAAGGATGTGCAGGTCTGTTTACCCAATTGACAAGATTTTGATATGGTATTAGAAGGCCTCTTTATTTCTAGCATGTCTCTGACTGCTTTCTTTTTGCTCAGTCTGATGATATGATCGAAGCTTAGATGTCCCAATCTCCTATGCCATAACCATGATTCCTCAAGTTTGCTAAGATGGTATGCTTCATCTTCCTCTTTCACAATGTAAACATTTCTCTCTGTTCGAACACCCTTGAGCAGAGTCTTACCAGTGGTGCTTGATCTGACTTCACAGTCTTGTGCTATAAATAGAACTTCGCAACCTTTGTCACACATCTGAGTGACACTCAGTAAATTTGCTTTCAGCCCATCTACAAATAGTACATCTTGGGCCTTTCCTCTGCCATTGTCTATGTTGACTGAGCCTTTTCCCTTGATCTTACTTGACTTATCATTGCCAAAAGTAACATTTCTAGATTTCTTTTCATCAAGAGTTATAAACTTACTTTTGTCTCCTGTCATGTGTTTAGAGCAGCCACTTTCCAAATACCATTGACTTTTCAGATCTTGAGCAGTTAGATCCAGGTCACACTTATTCACCTTCTTTATCCACTGTAGGCACCCTTTTGTTTTGTATCTTTTGTGAGGTGATGACCTCCATCTTCTTAGAGGATATTTGGAAGGTCTATGTCCAACTTGATTGCATACAAAACATTTGATCATAATTTTTGTAGAATTATGAGTATGAACAAAATTTCTTTGATTCATAAACCTTCTTGACGTGTTAAACATCAATCTTTGTCCATGCTTTCTACACTCAATGATTTTATGACCGAATTCCTTACAATAAAAGCAGTAACCATAAAAGCTATTTGCATACCTGATGTAAGGTTGTCTCTTCCATTTGTTTGCTTGAGGCAGTCTGTTCAATGTTTGCATCTTTTGTTGGTTTGAATTACTCCTCCTTGCATGACAATATGCAGCAATGTGTCCTAGCTTGTGGCCGGACATAACGTGTGGCATTCTTCATTGGAGGAAGAATCTCCTTTGATGGTTTCCAAATTTTACATATTCTGTGGGTCTTAGTATTTATTACATTCTTTGCTACTAGTGGTTTCTTCTCAAATCGCCTTCCTTATTGCGATTTCTTCTTTTGTAGGAATTGTTTGAGTCTCGTTTCATCATTCTTCTTTGCTTTTACAAAAATAATCTCTCTCAACCTTTTTGTTTTCCTTTACTTGATTCTCCTTCATAGCCTATTCCAGATCTTTATCATAGGGGATCTTTGAGCAACCAAAATTTCATTCAACTTACTAGAGCTTGTTGTTTGGGAAGAGTTTATAACCACTTTCCTTTGAGCATTTTCTAATTTCTTTCTAAGACATACTACTTCTTCTTCCAAGTTTTCTTGTTCTTGAGTTTTTTTCTTTTGATTTGTGTAAGTAACATGTCCTCTATCTTCTTGGCTTCTTCAAGCTCTATTTTTTAGCTGCTTAAGGACTTCTGAATTTCGTTCTTCTCGTACATATTTGAAGAGAATGTCCTTTTGTTTTCTACATTTCGGTTTGAGTCTCATCAATCTCTTTCTAGAGCACTTCTTAGCTCCCCCTCAAGGTCGACTTCACCTTCTTCTTCTTCATCTTCTAGTAGGAGACCTTCAAGTTCTTCTATGGCCATCAATAAGAATTCGGAGGTTCCTTCTTCACTTGAGGATTCATCCGAATCTTCGGATGTACTGTCGTCTTGTTGAGCATAGAAGGATTTTCTCGCTAACTTCTTTCCTTTACGCCAATTCTTTGATTTATTTTTCTCCGACTCTTGGAGCTCTAATTCCTTACTTTCTTGTGAGGACACTTAGCTAAAGATAGTTTCCCACTCTTCCACGTGGCTGAAAGGATTTCGAAGGGGAGTTTACCTTTGTATTTACCGAGTCTCGATCCAATTTCTTCGACAAACTTTGCCTCTTCTTCATCCAAGCAAGAGCATATGTCTCCCTCTTCTTCTTTCTTGCTTGTTTAGGTTGCTTCCCCTCGTACTTGGCTTCTCCGTGGGAGCCTCATTTCATAGGTCGTTAGATTTCCAAGTAGTTGGTTCATGGTCAAGGTCTCCAATCATCGTTTCTTCTATTGCAGTACACCTTTGGATTAAAACCCGATGGAAGAGATCTTAGAATCTTTTGCACAATTATACTTTCTCCGGCATTTTTTTCTCCAAGAGCTTTCATATTGTTAATAATTTTTTGTAGCTTTTAGGAAGAAACCGGAAATGTCTTCATCATCAGTCCATTTTTAAGTTCTCAAACGGGCTCTATAGACTTGAAGTTTGGCGTCTTTACTTTCTTGTCTCCTCTATGTATGTTCTCAATAGTATCCCATATTTCTTTCAGTGTGTCTTTGTGCATTACTTTAATAAAATCGTCTTCACACAATCCATTCAGATGGCATTCATGGCTTTTGTGTTAGCCACAAAATATTGTTTTGTTTCTTTCTTTGTATCATTGCCTTTGGGGCATATCCTAATTCCACGAAAGCCAATGCACTTTCTATTCCTCGAGACATTATGTATGTCCCTCATTTTGATTTTCCGGAAAGCATAATTGTCACCAATGAAGAAAGGGGGCTTTATTGGTTGAGCATCCTTCTTTACTAGCCATCTTGGGAACCTAGGATCTCCTTTCAGTTGTTATACTTGTACAAAGGAACCTGCTCTGATACCAATTTTTGAACCCTTAATTAAACTTGGGGGGGGGGGGGGGGGGTTGAATCAGTTTAACACATTCATGATCTTTTAAAATTTTATTAAACCTTGTTTACACCTTCATTCCATGTCCAACTTAATATGTGATTAATATTAGAATAAGAGCAGAGTGAAGTATTAATATAATATAATGACAGACATTTAATATGAGAACAACAAAGGTATTAAGCAGATGATATAAATCAGATCAACACATAAACATCATGCACAGCAGACACCGGATATAAGTGGAAACCCATAAAGGAAGAAAACCACATCTTATTATTGTTGTGATGCAAAGGCAAGATCCAAATCCCTCTCACCACTGCTTTCTGTCAAGTGCACCAACTCTACAAGAGGCTCCAACCTCACCTCGCAAGCTACAACTTGCAAGGAAGCACCAACTCCCTTCAATTTATCGCAGCGACACTAGCCAGGAGGCTCCAACCTCGCTCGCCCATAACCGACAACTACCGTGCAACTTGATAGGGAAGCTCCAACTTCCTCAATTTATCAACCGACGCTGGCCGATTTACCTCATATATCGAAATTGCGTTCCGTAGCTTTTCTTTTCGCTCTTCTTTCTTAATCTTCTCCGCCTTACACTTCTATACTCCGCCTTCTCTATATTTTCTCTCTCTCTAAACTCTAATGTGCATATCAATGTGATATTATATATAGAGTTCTCACATGATCCGTTTGTATTTCACAAGAAATTTGGAGTGAACAGTCAAGACTCTTTGCTTTTCGTTCTCATTCCTTTATCCAACTCATATTTTTTAAAAATTATAAAAATATGTACAAATTTCCATGCTACAAGGATTTTGTATTTTCCTTAGGATACTTGCCTTTGCATCACAAACATTAAAAATAATTACAACATTTACATTCACATTTTTAATTACACATTTCAATTCCCACTCGGCTCATTTCACTTTGATTTTGGCTTTACTAGATTTTTCTTTTCCGCACGTTGTTACAGAAACTATTCTCGCATACTCTTTGTTCACCGTCATCTGCATATTTCACCTCGTTTCACTTCATTCATGTACATATTCTCATGTAATCT
The DNA here is from genome assembly GCA_034641835.2 of Pinus albicaulis. Classification (NCBI taxonomy): domain Eukaryota; kingdom Viridiplantae; phylum Streptophyta; class Pinopsida; order Pinales; family Pinaceae; genus Pinus; species Pinus albicaulis. The sequence goes on along the minus strand of CM076571.1, from coordinate 936,323,038 downwards.
AAACTTTCATCTTTGCACGCTCCTTCTTCTTTCCTTTTCCATACACATTCACGTTTCAATCTTTACAATATTTCATACGAGACTATATATATCCGAATTAACCCTCGTATTTTTTTTCAAACCTTAGGTATTTCAAAAATGCATCCATATGCATTAGACTTATAATCCGCTCTAGGCCATTCTTATGCACATTCCACCTTTTTAATATATCATATATTGTAATATATATCAATCAAGTCATAATCTATTTTTTCTCTCACTTAATCCACGCACATGGTCATTACATATACGAAATCGTATTGTATTCAAAGTCAAATATTAAGACCCTTGGTGATATGTAATATGTTTACGAACTTCCACTTTGTCGTCAAACCTTATTTAACTTAAAACCTTAATTGAACAACACACACATATGTGTGGGCCCCAACACTATTGGTATCTCCATCCAATGGCCATATTATGCCGCCTCGGCCTTGATGATCCAATGGACATCGCACGTGCTACTGTCGTGAACAATAATGCGATAGCGTGCCATATCTAGGTTATCCTTTCGTGCACTTTCCGAACACGACCACCGTCGATCGCTTCTCTAGATCGACAACTTTATGTCAATATCGGTCCGCGTTTCTTTGGTCATGGTTAACGCCGCGATGGCACTGCGAGTGAGAGGTGGTTTTGCGAAATGTCGCTGTGGGCACGCATCGATCAATCTATGGAATCGCTCCCAACTCCTCTAACATCGCTCTCCGTATAAGGGTGGTGCTATAAATACCGTAAAACCAACGTTACCGTTTCACAACGCTTGTTCCGGGTTCCGCTTATTTACACAAGGTTCCATCCGAATCTCCACGACTTTTGATTATTCCTCCAATTTTTTTTCTCTCGTTGATGTTATGGATAACTTCACTACCATCGCCAACCATTAACACAACAACGCATTTATGCGGCAGACAAGGTATTACTAATTCTTGAAAGAGTATTACTAACTCTTTTAACAAAACCTGTTTCAACCCAACTGGATTCACCTGCTCAATCAATGATCATAACATCCATGCAAGATCCAATCTATAACTAAATATTAGTCCTTTTGTAAAAAGCCACCTTAAATCTCTTGAACTTGTTTATTATGTCAATCAAATACGAGTGATTTTGTTCAAAATTGGATAATTTCAAACATAATTCAACAGTGAATGCTAAATCGATTCGAAGCATATCCACTCTCATTGCATACCATATGGTTCAAAGATGGTATTTAACTCGAGATATCGAGTTCTTCTGTCATACATGCACTTACATGTGATTTATTTTATCAACAAACCCCTGTCCCTAAGTACTAATTCATAAATAAACCTCTAGACACACCTTCGAGTGCCGTTTCAACTCCACACCGCTTGTTTCAATTCCTCCGTTGCTTCGCCTCAATTCCTCTCGCTTTTTCCGTCGCTCTGCTATCTCTCTGTCTCTTTTTTCCTTATGGGATAGTTTAGGTGTTTCTCTGTCTTCACCTTTTTCCATCAACGCCAACATTTCAACAAATATTGTAGTGACATTTTCCTCTTTCCAACGTTATCATCGCCCTCTAACTCCTCATAGTCGAGAGAAAATTATTTTTTAATGATGAAATATTATAGTTTTTTATGAGAAAGCCAACCTAAGCTTAAACATATGTAGCATTTGGCTCCATGGAAAAACATGCATGTCTCTTCGCACCACACACTCAAGAATTTTAGATACAAACCATAGGTCTTCAATTTGGGCAAAGAATTCAAATTGAAAACAACATATAACATTTCCAAACCAAGGAAGAGGTGATACACATATTGACATGAGTGTTTTATTTATTTTTTGGATCAAGTAAAGAAATAAAAACTCATATATCTATGGAAGGAATAAAAAAGTAGGCATATATAAGAGAAATCATGCCGACCATACCTTAGTAGAGCTCTACCTAAAATTTCTAGACTTGCACCTAAATTTTCTAACTTGTACCTAAATTTTCGAACTTGTGCCATCCGTAGTGCTTGGACCTATGGCAAGATCTCATGATATGTAAACCTTAAAGAGTGACAAATATTAAAAAAAATTGTAGTGAAAAATCAACACAGCTCGTAAGAAGACGTCTCTGAGCAACGCTGGATGTGACCGTGAAAGCAGTTCCTGGGGAAAACTATTAGCAGAATTATGGAAATGGCTTCTTTGAGGATTTTTTTGAAGGTTTTTTTTGTCACACTAAAAGTCATTTTCAAAGAAACTTTGAGGACAATGTTGGAGTAGAGGTTTTAGTATAGAAAGAAAAAATCTCAGAGGAGTTGTTTATTATTTTGCAGGAAGGTTAAATAAGACATTTTGGAGCAACCCTATGACATATTTTGAGGTTTTATATAATCATTTTTTAGAGAAACATAATGAAATTTTTTTGGTACATCCCATTCACATATTTAGAGAAGACTATTGGGCACATATTTTTGGGAGCCAGTCTAATGACATGGACCAACCCACTAACATATTTAGAAATACTATTGGACACCTTTTTTGAGCAGCCTTATGATTCTTTTGAAAGAGTTGTCTTGGAAGCATCTTGGTGAAAGGTCATAGCTAAAGAAAATATTCAAATATACCTGAAGACATTTGTGGGACTCTCCTTAATCTGAAAATATTGAAGCCAACATAGTTGAAACCTTGTGAAGACAAATTTGAAGCCTATCACTTTAAAACCTTTAAGCAAACATTCTTGAAGTATGCTTTCGGAGAACCATTAAATAAAGTTTCGACAATATATGACACACAAATTTGAAAATCTTAAAGATCCTTGAAGAAAGAAAAGTAATGAAGAAATTTGTTGAAGATATCTTGGTGATTTTTCGAAGACCTATTGCACATCTGTTAAAGTAGTCTCAAAGACTATTTTGGAACCTTTTAGATCTTAAGAGGAGTTCTAGTTGATCTCAGCATACCTTGAAGAGTCATCGACAAGCCTATTGAAGGAATCTTGTTGAGAAGTTTTAGCTAATCTTGAGATTCTGATACCACGATGAATTTTTGAAAGGCCCTCACGATGTGACCTTGTGAAAAGTATTTGGGTGACATGAAGCGAAATGGTGACACCTTCGAGAAGAAAAAAGTTTTCATTGATTAGATAATATTTGCTTTGAGATTCTTTGAGGGTAGTGGTGAAGGTGAATATATTATCGTGTCACTCAAAAGATATTGGGGAGTCGTGAAGAATTATTAAAACTTATCTCGACGATCCAAGATGTGGGTTGGAACCAAGTAGAAGACAGAAGACCGAGTCGCAGCTTGTACCGGGAGAGGATAGATTGGAGCCCCCACAGAGACAAGGTTGGTGCCTTAGGGGATATAGGGTAGGAGCCCTAGAGGTTTGTGGCTCATGAAGTTCAAGTCGGTCCCTGGAAAATTTCAAGTTGGAACCTCATGGATTGTAGATCGTGTGTCTTCATCTAGGGTTGGAACCTCGATTATTATTGTACTTGATTTAATGTAAATATGATTGGATTCTCATTTCATTGATTAATAGAATTATCATTTTATCATTGTTCAATTGTTCTAATTATAAGTGATCTTAAACTCAGTAAAAATAACGATTGAAAATATATATTGATTCACCCCCCTATCATTATTTCCAACAATTGGCATTAAAGCTAGTACCTTCACTCAAATACTAACAACTTGAAGGTAGATACTTAGAACATAAATGGAAAATCCAAGGAATAAAGCCTCCAATCCTTATAAAGATGTCTTTCTTCAATCGTCAAAATAGAAAGAGCAAACAAATTTGAAAGATCCATTATTCAATGGAAACATTGATATATGGAAGACAAGAATGAGGGAATTTTTTGATGGCTCAAGGTTTTGAAGTCTAGGAATCAGTGATTAGTGAAATAAAGATGGAATAATAATCCAAGGAATATAATTCAAGAGAGATATAATAAATCTTGAATGAAGGCTATCATATACAAGCCAAATTGGGAGAAATTTTTTATCGACAAAATGTATGGGACAGACTTCAAAGATCTTCACTCAAAAGGATCATTTACCATGACCTATATTCATGAAGATGATGAGAAAGCAAGAAGAAAATATAGAACCCATAGAAAGGAATCTGAAAATATCCAATGAAGACATCAATACCATGAAGGCCCTGGAAGATGAATAAATTGAAGGCAATCCCAAAGAAGATCTCAAGGGAAAACTTGTAAGCGCCTAGAAGAGATAAGAGTTTGAAAAAAAGAAAAATGAGAAGCGTACTGAAGAAAAGTACAAAATTGTTACTATGACTTAGACAGACAAGGAAGGAATTTGATCTCTTTTTAAGCTTCAAATTCAAGAAAATAAATGAGGAGCTCAGGAAGCTAAAGGAATAATTGCATCAAAACAAGAAAATGCATCATGAAGAGGTCATATCCATGAAAACCAATTAGATAAAGCAAAGAAAATGGAAAGACACTTTTTTCAGTGCCATCTTGAACAAACACATGAAGAATTGAGGAAACTTCAAGAGAAATTTGCTAGTACAAGGAAGAGATCTCCTCCCTTAAATATCAACTAGAAGAAGAAAAGGAACAAGCGCATGAGCCGAAAAGGGTGATGGAAGTTTTGAATCATATAGAAGTAGCAGAATTTGATGAAGCACAAAAGGGAAAGCAATGTCATGATATCCCAACCAGAAGAAAAGGATGAATATATCATCTTCTCAAGACCAAAAACATGTGAAGCTTGAAAGATGAAGGATGAAATGGAGAATCATCTAGCAAAGAAGGATGAAAAATGGAACACGGATGAAAGAATAAATTCATATCCTAAGAAAATAATTTGATCATCTGAATAAGAGTGTCGATATATCTCAACCCTAGATGACATCAATAGTCATCAAAGATATCCTCTTGATAAATCATGTCTTTGGTAGCAGGTGAAACCTCAAACATAAATGATTTGAACTCATCTCCAAACAAAAAGTATCCGAAGAGGCTTGGAAGAAATATTGACGCCTCTAGTTCTAGAAAAATGAACTAGAAGAGTCAAGATGACATTGAATAACCCTACTCCAAGAAGGCATGATGGTGTCAAGAATACGGGAGGCAATAGATTTGATCAAAGGATTCCCAAGATAGAAAAACCTTGGAATTACATCAACCAAATCTCCATCCTCGAGGGTAGAAAAGTAAATTTTTTGGTTATTTCAATTCTGTACATATTTTGGGTATATGGAAAATGATTGTATGGCATACCACAAGGACAAATATAATGGTCCCTATCAACTCCCTAGAAGCAAATTTTAAGGAAGAAGTCATGATTCATTATTCATGAACAAGATGGAGTGCTTCAATTGCCATAAAATTGGACATATGGCTCATATCTGCAACTCGAATTTGGTCCCTAAACAAGCTAAAACCATAACTACAAATCCAAGAAAAAAAGTTACACAAGTGTGGAGAAGAAAGAAAAAAGGATCGGAATGTGCTTTGAACACACAGACATAAACTCATGTTGTTGATCTAATAAGTACATCTTTGGAAGATGTGATATTCTTTTCTACTCTTCCTGTGTTATCCATCAAGATCCCTATGAAACTCTTCATGAGTCACATAGGGACAATCATCTCGTGATAAATCATCTCTGGGAGTAATTCCATTGAATAAAATCATGATATTATGTCTTCACTACACATCCATTGTTGAAAATGTCTTCCACTTGGTCATAATGTAGCAATCCTTTGTCTGAAGAAAAAAATAAGAGCTAGATGAGCCTTATGCAGGAGGGGAGTTGGTTGATCATCTCACTCTCGCCCTTTTCCATGAAGGCATGCAAAGGATTAGGGGATCAAGTACATTAAGGAAGAGCACCATGATAGGGGAACAACATATCTATTATGGAGAACTATCACTGATGAAAGAAAGGAGGAAAAATATGATGGATCATCATGTCAAGAAGTAGCTTGATTAGGGGGAGTACTTGGAAACCCCATTTTCCATTGATGCTAAAGGGGAGAGAATGTTCAAAGAGAAATAATATTTCCATCAATGACATAGGTGATGACTATTTTTCAAAATTATCATTGATTTCGTCCTGCATTGTTGGAGATGGAAAATATTCTTGTGATACATGAATAACCCTTTTTTTGATGTTTCCATAACCTCATGCAAACCCTAGGAGAAAACCCTAAACATGTAATATGATGCATATTCCCTAGCTACATGATAAAACCCTAAAGACCTAGTCTTCATGATGCCTAGCCTTCCAAAATCCCCCAGGAAACACTAGATAGATTTATATTATTGATGTTGAATCACTAAATGAATATGCCCATGATGACATATTGAAAAGGAACCCTAGTCTTGTTGAATGATGCTCATGATGTCCAAAGGAACCCCTAATCCTAATAAGTCATTTCCATTTATGTGAATCCTTAAATGAAGGAAGCCTTATTTTTCATAGTCATAAAATTGAATTCCTAAAAGTGAAAAATGAAAGCCCTAATCCTAATAATATTGATGACCTAAGTCTATGAACAAGGAGCCCTAAACATTGAAAGAAAAAAAACATAAAGATAAAATCTTAATGGCTGCCATAAATAAAATAATGATGAAATTTTTAGAAAGTATAATTTTCTTGCATGGTCAAATGACCTCATTTAAGGATGGACTTGGCATAAGATTGTAGAGGACATTTTTTCCGCTTTCCAACGAGTTATCACTGCCCTCTAAACCTCCGCCGTTAGCCGCTACAACACCACCCAAAATTTTGGGCATATTTAAAATTTCGAGTTCCCCCTTTGCTCGCTCAGGCGTTAAAAAGTCTTTTCACCTGAGCTCGAATGCCACGATCGCCCACCCGATCTCCAAACGTGAGAGTTGTCTCACCATCATGATCCGATTTCATCTGCAAATCACGCCATATGTGGGAAGGATCATCCGGTGCATATGCCCGAACACTCTTGTCGCGGTTTACGCCAAGTGTAACGAGGTTGCCATGCATACGTTTGAATGCAAACCTTTTGTGTACTGACGAATAAAAGCCCTCCTCGCCATAGGTCATTGAGCATGTTGTTTCAATACTTATCTTAAGCTTGTTAGTATTATATGTTTTATCTAGAGACACCATTATCAAAGAGTAATTTTTGATGTCGTAATGTTTCCCACATGTGCTGACCCCACGTGTAACGTACTCCTCGGTCCGTGTCACTGACATCGAGGGGAAATAAAATTGGGCTCAACGACGAGGCCAAATTTGAAGAGCCGGGGGAGGTGGAGGAGCAAGTGACCAGACTTATTGAAAAGGAAGATTGTGTGATGCACGTGATTTGAAAGAGAACCTTTTATGTCACCAACGCAAAAGTTTTCTTCATTAGTGCACACCGTAAATTGTGGAGATCTAGACAAGGTCGGCCTGCGTGTCGATGTCGCTACACGAAAGGAACATATGTCGCCATTTTCGACAAGCCTAGCTCTTTTGCATTATAGCCCGGTGAACAAAACAAACTCGTGAGATCTCCCCGAGGAGTGACAATCTCATTCAAGGCGTTCTAGTACCGGTAGCAGGGGCGAAAGCATACGTGTTTCGCGCAAGCCAGACTCAGCTTCGTGGTTCAAACATGTGAGCACACCCTTTGGGAGCAACATTTGTGGATCTTAAATTGCATAGTGTGGAATTAATTACACGCAAGGAGTACAACGTGGAGCGATAAAATGGCCAGTACAACCCTAGTCACCTTTACTCTTTCATATCCATAAAGTTTGTGTATGTGGGACCATATGAGATGGAGGATGTCAGTTGAACTCAAAGGTTATGTTTAAATTCATACGCATTTTAGTGACTAGCACATTGTGCATATGCAAATAAAGTCTTTGGAACCACAAGCCAGGACGATCAAGTCAATGAGCCATCAATGTGTATTGAGAAACATCTTTCAAAACAAGCGACTCGTGTGATGAGGTAAAGCAAAGGATCGAGGTCGACACGACAGTGGTTTCAAAAAAACATAAAATATCCCTGCAAAACTAAATAATAACATTATGAAGGGCGCACATTCAAAAGACAAAGGTGATGTTGTAATGTTAAATACCAAAGCGCAAAAACAGCGCCAAACCATATAAATGGTGAGTCAAGACTATGGACAACATTACACATGAGTTTAATATTTCACTTGGCGGATATGAATCCCATCGTAAACCTATATTCAAAGCATGAGGTGAGTTTGACTTTTTAGAGGAGATATGTTTGTGTATATTTAACGTCCAAAGTCGTGCATGGAGCCCAACGTGCCATGTTTACAGAACAGACCACTGGTGCGTTGCAACTACGCTATGAGGTGAAAATCTCATGCAGAATGGCACTACCAGATAAGCCCGCCGACGAAGCAAGGCGAAAAGACGTCCAATCGCTCTAGATAATGTTTTATGCGCACCCTAGAGGCCGCTGTGATGAGACGGTACATCGACAGTTACGTGGAAACATGGCGTGGATTAAATAAACGTGTGTATACCGCGATTGTGTTCGTGACACGATCGAGAGCCATACACGCTCGAGTGTTAAACCTGCGTCAAAACATTTTGATGTATATATACATCGTGGTCAATTCGTGCGATTAAAACGCGGACCAGGACTATGGGAAGACGACGTTAAAGCGCGGAGCCAACGTTTCAAAGTCGTTTCACAGAGCCAACGCAGCTATATTTACATGGAGCCAAACTCAATTTTCATATGCAGACGTGGCGATCAGAAACCGACCTTTCGACCAAAACATGGAGCGTAACTATGTCCACACGTGACAATTGGACTTTGCAAACGTTTCAATGACGGATGTTTCCAGCTGATGCTACAGCGAGCTGGAGGGCGAAACATGACGCAACACTGCGTAACCAACTCAATGCGGCACTAGAGCAGGATTGATGCCAGATATATTGAAAAGTTACGTTTTGCAGTCGAAGTGTCAGACGAGCGGAGTTTACAAACCGGCGACGCAAGCCATTGAACGTGAAATACTATAAGCATGCGGGGATGTCTCACTCATGAGTAGGCTATCGCCGGTGGCAGTAAGATCCAGCAAAGTAGACTTGCATTTTATGTTCGGGTTGTCAATTGATATGACTTTCCGCCAGGGAAACAAACCACGCTCAAACTCTTATCTTGGCAAATCGACATATCCGGAAAATATATTGTTTTCGATCGAAGTTTACGCTAAAAGCATGGAGGCGATGTGCGGCGCCAGCTGCAGAGATCGATTTTCATACGTGAGCCAGACTCAAAGTCCACGCGGGCAACCGCCGGTAAAAAGGACCAGTAACGTATTCGCTGCAGCTCAAAGCATGGACGAAAAAGCCGGCACCATAAAAGGCATGTTGGGCTATTTTCGCAGGAGCGGACAAATCGACGCGCAGCAGAAGCGGCAATATTCCGGGAGAGAATCTCTCCTCAAACGTACTTCTGCCGTCCTGCATTTTCAGAAAGCTGTTATCACTGCCACAGCTCGTTGGAAGCCAATTTTCAAAGTGATGCCGCCTCCGCACCACGTCGCGTGTCGTCACGGAGCTTCGCCTTCGGCGCGCAATTCCTAAGGCGCTGCTTTTTACCCCATCTGCAGAGGCTTTGAAGTCACACGGGCAGCAAAGCGCATCGTGCTTTATGCGGTAGCAAGGTCATCTCTCACGGCCAACGCCATTTTCGAGAGCTGTTTTGTCTCACGCCACCAAGCGTCATCCTCCATCGCATCGAGTAGCGCCATCACCGTGCTTTTAGCGACATCATCCGGCCACGGGCACTCAGGCGAAAGTGAACCACCCGGGCTGTCATCGTTTAGATCGCTGCATTTCTACGGGCTTTTAGCGGGATGCGTCGTTTTACGGCCGGCAGTGTGGTAGTGGTCATGATTCATTGAGCGTTACCTTTGAGTTCATAAGGTAAGCGACGAATAGAGTATGTTCGTCAGCGCCGCTTTTGCACTGAATAGACTAACGAGGACTGTTAGGCGAGGTAGTTTAATGCAAAGTGCTGCGCTGCAATACCTCAACACACCTTCTGGATTCAGAAAGGCTTGTTTGTTAATTGGATTGCATGTCGCTGCGACTCCTCCCGAGGTCGCGAGAGTCGGCAGAAGAGGTGTGCGAAAGTTGCGACCACGGAGAAAGGATTCGCTATGCGACGGCCGTGGATGGCCTCTTTCTCAAAAACATAGCAGGACCTTTGAGAATAGGACTATGCGTCCAAGCTAATTGGTAAAGACCACTTAATGTTATACGTCAGCCTAAGCTACTTCTGCACACGCGATTCTCTTTTATTGTATCTTTATTGTTCTTCTTCGCATGCATAATACATAAGTTTATCGCGGTGTAGATACTGGCTAATACATACGCTGCACGAGTGTAACGTGAGACGATTGTGGCAATGACCCGGAGCATAGAAGCCCATATGCGTCACGCGTGCCGCAAGCTGGCATAGGTCGCCGAGGTTTCGCACCATCTGCGGGTTGCGTCGTACATACGCGAAAGTCGCGCATCTTCATGTTTTTCCGATGCGACCTAGCGACCCTGGCCACACTAATCGCAAAGAGTCGCGGTCGCGGATCTTCGATTTTTCTTTCTCTCTGCGACCGCCCGTACCCAACGACGAGTCGCTTAAGGTCGCGAGGTCGCCGCATCTCTCGCTTTTTGCCACTCTTTGCGACCGCGACCGGCGACCTACTCGCGAGGTCGCGACAAAGGTCGTGTATTTTCGGGTTTTTTCCCTGCGACGCGGCCGCGCGACTGAGTCGCGAGGTCGCGAGGTCGCATGCATTTGGTTTGTCCACCCTTGCGACCTCGCGGCCTGAGCGACCTGGTCACAGAGCCGCAAGGGTCGCAGCTCCTCTCAGCCTCACACCTTGCGACTCCCGCCGACTCGTCGGAAGCCTGCAGACTGATCGCAACGCCAACACCTCGGGTCGCGAGGTTGCAACGGCGGCCTGCAGTTTCGCGAGGTTGCAGCAACGGCCTAGGTCGCGAGGCCGCAGGTGCTGAATGGGCTCGGCAAGGCAACCCAACGTTCAAGAATAATTTGAACACAAGGAGGCCCGAAGAGCTGCTTTGAGTTTGATATAAATACTCCCTGCGAGCTTGTAAAAGGAGCTTTTCTTTTTTGGAATACTCAAGAGCACTACATTGTATCGTATTGAAAGACTATATTCTTAGACATATGAATACAAATACTTGCTAAAACCCCTTTGTCTGGGATGATGTATGTTGTCTGTGACATCACTATGTGTATTTATTGAACAGCTTTCGAACATCTTTTGATTAATGAAACGCATTTTCTATAATATCATTTATGCATCAGTGTTTATCTATGCTTGTGTTAATGATGTTCAGAGTTTTATCGCTTTCAAATGAATGTTAATACCTTGTTTGCAATTAGCATTTCATTTTTATCTTTCGAGTAAGAAGGAATCTTGCCATTAAGAATTATTTCTTCTATGGTAAGATACCTTGCAAGCATGACCCCAAAGACGTGCCGTTAACCGCATCTCTTTCGGCGCGTATGTGTCTTATTCATTCTCTTGCTACGCATAGTGTTGTAGAAATGTTCCATGCATCAATCATGTATTTCGTATCCTATGAATAAGTGTGTGTTTGTTAGTGTTTAATCAAAGATGAGACCGGAGGAAGGCGTTCTTAGGCGGTAGGCCGGACCCACACCGGATGGGATCCCTACTCCAAACGGTTTAAGGTCTAATTGGGACTTTTTACCTGGGAGATCCCCCATCGTTCGCCTGGCACAAATTTTCTCGTCAGCGTATTTGGCGCTAGAAGAAGGGCAGCTAGCTCTCCGACCGTGGATGTTTGAACGAGAAAAGAGGGGGGCCAAATGACATCGAGCCCTTAGGCCTGCGGTTAATCTCATATCCGTAATGGCTCGTCCCCAAATCATTCTCCTCGAGATGTTTGTTGGAGTTTTATGAACCCTCGGATACTTCATCCCTGATACCTTATGCATCACTTGTCAGCTAAAATCGGATGGTGAAATGGGATGTCCATAACTCGACACTGCTCGTGATTTTTGTGACTTTGTGAGTGTTATGGAAATCTGACGATGAGGGTTTCTGTTTTTGCTTTTTCTTTCATCTCTCGAAGGTCGCGCAGCGGCTACTGTAACCGTACTTTGCTCGAATCTTCCATCCATTCATTTGAACAACTCGCCGTGAATTACAGACAAGCTTTTTCACATGTATGATTTTTCATAATGTTTTACTAAAGATAAATGACACGAATGGAACCTCGGGAATATTTAGATGAGTTCTCTATCGATATCGCTCATTATTGTTTTGAGTTCCTGTGCACAGTGAGGTCGATTGAGGTTGTTAAGAGAATGTCACGAGCGCGATTCTCGCCTTTGAACCATTTCGTGCTTAGCAACCCAACCCGAGCCTAGTGTTCCCCTATGACAACCCGCAAGTCAATGGTTGCTTCGACCATGATCTTTCACGTACCATGTCAAATCGAACATCTCGGTGGCTCGTTATCTCTTTTTGGCTCATGAAACCACCGAGCTCCACTCGATGCCTCGGACTTAGTCCTAAATCGGGTTCACATTCAAATTATAAATCACGGTTCACATTTGGATGATGAATCTAGTTCACGTTCGCATTATGAATCGGGTCTGACTCGATTATGAATCGATTCATATTACCAGGATCGTGCAACGGATCTTCGGATGACGAACTACTGTCACATTCGCATTATGAATCGCGTTCGATTCGGATTATGAACTGGTTCACATACGTATTATGAATCGACCCCTACCCCGCATAAATTTTTATCCTTACGAGGCATCAAATCATTGTGTCCTCCGAATGACACTGATGCTGCGTGTTGAAAGCCTTGTAGGGTTAACGCCCCCGCGACCAATCTTTTTTGTTCATTGTTCCCTTAGTTTGTTTCTTAATCCCGCCTACAATGAAATTTTTCTAGTCATTCGTAGTTTTCTTATAATGGTATTGGCACTCACAAGCACGTAGTGGTGTTTCTCAATTGCCACTAAAAATCGATGAATCTTTTAAATCCGATCTCGTCTCACCGTGAATCTTTAGACAACCATGGGAGTGATTTATCTGTCGAAACTTCAAGATGTCTCGTTATCCATCCATCCCAGTTGGTAAACCCTGCGAAGCCTCAACTTGCCGGGTGTACCGAACTTGACAAACCGATGGTTACAGCCGATCACCCTTATCTCGAAAACATATTCAATCATGCCACCATCGACGACCGATCACTCAAATCTTTTTATTGACCTTATGAAGACACCTGAATTCAAGGATTCGCTTTCGGAAGATTCAAGTACGCGACGTAAAATCTAAACGCTTCAACTTCGACCGTGGTACTTTCGAAATGACACCCTCGACAGATTGCTCCTTTCCGAAGACAAATGTATCGAATTCACATCTCGGCAAAGTCCGGAGAATCCGAGTATGTTTTTCGATTATCAACGTCAATGTGCAAAACATTCAACCAAATTAACACAAAACCCACCGACATCTTTCAAATCACTACAATTGATGATCACGCCTCATTTCAGCTCCATTAATTCTATCTGTAGATCCAAAGCTGGAAAGCCCCTTGTCTCAAGGTCTAGAGTTTGTTCAAAACGCAGAGGAATTTTAGGCTCCTATAAACGTGGATTCGCATCCCCATACCTTTAACCAAACCCGGAGCGAAACACCCGGACTAGGGTTTTTCGAAACTAGGATTTCTACGCTGATGTGCATGCATCTATAATCCGCTCGGCACTTGCGTATTGTTTCCATTCCATAAAACCGATGATCCTCACTACCATAATGAGCATGTCGGTTCATTCGACCAACCCCATCCGGTGAATGTGCTTTCCAATAGCAAATCGGCTTGCCCATCACGTATCCGGGGATCGTACGAATGATTTTGGTGTCATTTATCAATGTTGAGTTTCAAGAACATATACACTGTTATCAAGATGATGATGGGGATCGACTTGCTCAACTGCTCTCGCAGTTCTTTCGTAGGCATTCTATGATCATTTTGCCGTTGCACCTACTCCTCGTAAGTTTTCGCTCATCGTTAAACTTTTTTTGATATTAGCTCGGTCCCGAGTCATTGTTGTTCGTCGTCAGCCGTGACCAATGTGTGGCCGCAGCCCGAAAGCTGATTTTACATAACCCGACCGCATCATTGGTTAAACTAGGGTTTAGGTGTAGGCTAGCTAGGACCTGCAATAAAATTTTTAGTTCAAAGCCGACTAGGTTTACTTACCGAATTTTACTTCATAGTTTAAAGGTGTTTGTTGTACGCTAATACCTTAGGCAACATCATGTTAAAAGTATTTTCTTTTCATTTCCTTTTTCAACTGCGTGTTGCTACTAAATAATCATTGCTCGTATTGTTTCCTCTATTCCACCCCACAACCTGCTGATCGTTCTTTCGCACACGGTGCATTGCATGCCTTGAGCCTCGCTTATTACATTGCGTTGTACTCTCTCTCCCTCACATCATTTTTGTCATATCGCCACCACTCATGAGCCCTCATTGCAACTATTATCACCTGTGTTTTGTTTTGCTTACCTGAAAACGGGAACCCCATTGTTTTGTGTGAGGTTGCGGTGGCTATCCCGAAAGGCGTCTTTCTCTTAGGGACCGATCATCGAAGTCGCATTATCAACAAGATGCCTATGAGTCTAAACTTATTATCCGGGGGAGATACGAGCTGCTGGCTATGGGAGACCCGATGAGTTGAAATGGCCCATACCGTAGAGCCTAAGCCTTGTGCTCTGTGTACGATCTTGGACGTTTTAATGTGCTCAAGCACGCGCGCCTATTATGGTGAAGTGGGATGTGAAGTTTTAAGTACGAAGCAAACCCAAATCGCATACTTTCGTCTCGAAACAAGAAAACAACCTTCATGCTCATGAAAATAAGTCGGGATCCCTCATCCGCCTATGAAAAAATAAGTGCCACGAGCACAAGAACACAGTGCTACAAGCACATGAAACAAATAAGGGTAAAGGATCGATAAAGGCTTCTACGAGGAGAGGTAGATACAACAACTCCACCGGTAATGACCCAGACGTCGCCGGCGGTGGAGCAACGTTTGTGATTTCTTTGAAGTGACTCCGGCTGTACTATCCGGACCTGTGGCGACGAGCAACACCGTAGAAACTTACTTTAAAATTTTTGAAAATAATAAGCTCAGCTCGTCTATCTGTCACATCATCAACAAGCTACCGAGTTCGTGAGCTTTCTCTTTGATGTGTTTCGATTAGCGGGACTTAGTGAGGCACAAGGATTATATATGCTCGTAAAAGGCCAAAGTAATACAAGGGTACCCATGTAGTACAGTCCGATATTCCCTGCATCACTATCTTGGCTCGGACCTTTGTTGTGATATTGACGCGAGATGTGCTGATTCTACCGGTGGTTCACCATTTGTTGGGAGGCGCTACAACACCACCCAAATTTTGGGTATATTTAAAATTTCGGTTCCCCTGCCCTCGCCTAGGCGTTAAAAGTCTTTCACGACCCCACGTCAGCCACATCCCACCGACCTATCTCCAACCCCTTAGGAGTTGTCTCGCCATCAGTGATCGATGTCATCGTTGCAATCACGCTTACATGTGGAAGGATCATCCAGCGGCGCCCGAACACTCTTGTCGCGATCACGCCAAGTGTAACGAGGTTGCCATGCATACGTTTGAATGTAAACCTTTTGTGTATTGACGAAATAAAAGCCCTCACACATAGGTCATTGAGCATTTTGTTTCAATACTTTATCTTAAGCTTGTTAGTATTATATGTTTTATCTAGAGACACCATTATCAAAGAGCACTGTGATGTCGTAATGTTTCACACAAAGCTGACCCCACGGGTAACGCACTGCCGTGGCCGTGACATCGAGGGAAATAAAATTGGCTCAACGACGAGGCCAAAGTTGCGGAACGAGGGAGGAGGAGGAGCAAGTGACCAGATCGTTAAAAGGAAGATTGTGTGAGTGCACGTTGATCGTAAAGAGAACTTCTATGTCACCAATGCAAAAAAATCTTCACAGTGCACACTAGAATTGTGGAGATCTGCACATTGTCGGCCTGTCGATGTCGGTACACAAAGGAACATATGTCGCCATTTCGACAAGCCTAGCCTTAATTATAGCCCGGTGAACAAAACAACCAGTGGAGACTTCCGAGGGATGACAATCTCATTCAAGGCGTTCTAGTACCGAGCAAACTGTCGAAAGCATAGCGCTTTTGTGCAGGGGCAAGCCAACGACGTGGTTCAAACATGTGAGCACACCCTTTGGGGAGCAACATTTATGGATCTTAAAACTGCATAGTGTGGAATTAATTACACCTGCAAGGAGTACAACGTGAGCAATAAAATGGCCGTACAACCCTGTCACCTTTACTCTTTCATATCCATAAAGTTTGTGTATGTGGGACCATATGAGATGGAGGATGTCGATTGAACCTAAAGGGTTATGTTTAAATGCATACGCATTTTAGTGACTAGGCACATTGGTGCATATGCAAATAAAGTCTTTGGAACCACGGTTGCAAAGTCAATGTTAAAAGAGCCATCAATGTGGTTTGAGAAACATATTTCAAAACAAGTAAAGCCTCCTCGTAGGTGTGATGAGGTAAAGCAAAGGATCGAGGGTTGACAGATATGGTTTCGAAAACCATAAAATATCTCGGGGAAAAACTAAATAATAACATTATGAAGGGCACACATTCAAAAGACAAAGGTGACGTTGTAATGTTAAATACCAAAGCGCAAAAACATGCGGTTTCCAAACCATATAAAAAATGGTGAGTCAAAGACTATGGACAACATTACACATGAGCTTAATATTCCACGGATATGAATATCGAAACCTATATTCAAAGCATGGGGCAGAGTTTGACTTTAGAGGAGATATATATGTATATGTTAACGTCCAAAGTCGTGCATGGAGCCCAACGCACATGTTTACGTTATAGAATTACCCTGGGTGCGTTGCAACCACGCTTTTATGAGGTGCAAATCTCATATAATTTCACAACAATATAAGGTCGCCGAAGCAAAGCATGAAAAGAATGTCCGATTGGCTCGAATGTTTTGATGCCAAAACTTGTGGAGCAGTTTTTATATATGCAGACATTTGTCAAAGTTACGTGGAAACATGGCGTGGATTAAATAAACATGTGTACGCAGGACATGTGTTCGCAGTCACTCAAAAGAGCCATACACGTGAGGTGTTAAACTTGTGTTAAAACATTTTGAGGTATAGTATATCATGTGGTCAATTCTATGATTAAAATGGCGAGATCAGACTATGGGGAAGAGGGCAAAGCACGGAATGCCACGTTCAAAGTCGTTTCATAGAGCCAATGCGCTATATTGTACATGGAGCCAAATCAATTTTATATGAATACGCGGGCGCTCAAAACCATTTGACTAAAACGTAGTGAACGACATGTCCACACGTATAATTGGACGCAAACGCTTCAATGATCGGATGTTTCAAAATATGGTAAAGCTACCGGAGTGGATATATGAAAGTGCAACATTACAACTAACTCGTCGTGCATTGTGCAAGGACGATTGACGAGATATATTGAAAGTTGCTTTTTAAAGCGAAGGTTCGGCAAAGAAGGTTTCAACTTTGCATGTGTTGCATTGAACGTAACATCTATAAGGTGCATCAAGATGTCTCACTCATGAAAGGTCATCGCTATCATGGAAGATCCAAGAAGCAGACTTGCATTTGATGTTCAGTGGTCACAATTGATATGACTTTGCACAGGAAACAAACCACGCTCAAATCTTATCTTTTGGCAAATCGACATATCCCGGGAAAATATATTGTTTTCGACGAAAGTGTCACGTTAAAAGCATGGAGCTGTGATGTCATGACTTCAAACCCATATAGTTGATTTTTCACGTGTTTGACTCAAAGTCCACATGGCAAACGCTGTAAAAGACCATAATGTATTCGTTACAACTAAAGCATGGACCTGAAAAACGTTACCATACAGAAAGGCAATATTGCTATTTTCGGAGGAGCGGATAAGTTCGATGCCCGTGTACCCGACGGCACACACTCGGGAATCTCTCCTCAAATCTGCCTGCATCGTCCCCATTTTTCAGAAAGGTGTTATCATTGCATGCTCATTGGAAGCTAAATTTCTTTCGGTGATGCCGCCTCCCATCACGCCGGCTCACATCTTCCACGGAGCTTCATTTCAGGATAATTCCTAAGGCGTTTTCTACCCTATCCAACATGACAAAGCCGAGTCACACAGGGCACCGTGTCATGCGAAGGTATCATTCTCACGGCTAAATGCTCAGACAGAGATATTTTTGTTTATGCACCGTGGTCATCCCACTATCGAGAGCCCTATCACCGTGCTTTTAGTGATAATCATCGAGGCCGCAGAGCACTCGGCGAACCAGGAACCGTTCTGCCTTTCATCTATTGCGATTTCTAAGCCTTTCAGATGTATGCCAATCTATTTCGGCCGAAGGAGTGTGGTAGCGGTCATGATTCATTGATTCACCTAGTTCATGGGTAAGCGAAGAATAGGTAAGTAGCAGCTGCTGGCATTTCTGCAAATAGACTAACGAGGACCCGTTGAAAGCACGAGCTAATGCAAAATTGTCGTGCTGCAATTCCCTCAACACACCTTCGATTCGAGAAGGAAGCATTTGTTAATTGGACGCATCACCGTGCGACTCCTCCAAGGTCACAAGGTCATCGAAGGTGTGCCTGTGGAAAGCGCGTACCGAGGAGAAAGTTCCACTATGCGACCCGTTTCTGTGGATGGCCTCTTTTCAAAGCATGCATGACCTTCGAATAGAACATATACGGTCCAAGCTAATTGATAAAAACCACTTAATGTTATCTGTCAATATACTTTATGCATCCATTTTCTCTGTATTATCTTTATCGTTTCTTCAAACATGCATAAACATATTTATGTGGGTGAGATAATGGCTAATATAATACTCGCTATACTCACAGTAACATGAGAAGATTGTGGGCAATGACCCGTGACGAGGAAGCCCATCTCGCCCGAGGTCACAAGTCGCAAGATTGCATAGGTTGCGGTGTCGCACATCTACCGAGGTTGCGGGTCGGTACATCCGCAAAGTCGCGGCATCTTCATTTTTTTCCCTTTTGCGACCCTCGCGACTCAGCGACCTAATCGCAAAGTCGCAGGTCCCAGATCTCACGCTCCCTCTTTTTGCGACGACCCTAGCGACCTAGTCGCGAGGCCGCAGCGTCGTATCTCGTCTGTTTTACCTTGCGACCTGCGACACCGCTTTCCGGGTCGCAGGTCGCATATTTTTCGGTTTTTCCCTTTTTTGCAACCCGCCGCGACCTGGTCGCGAGGTCGCAAGGTCGCATACCTTTGGTTTGTCCACCCTGCAGCACTCGCGACTCAGTCACCCAGTCGCAAAGTCGCGGGTCGCATTCTTCATTTCTTTCACCCTTGCGACCCCGCGACCCGCCCGGTTTAACGTTGCAAAGATCGCAACAACACCTCAGGCACGGGTCCAGCAGCAACGGTCGCAAAGGTTGCAACAACGGCTTAGGTCAGCAAAGGTCACAAAGGAATGGGTCGCGAACCCCAACCGCCAAGAAGTCGAACAATCGCAGGAAGCCCTGAAAGGCGTGTATTATAAATACCCTCACCGGGAGTTGTAAAAAAAGGATTTTCTTTTTGAAAACATCAAGAGCTACATTGTATTGCTATTGAAAGACTATATTCTTAGACATATGAATACGAATACTTACAAAACCCCTTTGTCGCATGATGTATGTTGTGACATCACTATGTGTATTTCTTGAAAGCCTTTCACATCTTTTCGATTAATGAAACCGCATTTACAATATCATTTATGCATCATGTTTATCTATGCTTGTGTTAATGATGTTCAGTTTTTATCGCTTTCTAAATGAATGTTAATACCTTTGTCTATTAGCATTTCGTTTTATCTTTCATAAGTAAGAAGGGTCTGCTATTAAGAACTATTTCTTCTGTGGTAAGATACCTTGCAAGCATGACCCAAAACACAGTGTCGCTACCGCATCTCTTCGGGCGCATGTGTCCTATTCATTTCTTGCTACGTGATAGTGTTGCAGACATGTTCCATGCATCAATCATGTATTTCGTATCCTATGAATAGCGTGTGTTCGCGAGTTTAACGTGTCTTTGAGACCAAGAGAAGGGCATCTTTAAGTGGTGGCAGGACCCACACCCCGCATGGGATCCCTACTCCAAACGGTTTAAGGTCTAGTCGACTTTTTACCGAGGGAGATCCCCTATCGTTATGGGACAAATTTTCCCGTCATCAACCCTCATAGACCCAAGAGGAACTATTTTTTAATGATGAAATATTATAGTTTTTTATGCGAGCACCCAGCCAATATATGGTAATTCAGCTCCATGGCCAACATGTAGGTCCCGTTTCACCCATATGCTCAAAAAATTATGTACTCGAACCATAGGTCTTCCATTTTGGGCAGAATTTGATGGGATAGAGAACATTTTTCGCACCGAGGAAGAAGATAGACACAAAGTTTGAAGGGTGTGGATCATTTAAAGAAGGAAAAAACAGTGCAGTTTCTAAGGAGGAATAAAACTAGGGTACAAAAAGCGATTATCTCGGCTAATACTTGTGGCTTTAGGAACCCTGCACCTAAAATTTGAGACTTGTACCTAAAATTTCGGACCCTCACCTAAAATTTCCGTAATCTACCTAAATTTTTCGTGTTGTCAGGCATCCGTAGTCCATGGACTTGTGGTAGATATGGACTTGTAAAACTTGAACAATCAGAAAAATTTGGACTTTGTGAAGTGAAAAATCATCTTGTTCTTGTGTGAACACTTCTTGAGCGAGCTCTGGAAGATCAAGCACACTTTCGTGGACAGACTATTAGTAGAATTTTTGGAACAATCTTTGAGGAATTCTTGAAGGTGTTTTGGATTAGACTAAAATTCAGCTTCAGCAGCAGCTTTTGAGGCCAACGTTGGAGAAGAAATTTTATTATTGAAGAAAAAAATCTAGAGGATTTATTTATTCTTTTGCAAGCCTATTAAATAAAACATTTTGGAGTAGCCCTGTGACATATTTTGAAGCAGTCTTGTAATCCTTTTTTTAGAGCAGCCTAATGACATTTTTCGGAGCAACCCAATGACATATTTAGAGCATATTATTCGACACATTTTGTATCAGCCTAGTGATTCTTTTGAAAGAGCCATCTTGGAAGCATATTGGAACGGTCACCTTTGAAGCAAATATTAAAATATACCTTGAAGATTGTTTGGTCAATTTAGTGTGTCCTAAATTGCTGCATTTAATTGTCAATCCGGGAATCGTAAGCTGATGAAGTGCGGCGCACTATATGTGCAAGATAACCTCTTTCTTAACTTTTTGTCGTTTGTGGTCTTTCAAAGGTAAAATGGAAATGAAAGTGAAAAGCAAGTTTGGTTATATTTGTTCACGAAGTGATTTCCCCTAAAATGATTTACCAATCTTGAAACTTTAAAAAGCAAATTGAAATTACAAAGTGACAAGACTTGAAAGAAAGTAAAAGTGTACTCGCTGAAATGAAAAGTGTCGCTAATCTAAATGAATCAAAACAAGAAAACTAGTGAACATGAAAACTAAAACTATTCTTACCAAGCAATCGAACACAAAAAACGAAACTGCTTATGGAAATTCTAAAATTGCAGTAAATAAATCTAAACTCAATTACATCAATTCATTTTCCGACCCTTCATCATTAGACCAGCTATGACTTCATGGAAGTAATCATAAACAACTTGTGTAAATCGATATTTAATTTGCGGAAAGTAAACTAATACTAAACCATACACAATATAATTCGATCCCTCGCCATCACTCACTGTGGCTTTCTGACTAAATCGAAGATGTCATACATGATTTAATATATCTAAATTTGCGAAAAAGAAACTAATACTAACCACACATTTCATCATGCAGCCCCTCACCATCAAATTTCAGTGGCGATCGGAGAAATCGAAGACGCTATGACAACTTAATATATCTAATTTTGTGCAAAAGGAAACTAATACTAAACTACACATTTCATCATGCGAGCTCACCATCGTCCAAAATTAGGGTTTTGCTGGATAAATCGAAGACACTATGAGTAGCTAATATATTTAAAAATTTAACTACCGAATCAGAGACAAACAAAACTGAAACATACAAAACAAGACCGAAAGTTAAACAAAAATCTCATGGAAAGAAAACTAGCAAAGCAGAATAATGCCGCCATATCATTAGCCAAAAGATACTATGAAAATGCCCTGTCGTCTACCTAAAACTTGCACAAGAAAGCACTGACTGATTTAAAAAATCATAAAAACATGAAAGACAAGAATGCAATGGAAATTAATGAACAGAAATGAAGCAACTATGAAATATGAACATGTAATGAGTTATGATACAATGATCAGTAAAGAAAATGAAATGAAAAATACATACATTAATACACGTAACCTCGACTTCGAGCAGGGGGCCCTCTCACGTGACTTTGGTAACGATCCTCAACACAAATTAAAGGCAAAAGCAGAGTTCTTCACATTAAAAAGAAAATTTGCTACACCAGCAGTAGTATTACGGCTCACAGCGTGACTACGTTATTACTAGACAGCGATCACATCAACTCATGCACTATGATCAATCAACAACTATCAACTAACTCTACTGCGTATGACAAAACGCTCTTTATAAAGCAATAAAATGTAAGCTGTTTTCCTGCAAGTTTATGATAGCAACGACACGTAGACCACTAAGGCCACGGATATAGGAGTATGGCCATGTTGGAAAACGGATCTATGGAAGGTGGGCGCTTGAATTCAACTCCGAACTTTGTACATATGTCAATTAACCTCCGCAGCTTGGAAACGGCCGTGATGGATGTTTATATGCTACGAAACGAGTCAGTAGGCCCACAGAACTCCACGGCTTGACTTCCACGTGGGATGGCTTTGACCGCGGCTTTTCTTTGACAAATTTACTTAAACCAATAGGACACGAACCATGTCCTTGTCATTCCTAGCTCTACCCATGTGGCTTGTTCCTTCGTAGACACACACGTAACATTGATTTCACAAATAGTCCTGAAAGTCGAAAAGAACAGGAAAGTGACAAGTTTCCGAGTTTGTATGAACAAAATCTAAATCAAATATAAAACACACAAACATAATTAAAAACCATGTTAGATACCCTTTTGCACATGATATTGACAATTTTGGGAGGTTTAGGTGAGTGAAAAAGATATGGAAAAGTGATGGAAAAGGGACAAATTCGGGACTCAACATACCCCCCATCGTGAAGGTGTTGTATGTCCTCATGCAACCAAAATTTTGATATTTCTTTTTGTTCCATTCATGTGCCTTGATACCTCGGCCGCACATCTAACCCCCTTCTCTCTCTTCTTTGGTACCGCTCATCATTCGCGTTTCTTCATTAAGCACTCGAATTTGATATTCACAGAGTCTTTCCTGCTCAATTTTTTGGCATTTCCTTTTTAGCTTCTTATTCTTCTTTTGCCAAATACCCAAATGCAACATAGTATTGTCATGGATAATCTTGTCCGGCTTTGCCTTGCTCTTTGAGTGTTTCATTTTTCATTTTTGATATGCCGGTTCAAAAGCTCAAGCTCAAAAATCTCCTTCGTGGTGATCGAACCAAATCATCCCGCCAAATGTATGGGAGGTCGAGTAGAAGAGGTACTTGGACCTGTGGCTGCTTTCTCTAGGGATTCTATATAGTCACAGACCTCCCAGCTGTTTGGGGTCTACTCTCGATGTCTTTTTCTATTGGACTCGTCCTCAAAATGCCACAAGGAGAATGATGTTCAAAAAGTTTGTACAGGAGAACTTTCATCACTATCTGGTCGAAGACAAGATGGAGCACGCTCGCACCGATTGGGAGTGAAAGGAGTCTGGTTCACTAACTCGACCGAAATGGACTATTGTCGTTGGAGACCTTTGTCCGCATGTCTCCTCACCCAAACTGCGCTGAAATGAGGACTTTTAATTTGTGTTTTTCTCGCCTTTTTCCTTAAGCCCTGTCGCTCGCTCCTCACATGCTCGTGGTACACCACCTTTTGTTCTTGTTTTCCGTTTTTGCCTTCTTTGATAGAGATGACTGTTTTTGAAGAAAAATTAATCTTTTGGATAGAACTTGGTGATCTTCTTCTTTAGAAGAAGAAGTTTTATGGACGACACTCAATAATTTCTTTCCCTTTTGGCATTATTGGCTTTCTTAGTCTTTAACTTCCTTCTTCTTCTTTTTATCAATCTTCTTCCCTATCATTTTTTCTTTCATAGTAGCAGAAGTATCTCTGGATTTCTCATCTAGTGTTTCCTTCTACTTCTTTTTGCTGTGCTAGGCATGCGGGGAAACTTCCTGTGTGGACAACTTGGGTTTCAACATCCATTTTTCTTTCTTCTACTCCTTCTAATTGGATTACCTTCAGAATTTCAAGTTCTTCAAAGAAAGCTAACTAGGAATTGTTCTCCATGATCTTTTCTGTCCTTTAGTTCCTTTTCAACTCGTACTTTTTATAAGCCCATGATGATATAAATGAGGCTCTCACATCTCCCAGTGTTTTTTGCACAGTGATGTACCATGTTTTTCTTCAATACTGAATCAGGAAGTAAGGAAGATTGAGAGTTTGGTTTTCAAGAAAATTCATCAATATCCTCAGATGTGATACATGTACAGAAGCCAAAGCGGCCTTCACATGTGATAAATTTCTGAACAATGAGTAATAAAGTGACCCATTCATCTTTTATTACATGCACTGGGGATCTCTCTTTTGAAAACAAGTCATATCCATACCTTAAATTTCGAGGAATTGTTCATGCCTCATCACGTCGATACTTTTGTTTTTGAACCAACGTTTCTCCTTCCTCGAAAAAGCTCAGTGGGCACGTTATCGACATGCTTCATTAACCAAAAACTTTAGGGTCTCCCACTGCGCTTCCAGAACATCAAATGATCTTGCAAACGCTTTGGTAACTTCTCCGTGGTAACCTTAGATTTTTTGAATACAAAAACATGCGGCTCATTTAGCTTTCCTCGGCCATCTTTTTGCTTGTGGAAATCCCTTCATGAACTTTGGTCCTTCCGGCTCGCCCTTAATAATTTTTCCCATTTTATTTCTCCGTGCTTCACGTGCTTGCCGCTCGTGAGGGTTTAAGGGAAATAGAACGATGGGATCAAGCACAACGGTCGCAGATGTTATCACAAAACGAGAAATGAACACCATACATGTAATGGAATACGAATGTGGGTGAACATACGGGAATGAGTGAGGCAAAAGGGACGGAATGGAATGAAACAGGAGTGAGAATGAGTAGAGTGAGAGTTTTGTAAACACGACGTAGAAACGTCAAAGAGGTTAACAAAGTTATACCATGCTTGCCGCATTTTGAACTTTTTGTATGTGTCTAAAGGCGTTTGAGCTGTCGTTTCAATCAATGATTATGAAGTTATGCGGCTTGTAAGAGTCCTTTGTCAACTCAAATACGTATCAATATTCGCCGTGTGATATTTGAACATGAGTGAGAGTGAATTTCAATAATGAAACCGTTTGTGAACAAAATGCAGAGGATAACGATAGAGATCGTGAAGGTTACGGGATTGTCAGATATCATCATCGCTGCTATGGGTAGAGCTCATAGTTTAAAAATTACATAAAAATGTGCTTTTTCGACTACTATTTGAAATAAACTTTATTCATACCTTTGGAATCCTTGCTGCCCTTGGTCCTCAACCGATTGATCTTCATTAGTGTCTTGAATGTCCCATTGATCCTCTACGCATTTTATTTCATGATTTACGAAAATAACAACTAACCCGTACATTCTTTTTGACATGTATAGCAGAGTACCGCGAATCCGTCTTCCACACGGGAAACTGAGGTCAGTCATGAAATGACGTCGTAATTGCGGAAAGCAAACGACACAGCCTATCACTCATTGAAATAGAAATGAACCAAATGAAAAATGCACTTCAGTATGAAAATGGTCATAAAAGGATTTTTATTGATGGAATGATGAAATGTATGAAGTGGAGTGTGCATGAAGTGAAATGAAATGAAATGAAGTGGAATGAAATGGAGCGTCGGTGAGATGAAATGAAATAAAAACAGATTTTTTTGGAAATATACAGCATCGCAGGTCTCCCGATTTTCTCACCATATACTGTATAAGTCTCGCTAATCAATGATTGGTTTTCGAGGCTTATACCATCTCTTTTTATAACTTGAAAAACAAAAGCTAGCTTGGTAGAGAAGAAGGATTCTTCTCTACCACCGATGTCGTAGAACTTTCTTGAAACAACTTGACAAAATCCTCTTTAGAGAGTGGCTTTTGATAAACTTTCAATCTATGGCCATTCACTAAAGAGGAGTTTGAAACTCATCAATGGTCTTGATTCTTTGCTGTACTCCATTGTTAAAGATCTTGTCAATCTCATATGGCCCAAGCTAATGAGTCCTGAAAATTTCCTTGAAAATCTTTTAAAACTTGGAGTCAAATAACAATGCCCAATCTCCTTCTTGAAACTTCTTCTCTTTGATATATTTGTCATGCCACTTAGTTCTTTGATATTGAACTAGATCGTCTCTTAGAATTGCTTCTCGTCCCCATCCTCATCTAGCTCATTCAATTGCTCCATTCTATCACTTTTGGGCTTACGATAAGTCCATTCCCAAACGTAAATCTGTTGTATCTTGAAGGTCTTGACTTGGAACTCACTGGGGAGGCAGACTTCTTTCCCATAAACAAGTTTATAGGGGAGAATGTCTCTTATGGTATTCCTCCATGTAGTTTCGTAGGCCCACGAGGCTTTACGGAAGCCTTTCTTCATCTCTTCTATGTAGATGAACAGCTTTGGTGATGATACTTTTTCAAGAACTTTGCTTTGTGGACTCCACTTGACCATTTGCTTGTGGATGGTAAGAGTAGATCTTCTGTGCTTGATTTTTGTATTCTTCCATCAACTTCTACACCAAATTTGATGTGAATTGGCTCTCACGACCATTACAATTCTCTTGGAACACCGACGTAGTAAAAATATCCTCATAAAGAAAATGAACAATCGAATTTTCGTGTGATATACTCAATGCTGCTTCTACCATTTAGTAACATATCGTGCAAACCAATATATACTTCTTTTGCTTCATGTAGGATTAATCGGTCCAATGAAATCTAAAGCCCATTTTTTCAAAGGGTTCAATGAGTAATGTGCTTTGCAGAGTGGCATTTTTCATTTGAAAGGGTAGGTTTCTACTCTTTAAGCAAATATCACACCTTTTGACATATTGTTTTGCATCTTTGAAGAGAGAAGGCCAATAATATCCCAAAGAAAGGATTTTATAGGCCGTCCTTTTTGTCCGCAAAGTGTCCAGCCGCCATGGTTCATCATGGACATGCCTTAAGAATATCGACATTTCATCTTCCTCGACACATCGATCACAAGATTCGGCCTGTTTTTAAACAATCGTTAGAAATCCATGAATATCTTGAACTCTCCTAATAATTTTTCGTTTTTCTCTTGGAAAATAAATGTGAAGGTAGTTTCCCACGTAACCAAATAGTTAGCAATATCTCGCATACCAAGGGGTCTTAATAGTTACTGTAAACAAATATTCATCAGGAAACTTATCTTCTACGGGAGAATCTTCTTTAGTATTTTGAATTCTAGACAAGAAATAAATGTTCATACTGCATTCGTCGGTCTATCCAACATGCATATTGAATTTCTTGCAAAAGCAGCCATCTTGTCACTCCGCCATTAGTAACAAAGTTTGTTCAATAAATATCTAATTGCAGAGTGGTCAAGATGAATAAAAGTTTCATAGCCCTGCTATGTAATGTCTAAACTTATTAATTGCATGAACAACTGAACTAAGAACTCGACCACGGGATAATTCAACTACTGTGGGAGACAAATTTTTCTATCGTGTAATAAATGGCATAAGGAATTAAATCTTTTTGACCCAACACAACTG
The DNA here is from genome assembly GCA_034641835.2 of Pinus albicaulis. Taxonomy (NCBI): domain Eukaryota; kingdom Viridiplantae; phylum Streptophyta; class Pinopsida; order Pinales; family Pinaceae; genus Pinus; species Pinus albicaulis. The sequence continues at coordinate 936,294,988 of CM076571.1, read as the reverse complement.
CAAGAGTCATGATCCCTAAGCTATCTGTAGAAATATGGAAAGGAAGTTTCCAATTTTGGTCCTCTCAAGATAGGTGCTTCAGATATTCTTGTTAAAGTTTCAAGCGGATTGACAATCGGATCCCATTTAAATTCACAATCTTTATAAAGACTTGAAGATGGAGATGCTATTTTTAGTGAAGTTTTCATAAATCTTCTAGTAATAACCGTCAAATCTTAGAAAATCTCTAACATCTCTTTGACAATTTGGAATAGGCAACTTGGAGATGACTTCAACTTTTGATCTATCAACTCAATTCCATCTCTCGAAATATGATGTCCTAAAACAATCCCTTTCGAAAGAAACATCATAAAGCATTTTTCATGGCTTAATGAAAGGTTTGTTCTTTACATCTTATGAGAACTTTTTTCCAAATTTTTCTAATGCCTCTTCTAAAATGAATTACCATAAACCGTAAAATCATCCATATAAAACCTCTACACAATCATGGATTAGATCCAGTAAAAAAATTCCTAGTATCCTGCTTTCTTTGTAATGTCGGTATTGCATAACCCAAAAGGAAGCACTCTGTGAGGCAAAAGTTCTCCATGGACAAGTAAATGTGGTCTTATCCCGATCTTCAGTGCTACTGAATTGATTATAGCCACTAAAACCATCCAAAAATGAAAAGTACTTTTTGACTCATGTATCTAATACCCGATCAATAAAAGGCAAAGGAAAGTGATCCTTCAAAGTTGCTTTGTTCAACTCCCCGTAATAAATGCATACTCTATTTACCATTCTTTTTTAGGTACTATAACCAAAGGAGAAACATCGGCTATCGAAATTGGATAAAATGAAGTTTACATTGAGAAGTTTTTGGAGTCTTTCTTTCACTATCTCCCTAAGATTTGGATTCATCCTTCTTTGAGGTTGTCCCATTAGTCTCAATGTTTTCCTCAATATAGATATGATGGATGCAAGTCTTAGGATCAATACCCTTCAGTCGAGATACTCCCATGCAAATGCAAGAGAATGTTTTTGAAGATTTCACAATTCTTCTTGTTGTGACTTCTCCAGATGTTTATTAATATTCAATGTCTTTTCCGGAAAATCTCAAAAGCTGCATTACCAAACTCTTCCATAGAGTAGAGAGACATTTGTCTTGATGATAAATATTCTATGTCGATTCGAGCGAAATTGTGTGGGGTCATATTCTGAAGTTATCTCAAAATTTTCTAATGTGTTCGGAATTCTGACTATCCTCACTAATTTCGAAATGGCAAAGACAAAGTTTGTATAGTGTTCTCACTCATCGACCCATTCATTGTCTCCTATTTCTGTAATTGCTCTTATGAGGATACAAACCTGAATTTCTTTGTTAATTACCATTAGAAATGTACATGTCTCCAGATCTACAACTAATAAAAGCACTCGAGGGACAGCCAAGGTCTTCCTAAGATAATTGGATTTCCTCCTAGATTGCTTTTGGGAGTCAAAATCATAAAGTCTATTGGATATTCCCAAGAATCTAAGGAGACTGAAATATCTTCTCATACCATACGGTCATGAATAACCCATCAGACTGCGCAAGTTGCGATAAAGTAGGTGTAAAAAGAAGGTTAGGAAGTTTTAAACTCGTTCCATAGTCTGTCTACTCATAATGTTGACAGCAGCCCCTAAGTCGATCAATGTGCTTTGGAATTTCTATCCCATTTATATGTGGTCTTGACGATCTGGACTTCCGGATCTACATATTTCTCGCATGGCAATTTTTTCCCATCATATGTCTGCAATCTATCTACCGGACGGATTCTTCTTTGTGTCCTTTAGCTTTCTTCGCAGTCTTTTGAAACTCAACTCCTTTATGGTATTTTTGCTAGAATAGGAATTTCTCCAGAATTTGCTTTGTAGCAAATGGAATCTTGATACAAACATTCTTCAACTCATCTGGAAAGTCAGAGTTAGGCAAACAAGATTTGTTTTTCCACCCCTTGTCACTGTAGTCTTTCCGAGAAAGGAGGTGTAGATGAAAGATACGGATGTTGCTCAACTAGTAGGAGTTGTGGATGTTAGCTTTTTCTTTTTTCTTTTTGAATTTTTGAATTTTTGAAGATTCTTCCTCGGAACCCTTATTGACTTGAAGAGGTCCTCCTCAGAGCATCTTGCTCTGTGAATGTCTATAGAAGGTTTTTCTAAAACTTCTACAGGATCCGAGTTGTACATCGTTGTAGAACAGTCATATAGGTAGGAAATTGTTGTCCTTCTGCATATAAGTAGTTTGAGTGATTCTTATTGTTAGGATTTGGCAGTGATTGGGCACTTTGGAGAGTTGATTTGTCTTCCGTTGGTATGGGAGCATGAGTCGAGGATTTGTATTTTGTCGAGAAGGTTGATGTTGTGGAAATGGAACGAAAGTTGATGTGGATTTTGGCTTGGAAATTGTGGAGCTTGTTGATTTGAAAAGATGGAGGATATTGATAAAATTGAGCAAATATCCCATAAGGATTTTGCATTCCTTGCAAACGTGTGCCGATATGAATTTTGATGTCGCCAAGGTTGTTGCCAAGCAGTCCAAATTTGGTGGGGTTTGAAAAATTCATGGGGTTATTAAACCTCGTGAGATTGTTGTCCACTGCCAAGGTCTCTCCTTGCGACAAAACACAGAGAGATTCTATTGAGTTCTGGATCTTCTTGAAAAGAAACGATTTGAGTCTCGGACTGAAGGACGATCCTTGATCTCATGATTTTCTACGAGCAAATCATACATGTTTCTACAACTTTTGCACGTAGGACATCCTCCTCAGTTAGCATGTTTCTTTCTGCATTTTCGGACAAAAAGATGGCTAAAGCATACGTGTTTTCTACTTTACTTGCTTTGTTTTGGACGTTTAAGGGTATCTAAAGATGTTCACCATAAGATCTAAGAGATCGGCTTTTAAACTCATCAAGCATATTACCACGCCCTACCTATCACTCCCGATTCTATGGTATCTATAGCCTTTAATAGAGAGAACCCTAGGCCCTTTTTCCGCGTTTTGATTTTCCCCTTGAGAGATGCATACATAGTTACTGGTATATCATGAAATGGGAGCCTGTAGAAATGTCTCCTTTCCCCATCGTGTTTAAAATGTCTATCCATTCATCTCTAATGGCTTTTAATAGGAGAGGCTTTCAAGGTTTCATTATCTAAAGTTGCTCATCTCTGCTCTTTTTCAAGTTGTATTGAAATCTTTCAATTAAGTCTTCCAAATTTTCACTCTTCTTTTTGCCTCACTTTTGAATACCTCATCCTCAGTGATTGGTGGGCAGTACAAGCATCCAAGTATCTATCCAAAAATGTTTTGTTTTCCACATCATTCCAAGTCACGATATGATTGAGTGGCTTAAATCCCAGCGAACCCATTTCAAGCGATGATCCCTTCAAAGTTGAAGAAATAGTTTGAGTTTTTGAGAAGTCTTCCATATAGTCATAGAAGCTCGGCGCTGTACTTCAAACTCATGACAAATGCTTTCGGGATCCTCACTACGTAATCCACAGTTAGGGGAGAACGACATGCGTGAAATATTTTTCATTGTTGCATGAGTTTCCTCATCGACCAGAGCAGTCAAACGGTGTCCCTATTTCCACCGTTATTTCCTTCACCATTGTTATCTTCACTTATCTCCTCCTCCTCTACTCCACCTCTATTTATTACTTCCCTCCGCCATGATAGTTTCTTTAGAGTCCTTATAGTCCTCTATTTCTTCTATCACGGAAGGATGGGGGAAAGTTTCTTTGAGTTTCTGATGTGGGTTTTAGTAGGTGGTATAGGAGAACTCCTCTAGTCGGTACATTCTTTGACTTCCGAAAATCTTGAGCTAGTAGATGATGGTGAATCTGCCCTGATGCCTCGAAGAAGATGGAAGCAGCCACGGAAACCGAACTCTTGGCTTTAGCTTTAAACCTTCTAGAATATCTTGCTCTATGCACAGTCATTTTATTTTATTTTTTAAAAAGTTGCCACATCATTCTCTCTGACGTCTTCCGGATCACGCTAGTGTGCAGCAAGAAGAGCATACTTAGGAAGCACTAGAACCAATAACTCCTCTTTTTCTGGAACCTCCGGATCACACTAGGTGCGAAGAGGAGGAGCATACTGCAAGAAGTTATCAAGTTTTCCCTTCCTTTTATGATTTTATATATATATATATAAGAAATCAGGCTACCAAGTTACACTTCGCGACGGCGCTCAAAATGTTTGGTCAATTTAGTGAGTGTCCAAAATTGCTTGCATTTAATCTTTTCACCAAGGACTCGTAAGTTGAAGGGAAGTGCGGCGCACTCATATGTGCAAGATAACCTCTTTCTTAACTTTTTGCTCGCTTTGTGGTCTTTCTAAGGTAAAATGGAAATTCTGAAAGTGAAAAGCAAGCTTGGCTACATTGTTCACAGGAAGTGATTTCCTATAATGATTTACCAATCTTGAAACTTTAAAAGCAAATTGAAATTACAATGACAAGACTTGAAAGAAAGTAAAAGTGTACTACTTTGAAATGAAAGAAGTCGTCGCTACCTAATGAATCAAAACAAGAAACTCAGTGAACATGAGACTAAACTGGTTCATGCTGCCAAACTGAAATCTAACAAAAGAAAGCTACGCTTATGCAAATTCAAAATTGCAATGAAATAAATCTAAATCAGATTACATCGATTCATTTTCCGACCCTTCATCATTAGACCAGCTACGACTTTGCGTGAAAGTAATCATGCACTTAGAATGCGATATTTAATTTACGGAAAGTAAACTAATACTAAACCAGACACATCATAATCCAATCGCTACTTCGCAGTCAGAAGCTGTGGCTTTCGGGCTACGAGGGTGCTCGCACATGATTTACATACATCTAAATTTGCGAGAAGGGCCTAATACTAAACTGTCACATTTCACTCATGCAGCTCACCATCGGCACGCGCAACTCGGAGAATGGCAGGAGTACGCTACGAGCAGCCTTAATATATCTACTACGAGAAAGGAAACTAATACTAAACTACACATTTCATCATGCGTAGCCCCTCGCCATCGGCCCAAAATGTGGCTTTCCGGAGGTAACGGGAACACTATGAGTAGCTGGTATATTTAAATTTAACTACTGAATCGAGATAAACAAACGCGAAACATACAAAACACAATCGTGTAAAGACACGAAGTTGTGGAAAGAAAACCATAGCGAGCGAGACACATGTCGGTTTCGTTATCATTAGCCAAAATACTGAAAAGCGTTCGGTACAACTACCTCAAAACCCGCATCAAGAAAACGGTCGTGTCGGTTAACAATTCATAGAAAACATGAAAGACAAGAGATGTACGTGTGAAAATTAACGTGAAGCAGAAATGCCATAGCCACTATGCATGAACATAGCAAATGAGTTATTGATACAATGACCGTTTAAAGAAATGAAATGAAAAATATATACATTAATACACGATTGTAATCGGTAGAGCGAGCCCTCTACTGCGAGCTTTTGGTAACGATCCTCAACACAATTAAGTTGAAAACGAGGTTCTTCTACATTAAAAAGTAATTCATTGTCGCATCTGGTAGTATTACGGCTCAAGGCGGCAGTAATCACTACATAACGTAGTACGCATCAACTCAACGGTATGATCAATCAATGATCCACTCAACTAACCTCTACGTGCGTATGCAAACGCTCTTTATAAAGCGATAGCAATGTACAGCTACGTTTCACCGAAGTTTATGAGAGCGACGGCACGTAGACCACTGAGAGTGCTCACGGATGCTGACGGAGTATGGCTGCATGCGGAAAACGGACCTATGGAAGGTGGGCGCTTGAATTCAACTCCAGAACTTTACCTGAGATGTCAATTAACCTCCGCAATCTTGGAAACGGGCTATATGGATGTTTATATGCCACCAAGCCGTAGAGTCAGCGACACTTAGAACTCCACGACTTTGACTTCCACGTGGAGTGGCTTTGGCAACGGCTGCCGCTTTTGACAAATGTACTTGAGTCCAATAGGACACGAACCACATGTCCTTGTCATTCCTAGCCTCGCAGGTGGCTCGTTTCCTTTCGTAGACACTCGCGGTGATTGATCGCACAAAATAGTCGCGGAAAGTATGCAGCAGTGCCGTGAAAGTGACAAAGCCTAAAAGCAATTTGTACGAACTAAAATCTAAATCAAATAGAAAACACACAAACATAATTAAAAACCATGTTAGATACCCTTTTGCACATGATATTGACACTTTTGTGAGGTTTAGGTGAGTGAAAAAGATATGGGAAAAGTGTATGTGGAAAAGAGACGAAATTCGGGACTCAGCAAAGAGATTTGTCGGGACTCATCACAATCCGAAATAATGAATCCATCTTTGTTGAAGCTTTGTGAAGATATTTTTTAAGACTATCACTTGGGCCCTCTTTGAGAAGAATTTTTGCAGAGTCTACTTGGAGCACCATATTGAACACATTTTGGAGCAATATTGTAGACACAATTTGAAGCAGCTTGAAGATCCTTGAAGCATAGTTAAACTGGAAGAATGTGGTTGAAGACATCTCTGGAGATAGCTTTGGAAGACCCATTGAAGTGGTTACATGACAGTGGTTGAAGACTATTTTGGAACCCTTTGTAACCTTGTAGATATGGGAAGAGAAGTTGACCTCTGATCTTCAATATGAATAATAGCCATCTAAACCTACTGAAGAGCACAGTGAGAAGTCAGGTGATCTTGGAGATTCTGAAGACAAATCAATTGTTAAAAATGCCATGATGTGAATGGGGAAAGTATCCGTGACATGAAGATAATGTGACACCTTCGAGAATAAAACATTGACACTGATGAGTTTAGAGTTCTAGATCATTTAGTGTCATGGAAGATATGTCAAAGTGTGTATGAGGACACAAAGAGTCGAAACTTATCTTGACGACCATGTGTTGGAGCCTCTGGAGGATAGAGAAGAGTAGGTCGGATCATACTCAGATTGGGTTGTTTTGGGAAGTTAGGTTATATCCCTAGAGGTTGGAGTTCTCGTGAAGTCCAAAAGGGTGTCAGTGGCAGAAGGAGCCTAGATTGGAGATTATTCTCTTCATCTAGGGTTGGACCTCATTATTAGCATACTTGATTCATGCAGATTGGAGCTCGTTTCATTGATTAATAAAATTATTATTATATCATTTTTCAGAAGCAGTTATAACCAGTAAGTTATCTAGTTAAAAATAAAAATTGAAAAGAAATATTGATTCAACCTTTACCCAACAATATGATCTGTCAAGTCAGATGTGACATATAGCTAGGAATGTTGAATACAATATAGATACAAGTATGCATGGGTAGTATATAGGTATACATAGAACCCTATATTACTAGTTTAGCCCCTTATCATATTATGGGCCTCTTGCTGATGGAGCTGGCACCGTAAACTCCTAATATTGGTTTGTACCACATTAATATGTCAGCTAGGATTATATTGTGACCCCATGATCTCCTACATAGTGCTTTATTTGTATCATTAAATAATTGTTCATTTATGTAGTAGCAGCGTATTTCCTCAAAGTGGTTAGAATTTTGTGCGTTGACTTTTCTATTTGGAGTTTAGTTTCTATAACATTTGAAAATGGAGTTTAGACTTAGGATTAATGCTTCCAATATATTTATCTAGTATTTTTCACTATCACTTTATATGAAGCTCAAAAGCTAATTCTTTGAAAGACAGCCAACCACAACCGAGTGGTCACTATAAAATTTCCAGACTCAGTCTGAATATTTTGCAGACATCCAGGACCAAGGTTGTTTCAGCTCAGAACTTCATCTCAAAGAGGCATGAAAATTCATCATACCTATCTCTCTGTTCATTTGGCCTTGTAGCAATGTGTTAGGACTATAGTTTCATGTGTATCACCTTGAGAGCCGAAGGAGGAAGCTGAGGACAGTAGCACACCGTACAAGTTTCTCTATTGGAACACTTAAGAACAGGTCATGGTTGTGGGAGGCTGGGTGCAATCTGTCACTAATAACCCAACAGTCAAATATGTGGGTATCCAAAGAATATTAAGAGAGGGTTGAGCTCCAGAACAAATTTATATTTATGATCCTAAATCACCTGATAATTCAATGTCGAAATCCTTAAAAGAAATAAAAGGTGTGTATTTTTTTTCTCGAAATTGTGTCTTGTTTGAAGAATATTTATTGATTCCAAGTTTTTCATTATAGAATAGATATCAGATTAGGCTCTAAAATGCCTCTTAAAAAAAATTCAACACCCAGAACAGGGACTCAAATAAGGCTCTGTACGATCATAGACACTATGCAACATGATTATATCAAAATTACAAGAGAAAATACCAAATTTCCTCGCTCTCACAACACAAGAATGAAATAAGCCAATAATAGTTATTATGGATGGCTGAAGAAAAGCATGGAAAATAATATGGATGGCATGGAATTTAAAGTAAAGTTAAATGGACTCAAGACAGATGGGTACATGGAAGCTAAGATATAAATGGAAAAAAAACAGAAAATACAGAATGATTCAAAAGGAAGTATAAAAGGCTGAAAGTTGATAAATAAATATTTCCTAATGGATAGTATGTGAGTGAAAACCACAATGAGAACAAAATAAATAAATAACTAGCAGATTTACAAACTAATGTTCAGTGAAGACCCGCTTTCATATTCCAAATATCACATATAGAGGAACTTTACCTAAAATAGATCCTAAATATGATAATATAGATGGAGCAATATTTTGATCTCACATGCAAAACACATGAAATGTACACATTGCAGTTTTATATTTAGAACAAAATACAATTGTATGGTATCAATGGTTTCACCCCAAAAATAATGCCAGGTCAGAATGCTAAGAGAAAACATAACATTATGAGGAGGCTGCAGAAAATTGTTTAAATCTCAAAAAAAAGGGTTCAAAGGTGAAGCACCAGAACTTCCAAAAATTGTTAGTGGTAATGATATTTTAGGAACAAAGTATATTATCATCAGTTCTTCTGTGACTTTAAAGGAGCAACATCCAACATGAGGCTCCACGCTAGAAACCCATTCATCTGGAGAAGGTATCTTAAAATGCAAGAAAATTAAATGTAAAATTATGAAGCATACAGTTTTTTCTTCACTATCCACATTCTATAAATATTTAAAAATGCTTACTCCTAAACTTCAAAACCTACAAGGTTGACACCAAAAATTGAAGAAAAAGGTTACATTTAAGTACAGCTTGTATAGGCAATACACTAAAGGTCATAAGCAAAACAGAAGAAATTATTTGCCATAGATTGTGAGGAGGAGGAAGAAAATCAACAATCTTCAAAAGAAACAGTGATATGTACTAGGAACTAACCTCAGAAGAAGAAGAAACGAACTTGTCCATATCGTAAAGCTGTGTATTGGAAGGAATTACCACTCCTCAAACTTTCAAGATGAAGGACATCATAAGAAAAAAGGTAGTGTTGATTGATTTGGGTAGTACCCATATTTTTATTCATTATAAGGTAGCCAAGAATTGAATTATTTCCATGCCCAAACACCCTAATGTCACATGGTTGCAAATGGAGAAACTATAAATTCTCGAAAACTTACAATATCAAGCTAACCATAGAAGCACTAATAGTCCACAATTCTTTCCACCCAATGGGAGGTGTTGATGGTAATTAGAGTACAATGGCTAGTTCCTAGATGGTAGCTTTAATTTTTTAAGAAATTTTCTTGAAAAAATTAGAAGAGTTAAAGTCAAATTTGTAAAGACGAAGGATGTGGAAAGATAATAATATCTAATTTCATGATAAATCTTGAAGAAAATACAAGTAATTGTACAATTATTCTCACTATAACTTCCAACACGAAATCATCTATTTGTCCAAATCTCCAAGAAGTCTTGTACAATTATTCCAAAGTCTTTAATTGCATGATTCCCACTTATCATCAAGACTATCTACTGGATTCAGTGAAGTGTTCCTCAAAACATTAGGCCTTACATAACTCATCCTTATGTTAGATGTTGGTAATTCAACTTAGTCAAACTTCTTCTCTCGCTCCAGGTATTGAGTAAGAATGATGGATCATGGCGATGTGTCTGGATTCTATGATTGGTCATGATCATTATTAAAGACAAATTTAGTCCTCAGGATTTTACAATGAGAATTACATGGAGAAATTATTTAATAAGTTGATCTTTCATTCAAAATAGCTTCAAATTAGAATGGCACATCAACATATTCTAAACACATTTTCAACTCATGAGGTATCATTATGAATTTGTCATGCCTTTTGGCCTACCAATGCACCTTCTACACTACAAAGCTCACAATTCCATTTTGAAACCCTTCTCAGAAAACTAGCGGTATTTTGAAGAATAATCTACGTAGGTCATGGAAGTTATAATGTTTAACATGTTGACAGAAAGCCAAACTATGGAGAAACATTTATAAAAAAACATCCAAATGTTTTTATACAAGAGGTGGAATATACAATGGCAGCCAGACCAGCAGGGTACATAGCACCAACAAAAAATGTTAATGTATTAAGTAACGAGTAACCCCACAACCATAAATCAAGCTATGATTATCGTTGTGTGTATTAGTTAAATAACATAAAAAAGACTATGGGAGAATAGCAAAGACTTAACAAGATGGTCAAAGAAAGACATTTTCATGGACCTTTGTACAAATTAAGCTCTTGAACTTATTAACGAGGTAAAATGTCCCTAACACTAGTCTTAGTTACACCAAACTTCAAAAACATTTATTTAATGTGATGGTCACAAATGAATGGTGTTGTTTTAATGCAAGAAAGACGTGCTTTTTGAAAGTAATCCAATCAACAAAAGTATTTACGTAAAGTTATTTATGAGAACAGCCAGGCACACACATGCATCAAGAAATGGCTATATTACTCATGAAATATATCATGGTAAAATTATCTGATAATTTTAAACACTTTAAACTAAAGACTACCAGAAGATAAATAAAAATGGGTCACAAAGATTATTATATTTTGAAATGTTCAAAAAGGGAAGCAATTTTTTTGCAAATTCACCTGCAAAATACTAATAGGAAGCATTGCTTTGTTCCATTTCTATTATCCGCATTGACAGTCTACATAAGAATGAAGAAGGAAGAACTGTGGAATATCCAAAATTTGGCAAAGAAGATCTTAGTAATATCCGATAGCATTATTTGTAAAAATGATTCCTTATGGCAATACTTATATCTTGGTAATAATTCTGAACTAAAACAAAAGATTTTTTGAACAAAGGTATTCTTCTTTGTATATAACGTAATATTTTTCAAAACTGTCACAAGTGAAGTAAAGATTTTTTGGGATGGCCTTAAATCATGTATTCAGCCTGTAGAATGTTTGGTTTTCCACAGGTACAGTGGAGACAATTAAAATCCTAGACTTTCACAACTTTATCCATCTAAGTCAACGTTGGGAGTGATATTTCAATGAGCCTACTGTGTTTATCTAAGTCCAAGTGGAAAGAGCACATACAATGCGTAAGTTGACAGACGCTAAGTATGTGTACTAATAGAAATACATTGTCTCACATCCATTTAAAGCCAGTCATAATTGTTAATACATTTTTGTACAAAATTCAAAGCCCATGAAACCCAAATATTATTGTGAGCAATAAGAGATCCCATTATTGGAATTTTTAACAAGTTATTTATTACTAGTGCTCTAAACTAGCCTATAGCTCATATTATCATCTCGATCCGATAACAAACCGAGATAGTGAATAAAATAACAGATAGTAGCTTTATTATCTATATGACAAAAACACGTTGTGGGTCAAGTGGTTACCTCTCCTGAATGCTATATAACCCTTCCTTCCACATCATAAAAATTACCCTATTTATGGAAACTTTGATTGAATCCATCACCATCACATCATATTTGCAGGAAAAGATAAGTGTTGGGTGGACACTACATCAAAACATCAACAAGAATTTCTCCAACCTCAAAGGATAACCAAATTTCAAGTAAAACTCGAATGAACCACCGTGTATCAACATCACAAGTAGTAGAAGTCAAGACATGTAGGAGATCGTATTTTATTGATATAACCATACAAAAAATGTCCCTCAAGCAAACTAAGAAGGAGAAGGGTTAAATTATCGGCCAAAAATGATTATTTACAGCAAAATATTGGTGTATCATACAAAAATTGGAGCTTCTTGCTTTTTTCTATGCATCTAGTTTTCCACGTTTACGATTAAAGAATAGCAGGAAAATCTGCCTGCTAATATTTTAACCTGAATGAGGGAAAAATTACATTTTAACTTCAAGCAACATAAGTCAAACTCAAAAGCTACGAAATTTATCAATTTCTTATATCTCATCATGGAAGAACTTTCACACAAAAAGATTCTTATGAGAGGAAGGATAATTTTATAAAGAAGCACTAGGGGCACCAAGTGTTGAGGACAACACTTTTTTGAAATGATAAGGGCATGTTAGGTCCTATATTAAATATTTATCTATTATTGTTATTCCTATGTGTGTCTCTTTACGTACACTTACCCCCCAGTCCAATATTGTTATTATTGTGCCCTCTTTATTATTATTGTTAGGTCTCATGATTATATTGTGACCTTGATGGACTCCTATATATAGAGGTTTTTTCATTTAGACTATCCAAGAATTATCACAAAATATAAAGAGGTTTCCCCTCTCTGTGCGGGATGAATTCTTTAAGGCGTTGATCTTCTTTTTTATTTTATTTTTTGAGCTGGTTTCATAATGGGCAAGAACACAGAGATGTATTATCGTCAAAAATGGCAGATCAAAGCTAGATGATGTGTGTCATACGTAGTGAACTCGAGAAGGTGATCTTAGTGATTTTTTTATGTGAAACCAGACTGATCACCTACCAATATGTGATTATGATAGCAAGAAGAACTTTTTACTATCTACGAATTTGAAGAGGCAGACGTATGCATATTTCTTCAGTTAAAGCTATCATCAAGAAATACAGAGAGGTAAACATCGAGAGGTGGGACTAATGTGCCCAAAAAAATAAAGAGGCAATTTTCATGGAATTTATCACAGTTATAGAGAACATCTTGATAACATATCCATCATAATTAAAGGACCAATTGATGAAGGAAATTACCTCTACCGAGTGAAGTCTAGATACTTCCACCGAACATGTAGTAGAAGTATCACCGTGTTGATGTGGTCATATTTAAAGCAGTCTCACATAAGACAAAGTCAACAGGATGAGAAAGTTCCTTCACAGCCAAGAGTTTTTGCAGTTTAGGCAAAGTTAATCTTCATTTACAGCCTTATCATCCATACAGATGGACATGTTATATGGGTCAATAGGATATTGGAGGAACATAAGGATGCATGTGATAACACAAAATGAGAAGGCTATCTTCCATTGGTATATCACTGCACAAAAATGGTATCAAGAATATTTAAAGATGAGTCTATTTGAGGCATTATAGAAGAAAGCCCAATACTCCCATTATTTGGAGTTAGCTACGAATATGGCATTGACAGGGATCAAATATAAGTTATGAAAGAGAATAGGAAACGTGTAACCAAGAATAATATAAAAGAAGCACAAGATTAGAAAGTGTATGATCTGTGTATATTGGACAGTATAGTTTATGAGTTTCATGCCTGGGAACATGTGGCATCAATGCACACAAACCAAAGAAGAGCTCCTGAGGATTGATCACGTCCTAAGATGAACCCTCGATTTTGTGGACCTTCAAAGATTCTGAGAGAATGGCCACATCCTATCGAATCTGACAACATGTTGAAATTCCATGATTTTTTTCCATGTTTACCAAGAATTTATTAAATTATACTATCATGTGATTGAATGGTTTTGTAGGTATCGAGAAGTGATAAAATTCTACGAACTCGTAGTGCATTTTAGAGGAAATAATCTATCTAAAAATTGAGAAATCGAGCAAAGTAAAGTGTATATGAATTTTTGGGCCCAATGGAAGTTATATGTGGCGAACGTATGCAAACTATGTATACTTCCTATTCAAAATAACAATGTTTAATATGCATTTTGGTACATTCATTGTACATGTTGGTATTATTTTTTGTGTATGTACATATGCATATGTATATGGTACATTTACTATTTTATCCTAGTTGTTTTTCTTTCCAAGCATATTGCTATCAGAATGTCACTACTAGCCAAGTTATAAAGCTCCATGGGATATTGTTTTCTTGTGTGATTTTTCTGTTCATTGCAAGTGAAATGAAAACCATGATGGTGTTCTCAAGGGGGGCTCGTAATGGCCTTGGTGAAAATTCCAAATATAAAAGTGGTCAAAGGAAAGTAATGGACTGGCCCTATGGGACATGTACCTGTTTAACAATGTTGGGAAAATTCTCACAAAAGGTGTTAACAGCATTATTATGTCTATGGAAATTCGGAAGAAATGGCTATGTATTTTGAAAGAAAGTGTATCATTAGAAATCATATTAGCACATACCTAAAAAATAGGGACAGTGAGAATGGTCGAATACATGTGGAGAGGAAAATAAATAAAAATAATGGAAACAAGAAAATAGATACTCTCAACAATAAAAAATATTGGGGATTAGTCAGGCAAACTTTTATTTTGCCCACTTTGGTTTCATTCTACTCATCCTCTCATAACTCGGACACTCTGGAGAGGTACAAGAAGCGAAAAGGAAGAGGAGGAAAGCATTATTAAACACCATAGAGGAGGGGGTTGAACTTGTTATTTCCTTCCACCATGTTATTTTTACAAGCATAAACTATATTTAGAAATACAAATAATAACAAGAATAAATATTTATTAATATTTCATAAATTAAGTACAATATTTTGCATGCTTCAAACCTAAGTAGTGACACCAATCTACTAAATCAGGTCTAACCTAAAATATGCCAAGCACCGACTTAGACTTCCCAAGGCTCCAATCCTTTATTTTTGAGGCACCAAACCCTGTGGACTCCAACCTATCTCTCCAAGTATGCCCAACCTTCTTCAGACTTATCCTCTAGGGCTCCAACCCTATCTTCCAAGGCACCAACCTTTGTCTCTATGAGGCTCCAACCTCTAGCTTCAATTCATCAAGATATATTCGTCATAATTCACATATTCCATTGCCTTCTGTCGTCTACAATCTTTAGTTTTCCACCATTTAGTTCTCATTGCCCATCACCAATGACAACCTTTTATTCTTAGAAAATACCGTTCTTCATCGTACCCAAAAAATTTTTGTCATCATATACACGTAATGCATGATGATAATTGCAGGATTTGTCTGTCAGAAAGTGGCCTCACAATATGCTCCATGTTTTCAAAGTGGTTCAAATGCATCTTCAAGGTTTTTCTCCAACAACAATATCCGTTCATTTCGTGTCTTCCGAGGATGATCAAGTGTGCCTGCTGTTCTTATGAAAGCTCGAAGATGTCTATAGGATTATTCAAAATTTTGTCTCAATAAAACTTCTCCAACTCCTTTCCAAGGATAGAGGTGTGCTTCAATAATTTTGGTACCAATATTCAATGCTCTTCATAGTAGACTGAATTCATACTTTTCTTAAGATCACTCCATATGGCTTTCAATCAAGTGCCTTCAATATACTACTCAAAGAACCTTCTTGCACAAAACCAAATGTGATTTCAAACTCAGCACATAAAAGGTGAGTCCAGCAGATATTTCTTTGGGTTCGATGCAGACAAGGAAAAAAAAAAAAAAAGCCTTTATAAAATAAGATGAGCTATTCTATTTGTTCAACCTCCAAGTCTACTCTCATCTAAAATAATAGAACATTATTGTCACCACAAATGTATTACCACCAAGCTAGTTTTTCAATCTTAACACAAATAAATAATGGTAATCAAGACTTAGTTTCCCATCAAGCTTGCACTTAGGCCAGTCCATAGGTAATGCTTGAAATTCGTCATCATTTGGAGGTAGCTTTCAATAAAAATAGTATTCAAGTCCTTTGTTAAAATTTCAATCAGGAGACTACCCAAAGTCATCAAGAAATATGTACTTGCATAATATGATGAGGTTGCAATATCCTCATATCATTGTTACAGAAACAGAATATTTAAACATCAACAGACAAAATTCTCGTTGTAATGTAGTCTCCCACCCACTGGCACATGTACAGCCCTTCATAGAACCAGCTCTTTATCAATGGTTTTACAGAATATATACTCTGTTTTTAAATTCCAATTTCCATATGACTTCTTTGATTTTATATACTAGTTTTTTATTGGAATGAGGGGACATGAACTTTATGAGGCCTATATGTCCCAGAAAGAAGCAACTCAATGTTAGATTTAATTTCCTTGTTCTAAAAAATCAATATCTCCAAAACTATTTGGAGTTTTGGGCCATGTAATAGCTCATTGAAAGAAAAATTATGCTCTAAAATATGGAATAGGTATCAAATGGATAGGCTGCTCTAACATGGTAATTTGTTTTTTAATGTGACTTGTCATTAATTAGTTTATAAATGGTGTAGTGGTAGGATTCTCTTATTAGGCTTTTCATTTTCTACACCTTCATCATAGGATCATGGTAATACATCAACAATGAGTGTATTGTATGTTGGCATAGTGATATAGGCAATATCATTAGGAATGTCTCTTTCAATCATCAACTGTACCATCACTTAGTCTTCCAATTCTACTCACACCATCATTAAGTGTGTTCATATAGATATATAGCATCATAACAAGTATGTTTCCATTATCAGTAGTTCTTCAGTATTATGGACTTGTACTTTGGGGACTAGATCACCAATCGTAATATCAGACAATCCTCTTTGTAAGACATCATCATTTGGCCAGTATCTCAAGAATATTGACATCGCAATAAAATCTCACATTACATCAGTTTGTAAAACCTTCATTAACAATCTCCCCCTTTTGTCACTCGATAACATTTTTTCTTCAACATTTTCCCCTACATTTGGCAAACGAAGTGCTTCCAAGTACTCGTCAAGATGTTTCTTTCTTCATCAATAGCAATTCTTCGTAGAAATGTTTTACCCCTGGCTGTCATTATGTAAAGTTTTGGAAATGTATCATGAGACTTACTTTTCCATGTATGAAAACAAATCCCCCTAACAAAAGATGTGCATAGTCTCCTTTCTTGAAGAAATTCAATATCAAACATTGTAATATCATCTTCCGTAAAATGATGTCTTCATCAAACCAACAATATGTGTTGTTGGCTGTGAATAAACAATAGACTTCCAATTCAATTAAGTTTTCCATAGCTGCCATTTTCTCACATGGTTCTAGCTTTCTGTATAGAGAGGTCAATTCATGTTAATCACGTGTCATATGTCCAATGTCACAGTCTTGAAGTGATCATCTTATTCATGAATAAGAACGTTAATTTTTGCAAATTTAGCCTCAGGGAGATTGATGTGTTCAGTTTATATATACCTTTGTGATATGCCTGCATATCACAAACAATTTTTTTGTTGGGTATAGAAATATCCGTTGTTATACTTTTGGTACTTGGGAGATGAAGAGTCTTTGAAGCATTTAAAATCCTTTGCCCTCTCGTATTCCTTGATGATATTCATTTTCAGGTCTTGACACCATCCGTAAAATCTTATAGGTTTCTTCTAATGTAATATTGACTTTTCCCCAGTTGAAACAGAAGTATCATTTCTTCCGTTTCCTGCATCTTTGTTGTTTCAAGTAATTATTTGCTCTGTTTGAGGGTTCTTACGACAGTTGCTAAGACCCGATTATCAAGGGGGATATTTGATGACTTAGGATTCATCTAGAACAGGTCCCTGTTGTTATTCAGCAAGTCAACTCTTTATAGGACACTTTCTCCTTTCATTTTTCTGCCAACACCGACCTTTCATAGACTAGTTGTTTTTCCATCTTGCACCATCCTTGTTTCTTCTGTGCCCATTTTATGAGATTATATTCGATTTCTGTCATAGACTTATTCATTCTCCCTCCGTTATACTTCTCTCCATTTATTATTTTATTCTTTTTTATGTTTCCTCACATGTTTCACCTTTGTATTATCGTGTATGATTTTAATGAAGATTTTCTCTTCTTTCTGTGTTGAGGGCTTAAGAGAGCATACCTCTTAATACCAATCTTCTGTTTCAAGATTTTTTCAGATTCTGTCTGTCTTGCAGGTTTGGTGTATTCCTCATGTATTCTCTTTTCTTTGCTCATCAAATTGATTTGTCATAAATACTCTTTCATTTTTTGCTTTTGTTTGTTCTTTATTTTTTGCAAATTCTATACTTTTCAAATTTAGTTTAATAAATTAAAACATCATAGGGTCATGAGCACACATCGTGCTTTCCAAGTTCCTCATTTTCTTTTTGAAATTGCACCTTCCATGAAAGCTGCAAGTTTATTCAGATATTCTTCAAGTCTTTATTCTCTTCATCTTCTAGGTCTTCTTTGTTTCTGGTTGTCATCTATCTTATCTTCAAACCTTTGATGATCTTAGACTTCTTTCTTGTTTTTCATCATCTATTTATAGAGATCATCGTCAATGCTCCTTTTGGAGGAAGATCACAATTTCATCCCATACTTTTTGATGACAAACATAGTTTGATTTAAGTCATGTACTTAGCAATCAATTAAAATTTCCTTCATTTTGTATTGTACTCTTGACTTCCATCCATTGTGTCAACAATTTTCCACTTTCAAAACCGGCCTGAATTTTCTGGTAAAATCTCTTCATTGTTTCTTCCCATATCTCAAAATTTCCATCAGCATTGATCCTGCCATTTATTGACTTACTTTGCTGTATTATGTTGTTGACATTGGGGAGGATTTGCAGACTTTCTTCCTTGGCTTTTCCATTTGTGTTCTAATGATTAACCTTCAAGCTATTAGGATATATAAGGTACTGTTCTTATTACCACTAAATGGAAACAGAGAGGGGGGTGAATGAGCATTTTCTTTCCAATTGTTATTTTTATCATGATCACTTATATTTAGAAAAAAATGAGCAATAAGAATAAATCCTTTGACATATTCACAAATTAATACAATATCAGCAGTATTCAACCCTGGATGATATTATCAATTGAATGACCAAAGGTCGCAACTCCGTATTATGCCAGCATTGACTTGGACTTCCAGTTCTAACCTTGCCCGTTTGAGGCACCAACTTAGGGGTCCAACCCTATCTTTGGTATAGGCTCCAACTCGGTTCTGAGGAAGTCTGGTCTGAGTAGATCACTCCATCTTCCACAGCTCATCCTGCTCATATGAGGCCCATCCTAGCTTCTATCTATTGGGTATATATTTGGTTATATCATGAATCCCAATGCCTTCAACAAGCCCTAAAAATATTCGCTTCTGTTTAGTTCTAATGCTTACCGTCAATGACAACCTTTTCTTCTCTCTTATAAGGTGTCACCACTATTCTCTGCTCACCAAAATATTTCTTCAATTCACCTCATGATGTCATTAACAATGCTCATGACAAAAATATCTCCAAGTCTGGCCAAAGGTTTACAAGATGCTCAAAGTTTTCACAAAGCACCAAATGTACTTCCCAAGGTTTTTCTCCAAATCATCAAGATATTACCCTATCATTCTTCATATTTAGATCAAGGCCATAAAACACCAAGAAGCAAGTCTTTTCCAAGGTGTCTATATGATTCTTCAAAAGGTTTTCTCAATAAAACTTCCAAACCCTTTCCCACATGGCCTTTAATACCTGCAGAATCAATGCTCTTCATAGTAACCAAGGTTATTTTTTCAGACCACCTGACAGTATTTAACCAGCAATTTTCAATAGACCGTTCTGAACCTTTCACACAAACCAAATGAAGCCACATCCAAAAGTACATAAGGGACAAAGAGTTTGCAGATCTTTGATTGAAGTCAATGGTACAAGTGTTAAGCCTTTACAAATGAAGCTTCCAGCTTTGTGTTGCTTTTTTCAATCCTATGTCTCGCTCCTTGGTTTGAAATAATATAGAAGACTTTCACCACCATGTATTACCACCGAGCTATTTTTCCATCTTAACATAGATATCAATTCAGATCAGTTTTCATCATCGTTCGCACTTAAACCAAGGTCTAGCTTGAAAGAAAAGCACTGTTTAGTGTTGTCCACATCAGGACTATACCTCAGAAAGCAAACAACATAGGAGATTACCATTCATCAAGAAATAAAGATTTCACACAGACTGAAGAAAATTCTGTATCATTAAAGCAAGAGTCCAGTTTTTTAAAATTTAAATACTTAAATACAAAAGTCTTTGTAATGTAAGTCTCCACCACGAGGCAATACAACAAAGTATTCCTCCACAGACTGTAGCCTTACCAATATTTAGGCTTTAACATAGGTCCGAGGCTTGTTTTGAAGCTATTTCCAGAGACTCCAAAATTCCAGTTGTCAGAGTGGTTACCAACTGCTGTCTGAGATTCAGGTTTCCACCCTGTCTGAGCTTCAAGTTGGTGCACTTTTCATAGTTTAAATGCTCACAAGTTTTTGCTATTTTGAGCTTTCCAAGAAGAAAAAAATTTTCCACAATTTGTTTCATCCAGCTATGTATTTTTAGCTGGAATTTCAAACTCAATGTTAAACTTTCAAAAATATAATCCTTTCCTGATCTCCGTAACTTCGTGTTTTCACCAAAATTTTATAGAATAATGAGGTGTGTAATGTCATATATATATATATATATATATATATATATATATATATATATATATATATATATATATATATATATATATATATATATATATATATATATATAGATACTGCTTTTTATTTAATGAGGGGACATGACTCTTTAGATAAATACATTTATCCTTAAGCATAGTATTTAACAATAATGTCACTAATTTATCAACTTAAAATCCATATCTCCCAAAATATTTGGAAAGTCAGCTTATGCAAAGGTTTCATTATTGAAAAGGAAAATGTGCTATGTGTATATATGTATTAATTTATATCTCTTATATAGTAATATTTTTTTTTTTTAATGTGAATGGTCATTATTAGTGTGGAGTTTGACGTAGTAGATAGGATTATCTTGCTAGATTCTTCATTGTTTAACACCTTCATCGTGATCGTTAGACATCAACAATGCGTATTAGTAGTGGCTATGAGTATGTTATAGGCAATATCATTAGGAAGGTAATTTTCTTTTTCAATCATCAATCACATGTCACTGTTTTAGTCTTCCAAGGTCTAATGTTAACACTGCTTTTGGGTGTACTTATAAAAGATCATCACAAGTATGGATTTATTATGTATAGTTCTTCACTATGGGCTTGTACTTGGGGACTAGATCACCAATCGTACACTTCAACCCTGGGAACATTATCATTTTAAAACTGGCATCTCGTGAATATTTATACTAAAATCAAACCATATTGACAACAATGAGCACTGATTAACAAACACAATAGGACACTTGATTCTGGTTACAATGGGTTTTTCTTTGCAATTTGTCTGTATATGTTTTCTTTTCATTTGCTTTGTAATGCATAATATGGCTGTGTATATGCTGGTGATATGTCATATGTAGATTTTTCATTTCCATAGGTTTTTCTAGTCACATTTTCGAACGTTGTTTTGGGTTTTACTTTTGTTTTCCGTTTGGTTTTCTTGTGACTTTAGATGTGTGTTAAGGGTGGTTGATTCAAGGAAGACTTGGTTGGAAAATGTCAGCTCATAGCACCAACAGTTGGCTCCTAGAATCTGTTGGAAAAATGCTCAAGCCTTCAGGTTGAATAACTAGTCCTAGAAGCCCTGTCAGAAAACGCCTAGGTCTGCTATGCTTTAGTTGGAGTTACCAGGTCCTCAAAGCCCTAGTTGGACAAACATCTGAGCATTGGACAACTCGGGTTAGAGACCAGACTGTGATGGTTAGTGATGTCCTGAATGCAAGGAGGTTATGAGTCCCTGGTTTTATGGGTTGGGGGAATTTTTTCCTTTGAAGCTCTATCATTTTCATTGATAAGCTCATATATGATATTGTACATTCATGCTTGTATATGTAATAAAAGAGAATGGATGAATAGAGATTTTTAAGCCCAAATCCATGTCTATGTTGGGCAGTTGCAAGTAAGCTAGTACTTGGTTACATTTTTCTTATGTGAATATCAGACCCTTTTCCCACATGTATTTATGGGTGAATATAATGCACATGTGGCTTATATGGTTGTTCTACACTGTGATTTATGTTGTTGAAGGTTATTATGAATGTATTCTCTATTACAAACGCAATGTATGCTTCTATTATGTTTTGATTTTTAAATGAATGAACAATGAATCTATGAATTATGAGTGTAATTCAGTGCACTACCTAGCCAACAATGTTTTAATTACTCCTACATGACACCCCTATGCTCATATCTATTAATAAACTGCGTATTTACATTTGTACATGTTTGACTAAGAATTTTTTCCACATGCTGTGAAAAGTCAAGCCCTGTCGAAGTGACGACGGCACCATTTCACGTTGTTACTTCATTTAATGTTATTATGGGCAAGAACTTGCCCCTGGCGTGAAAAAAGTGGCATTAAAAATTAGGGTCGCATGGAAAGTTCTGGGCAACCATCCACCTTCTCACTTAAGAGCTTGAAGAAGAGATTAATAGAGTCTTTGTGGTAACTAACTCTCCTTTCAAAATTTGATCCATTCCAGCCAAATACATCTCATAAGATACTTCCTAACTTCAGAAATCTCTGAATAATTTGTGTCAAGATAATTTTCTTCCGGGCTGTTGTTGTCTTAAGAGTGTGTGTTGCACACACAAGGATAAATACTTGAAAAGGCCTAGGAAAAATGGAGAGACACCCCCCACCATCAACAAGCATAGGAAACCATCTCATCCGATTATGACAAAGGGTGACCTTCCCAAAATACCTTAACCCCCGGAAGCCTACTATTGATATACATCATGGAAATTATAGTCCATGTTACTGTGACACCTGGGCTCATAACTAAGCACAAACATTAAGGCCACAATGCTATGCCATAAACCATAAGCTGAGGATACTGCCCAAGGTTGCAACTGCAAAAATATTCATGTTGGCTCCCTTGTCTGTCAAAGATGGTCTCCATTAATTTTGGGAGAAGCCCCAATGGATTTCAAGTCTTCCAAAGGTAAGACCACATGTTTTTAATTCCTATACCTCTGCTTTTCTAAGACCTTAGTTGGCCACTATTAATGAACAAAGGAAGCAGGGTTGGGAACATGACTATTAAAGAATGACCTCTTAACAAACAATGGATTTTATTCTCCCAAGACTTCTATTGAATATTTACCTACTATGGTTATAATATGAGGAAGATGAATATGTATTACATAACCCCTGCTCCACACCAGATATTATATAGTAGTGGTAAACTTATTATATGACCTCGTTAACCATATCCTTTAGAACCAACCTCCCACTTCATACCATCAAGGAAATTTTGAAATCATCTAGGAGAATTTTAGCATGACAAATTTGAAGAGTTTGGGTACAATTCAAAACCTTAAATGAAAACCCTCTCTTGTCCAAACAAGAAGAACAATTGTAAGACATCGAAGGGAACACTTTGGATTTTTTTTTCTGAACCACTACTGGAAATGGTGTGCATCCAGCTGCATATTTACATCAAAGAGGACAGTATGTAACAACCCTAGTAGAAATGAACCTAACCTCTCTTAAGGACACATATGAAATAATTACAAAATTTAATGTGTTGTGTATCACCATATACCCCATCTCGATTGTTACCTAGTGGTTCCATCTATTTTTAATTCCAAAGAATGAAGGGGAGGACTGTAAAATATAGAGAGATTAAGGCAAGGCCACAAAGACCATGCTTCTCTCTTCATTAACCAAGTCTTATATGGTCTTCTAGTAGCAAAGTGTTTTTCTTTCTGGATGATTGAATATTATCTGCATCCAGACTAACCCAGAAGACCCAGTGTTCATATTTACATTCTGTGTGTATTTTCCTGTATTTCTCCCCCATTTGGTTTTTGGTAACTTTACTACTTTTGGAAGGAAGTTTTAAGTATCTTTTGTTGAACTTATGAGCGATTTCACTCCTTATGGTGACTTTCTAGGGGCTCTCTCTAATATGCGTAAAGTTCCAAGAAAAGGTGGTCAAATGAATATCTCATTAAGCATTGAGAAATGTATCATTGAAGAATGGGATTTATCCCAATACTATCTGCATATCCAAATAAAGGGATATAGTATCACCCAAATACATTTCAACATCAAATGTAATTTTCTACCTCAAAACAGACAGAGCTTTCTATTAGCTGTATTTAATAAGGTTCAAGATTTTACAATACTTCAAATATAGGTAATGCCATTTTCAATATCACACATTTATATTTTACTGGGACAAGAAATTGTCATGATGCCCTTGAAACATTGAAAAGTAGCTCTACCACACCAATCCTTAGCGGTGCCAATTGGGCATCTACTTTTCATCTTAAGGATCAGCATCAAATGTACAAAGTTAGGGAAGCCTTGTGGACAGTGAAGATAAATTTTATGCCATTGTTACATTTCCGCTGCAAAATAATTTGTCTAAAGATGAGGTTGAATTAAACTTCATCAAAAAAGAACTCGGGATGGTAGTAATATCTTTAAATAAATTCGCACACTATATCACTATAGGATATCAAAATTTTGTTCATTCGATCATGCTGTCTACGAACATTTAATAAAGCTGATGTGATTTCTAGGATATATTACAGCATGTTATGTTCATCACTATTATTGAAAACCGAGAAAATAGAATTAATGTATATTTCAGCTTTGGGACAAGTAGTAATAATTCTTATGCCATATGTTTATGATCAGCATTTAAAATAACTAGATGAATAATTTTTTGTAACTATTATCTATGTTCTATTACTGCCATATCAACTTTGTTCAAATATGATCATGTCTCCATTAAATATTTGGCCAACAGTCATGTTTTCTAGAATAATTAGATTGTTGTTATTGTTAGAACAATTGAATGTAAATGTGAATTTTCGTAGTTTCAACATCAGAAAGAAGGTTTGTATGCTTGTTGGACTTATAGCAGAGAAAGACATTAATTATAAAAGAAAGGCAAAGAGGTATTTATAATAATAATATTTTATTGATAAGATATGACATGATTGAATGATTACAATGAGGTCCCGCTTTTATACCCCTGCAGGTACCTTTTCACGAATGGGCATGTCTTTTAGACATGCCTTTTCATTAACCTAATGACTATTTAACATAATCCTAACTGATTATTTAGTAATTACATTTATTCTATTTTATTCTATTAATAACTATATTTATTACTTTAGTTATGAATTAGATTCATAACATTGCCTCCTCCTTCGAAAAGCTTTGTCCTCAAGGCTTAACTTTTCGACACTTCCCTTTACTTGAATTTATTTGCTAAGCATGTCTTAAATCACTAGTATCTTCCTTGTGCTTTTCACATCGTCCTAAATCCATGTTCTCATCATTTTTTTTTCTTCTAATAATAACTTTTTTCCTCTTTTAATTATAAAATAACTTTATGATTAAATAAAGTTAAATTATAACAGTTTTATAAAAGTTTTTTTTTGTTTTTGGTTTAATTTAATTAATTAATATTTAATTTAATTAATTAAATTAATAATAATTTTTATATACATATATATATATTATATATATATATATATATATATATATATATATATATATTATAACTCTTTGTTATGATTTAATTAAATCTAAATAGTCCACGGTATAAACACGTCCTTCTCTAACGTCACACCTTGCACCGTTTATTAAACGTTTCATCGTTGACACTCTCTTTAACATAGCGGACATTAGCACTTCCAATGTCACTAAAAGTAGACAAATTGTCAACAGTTTCCTCTTGCAGTTGGGTAGATCCAAGCCAAGGGTTTCGCTGCAATTTCCGACAACTTTTGCACCGCTTTGACTTGTTGTTGTTGAATCTAGTCTCCCTAACATTATTGTCAACGCAGGCCCGCCCAATTCAACAACAGAATCACAAGCGAAAATGGCGAGAATGTCAGCATAGGTATGGTCATCTGCTTCGTTTATCATTTCAGTATAACGAGCTTTTTCCACCAAGTTGCAAAGAACAGATAACGTCGGCATTACATGAGATTCCGCAGTGTCAGGGGAAACAACTCATTCGATAGCTCCGTAGAAAGCCCCCAAATATTCAAAGCCACTGCATTTTATGACTCTCACCATCTCCAGACGCCCAATGGTCACTGAACTCAGGAAACACAGAATCTGAAGGGACCTCATAATAATTTCTTCTTCTTCTTCTGCTTCCGACACTGTTATATCCCTCTCAACCCATCCCAAGGAATATTGCGATCGATCGTCCTCTGATAGCGTTATGTAGTGCAATAACTGAAACACTCGACTCACAAGCCCTGCACGGGTCTTCAATTCTAATGAGCTTTCGTTGTAGTTAGGAAGATCATTATCATCAGGGCGAACGGGCCAGGGACAGAGTAAGGAAGATATTGAGCACAATAAATAACGGTAGTCTGCATTAGTAATCTGCTCGTGCATTGGCCACACTAACGCAGCCACTGCCTGTAACAGTTTGGGCTGCTTCAATCCTTCCTCTCTAAACAAGAATTCCATGATCATGTCGAACAATTTCTTGAAACTGTCATTGCTATTGGCAAAGGGCCCCTGGTAAATGGGTCTCAGTATGTAAGAAGATAAAGCTTCTATGACTCCAATGACAGGTTCTCTCATGAATGTGCGGCTGATTGGGCAAAAGAAGTGCCTGGGCACTCTGTGCGCACGTTGACGAGGAGGCCGAGGCATTTTTCTCTCTTCGTCTTTCGTCTGTATTTGTCTTTGGGTTTGATGATGGTGGCATCTTGAGTCTGTATTTCGTTTTGCGTTTTCTCCGTTGCTGATGTCATTTATATCCACTTCCGGAAGGATATTACACCCCAGTTTTTCCACGCATTCCAGCTTTCCAGAACTGGCATGAGAATTTTTAGCAATATCTACTTCCTCTGGAATTTGACAACCAGCCCTTGTCCTTCTATCTGTAGCATCTAACATAGACTCATTTTTTAGAATCTGGGTAGAATCTGAACTAATCTTTTCAGCAAGTGAAACTAATTTTTCATCTACTTTATAATCAATATCTCTAATGTTGTCACAGTCACCAATAAGGATTGCAGTATTTAGAGACATTTGACGTAGAAGACTATCTTTAGAGCTATAATCATCTGCTGGAATTTTGACTTCATCCATTGAAGGAAGCACCTTTGTTTCTAATGCAATAGCTTTAGAGCGCACTTCAGAATATGGTTCTGCATAGTGTTTTTCAACATGCAACATAGAACACTGTCCTTTAGATGTTTTAGTTGCATCATCACTTTTATCTACATCAGCTTCATCTTTTTGTGTTTTTTTATTATCGTTGGCAATGATATTTCTCGTATAAAGTGCACATTTATGTCCTGTGAAGTATATGTCTCCACATTTCCAACAATTCTCTACCTTTTTATGTTTATTACGCCTTGGTGGAGGAATATATTTAGTTGACTTTTCCATGGATTTTTTACTTGATTTCCCTTCAGAAAAACTAACTGCTTTATTATTATTACTGCATTTTTCATCTTTTTTATTATGATCTACTGCAGGATATTTTGCAAGTAACTTCTCAAGCTTTTCTAGCATTTTTCCAATTATTTCAATTCTTTTGGGATCTTGACGTAATGGTACATTATATGGTAAATAATTGTAGGCTTGTAGAACGACGTTGTGTGCCATTCCTTCAACCTGTCCACAATATGGCTCCGATACCATTGTAGCAGCGGAATTCGTAGATTTGAATATTGTAGCAGCAAGACTTGCAGATTTGTAGGCTTAATAGCGAAATAGCTTTAATTATAAAAATACACAAGAGGTATTTATAATAATAATATTTTATTGATAAGATATGACATGATTGAATGATTACAATGAGGTCCCGCTTTTATACCCCTGCAGGTACCTTTTCACGAATGGGCATGTCTTTTAGACATGCCTTTTCATTAACCTAATGACTATTTAACATAATCCTAACTGATTATTTAGTAATTACATTTATTCTATTTTATTCTATTAATAACTATATTTATTACTTTAGTTATGAATTAGATTCATAACAGCTGCCATCATGACGCTGT
>CM076571.1:936071881-936266741 GCA_034641835.2 Pinus albicaulis | reverse complement strand
TGCTATCTCTCTGTCTCTTTTTCCTTATGGATAGTTTAGGTGTTTCTCTTGTCTTCACCTTTTCCATCAACGCCAACATTTCCAACAAATATTGTAGTGTACATTTTCCTCTTTCCAACAAGCTATCACTCGCCCTCTAACTCCTCATAGGCTGAGAGAAAATTATTTTTTAATGATGAAATATTATAGTTTTTATGAAAGCCAACCTAAGCCAACATATGTAAGTTGGCTCCATGGAAAACATGCATGTCTCTTCACCACACACTCAAGAATTTTAGATACAAACCATAGGTCTTCAATTTGGGCAAGAATTCAGTGAAAACAACATATAACATTTCCAAACCAAGGAAGAGGATAAATACACATATTGAAGAGTGTTTTATTTATTTTTTGGATCAAGTAAAGAAATAAAAACTCATATATCTATGGAAGGAATAAAAATAGGGTATATAAAGAAATCATGCCAGCTCATACCTTTGGTGTAGAGCTCTACCTAAAATTTCAGACTTGCACCTAAATTTTCGGACTTGTACCTAAATTTTCGAACTTGTGCCATCTGTAGTGCTTGGACCTATGGCAGAAGATCTGTGACATGTAAACCTTAAAGAGTGACAAATATTAAAAAAAATTGTAGTGAAAAATCAACCTGAGCCTGTAAGAAGACGTCTTGAGCAACGCTTGATGTGACTGTGAAGCAATTCTTGGGGAAAACTATTAGCAGAATTATGGAACAGTCTTTGAGGATTTTTTGAAGGTTTTTTTTGTCACACTAAAAGTCATTTTCAAAGAAACTTTGAGGACAATGTTGGAGTAGAGGTTTTAGTATAGAAGAAAAAATCTAGAGGAGTTGTTTATTATTTTGCAGGCATGTTAAATAAGACATTTTGGAGCAACCCTATGACATATTTTGAGGTTTTATATAATCATTTTTTAGAGAAACATAATGAAATTTTTTGGTACATCCCATTCACATATTTAGAGAAGACTATTGGACATATTTTGGAGCAGTCTAATGACATTTTTTTGGACCAACCTAATCACACTAAAAATTGTCACCTTGATATTCTGCTGACTGTATGAGCTCATTAACACTCATACATGCCTCCTCTGCAAGTCTTACAACCTTTACTCCTCATGTCAAGCCCTGAAACAAGAAGAAAAACCCTAAAAACCTCTCAAATAATGGGTACGCATGTAACATGAAGCCTGCCTGCGTTCCTCGCTTGGGTATGCAAGTAATGCATGGCTTACCTGCGTTTCAAAACGTAGTTTTCCTTTACAATTCCTGCGTACCCTCCTCAAAGTCAAAAAGGCGAAAAATTAAAGTTAAAAAGTTGGTTTGAGGTCAATTCTAGAAGGTTCTAGATGAGATTTTTTGGGGCTGAGTACGCTTTGATAAGGTGTATGTATCCCTCACCTTAAGGAACTAATCCCTTTATGTGAGGAGTCTATCCCTTTGAAGGAGGATTCTATCCCTACAAAGGTGGAATCCTAACCTCCTCATCTGCTCTATAAAAGGAGGCATTGGGTAGCCTCAAATGGTTAGTTTTTGGAGATTGAGAATTGGAGTTCAAGCTTTATGTGTGATTGAGTTGAAGTGCTGTTGAGATTTAGACTTCTTTCTGCTGAGCTTTTGAGAGGAAATATCACATACCTCTTTATGCTCCTGGAGGAAGAGTGCAAGACTTATCAAAGTAGAGGAGACTCCTGCTTCGGACCCCGGGAAGGCCTTTCAAACATCAAGGCTAAGGTTGTAAGGTTCTTCTGTATATTTTAAGATTAATACAATCAAGTTCTGTTTTTCTCAATAAATTGTCATTTGATTGTTTATTTCAATAAGCTGTCGTTTGATCGTTTATTTCATAGATTCCTTGATCACTATGATAGGTATGTTTTATGATTATTTTTTATACAGGTGCTATTTAATATTTTCTTATTTGTGATTGCGTACCAATGAAAGAACTCTGTTGCTGCATATGATTATTGTTGGGACGAAAGAACTCTTGTTGCTACGTATGATTCTTGTTGTGTACTCAAGAACCACCGATGCTATTTACACCACACCGCAAATAAGCATTTGGATCTAAGGTAGGATCGACACCTTCATAGCATTTATTTGTAAAACGAATATATTTAGAGAAAGACAAGCTTAGTTGTTCGTTTGTTGCTAGATTGTCTTCTGACACTAGGGAGATCGGTCTTGTCCGCAAGAACGATTTATCCGGCCAACAAATTGGCGACTCCACTGGGGAAAGAACTTGTTTTTGGTTCTCTTTTATTTTGATTTGAGGAAAAGTTTTTCCTGGTTTTTGATTGATTGATATCTGCCTGGGTAGCTTAGGTTTTCTTTGTTTTTGAAAATTTTGAAATCTTTTACGTTTTTCTTGAACTTTTCAGGGGACCGCACTTTGTTCTTTTGCACAGTGCGGGCAGTTTCGCACTTTCCTTAAGTAAACAGTGCGGGACCGCAGCTGTTACTTCTGGAAGCCTGCGGACCCTGTTAAATTTTTTGAAAAACTTTAGATTTCTTTTTTCCAGTTTAGTTTAGATTTAATTTAGGATTCTTAGCATCTACCCAGATCTGTATTTTTCTATCAAAA
This sequence comes from Pinus albicaulis, assembly GCA_034641835.2. Classification (NCBI taxonomy): domain Eukaryota; kingdom Viridiplantae; phylum Streptophyta; class Pinopsida; order Pinales; family Pinaceae; genus Pinus; species Pinus albicaulis. Next base: position 936,264,141 of record CM076571.1, on the reverse strand, counting down.
ATCTCTTGTTTCTGAATTTCTTTCAGCAATTCTTCATCTCATCAATCTCCATTAAGTTAATTGGGTGTTTTGAGTCTCTTTTTTGAGAAATTATTAATTTGATTTCCTTTGGTCATTACTTGGAGGTTTGTCTCAGTATTTTCACAATTTTACATCTTTTTGCTTTTGTTTTTGCAAAAAAATTGTGTATGAGTGTTAATCGCCTTTGAGTGTTTTTTTATCTTTGGAACTCTCACTTGATTTTCTTGACTTACACTTGATTGGTTCTTAGATTACATTAGAATCATCTTTTGTTTGAGAATTCTCTTGCATAGATCACATTTGCATAATTAGAATTCTCATTTTCAGAATATGAATGAAAAATGTGCATAGATTACATTTGCATACTTTTCATGTGAATTGTGCATAGATTACAACTGCATAGTTTACATTATGAAAAATCAATCGTAGATTTAGATCAATTTTCTTTGATTTGAATTTAGATGTTTTTATGCTTGTTTTAAAAACACAAAAATAAAAAATTGTTTTGGGATTGATTTGCATTAGTTTTTCTTGATAAAATTAGTGCATTAGAGAATTTGTTATATTTTCTCTTAGTGATCAATTTTTGCATTGTTGGAAGTGAATGGAAACTCTCTCCTTACTTTAGTTAGGATTCATCGAATTGAAAAGATTACATTATCATATTCAATTGCATTCAGTTTTGGTTCGGGTCATAACACCATTGGTTTCATATCCATTTACCCTTTTGAGTAATAATAGCCTAAATTGTGTACGAGTGTTAATCGCCTTTGAGTGTTTTTTGATCTTTGGAACTCTCACCCGATTTTCTTGACTTGCACTTGATTGATTCTTAGATTACATTAGAATCATCTTGTGTTTGAGAATTCTCTTGCATAGATCACATTTGCATAATTAGAATTCTCATTTTCAGAATATGAATGAAAATGTGCATAGATTACATTTGCATACTTTTCAAGTGAATTGTGCATAGATTACAACTGCATAGTTTACATTCTGAAAAATCAATCATAAATTTAGATCAGTTTTCTTTGATTTGAATTTAGATGTTTTTATGCTTGTTTTAAAAACACAAAAATAAAAATTGTTTTGGGATTGATTTGCATTAGTTTTTCTTGATAAAATTAGTGCATTAGAGAATTTGTTATATTTTCTCTTAGTGATCAATCTTTGCATTGTTGGAAGTGAATGGAAACTCTCTCCTTAATTTAGTTAGGATTCATCGAATTGAAAAGATTACATTATCATATTCGATTGCATTCAGTTTTGGGTCGGGTCATAACACCATTGGTTTCATATCCATTTACCCTTTTGAGTAATAACAACCTAAATAACACAACTCTTAATTAAAATTCATCTAGTAATTTTTACATTTTTAGGGCTCTTTCCACCAATCTAGCTCAGGATTAGTGCTTTGGAATAGGTTGTAGTTAACTTTCCAAAGAAACTAAAACAAACAAGTAGATAAATCTTGCGGTAGGAAATAAATCCAATTGTAACTGGTACAATCTGGGAAGCTTCTCTTAAAGGAGTTAATCACGAGATCATGTCCGAACCTTTGAGACAATAAATTCTGTTTCATTGGGAAAGATAGAATATTTACGCGCATTACAAACGGTAAACCTTGGATTAACCATTGTCGAGGAGCCTGGGGTCACTTGTTGGTAAACCTCAGATTGACCATGTCGAGGAGCCTTCAAGGGGATTGAGCTTTGTTACTCTGCCCTTATGTGTGGAATCAGATCGTAGAATTTTCCCCCAGTTGTATTTGTTACTGTTGGTAACCTTAGTGTCCATAAGCTTAAGATTATTTCCTAAGGTGAGGGTGAAGGAAATATCTCACTGTACCTGGAGCAGAAGTCGACTATGCTCACTTGGACTCTCTGGGGGGTTTTCTTCACTCGAGATGGTTTTGTGAAGAAACTTGTGCCAGTCTGTTTCATTAAGCAGGTTGTCGGGGTAACTGTTCCAACCGCCCTTTCTGTATTAAATTCTACGATGTTGGATTTCATCACCAACTAGTGTTTTAGTATGGGAAGTTACTGTTTGTGTGTGGTTTGACTCCTAGATTTGATAGCGCGTGTTAATTTGTTTGTTTTTACTTTTAGAGACCATAGGTGTGAATTGTGAATTTTAATTGTTAGGTGTGAATTGTAAATTGTTAATTTTAGTTTTAAATTGTTAATAAAATTCATTGAAGTTGAATATAATGGCAACTGTTCCAGAATTTACCAACCAAGGAACCCCTCTTAACGAGAATCCTAGTACTTTTCCTTGCTTTGGAAATGTTGGTCCTCCTTATATGGCTACTTTTTCATTACCTGGATTTACAATAGGTTTACCGATATGGTTATTTTCAACTTTGTTGGCCCCGAATACTCCAATTGTTCCACCTCAACCGGATGCTTCACCTCAACAGAGTTCACCATCTCAACATCACCAACCTTTTGTTGACCCTTTACCTTCTTTGCCTAATATTTTTTCTTCCATTTCTTCCTCTTCGCTTGCTAAAATCCTTGACGCTAGTAACTAGGTGGCTAAGAAGAAGAAGAAAGGGAAGAAGAAGAAGAAGAAGAAGCAAGATAAGAAAGAAGTCAACCAACCAACCATGGTTGTAAGTGTTAGTTGTGTTGAGGAAACCTCCAACATGCATCATAAACCCAAATACCCTTGCAGGCTTTGTAAGGGTGACCACTTCCTTATCAATTGTCCTGGTATTCCAAAGGTCTTGGAAGTATGGTCAGAAAAATCTCATCAACTTTTCGTTGATCCATCAACTAGTGATAGTCAGGTTCCTGGGAAAAAGGGTAAAGTTAGGTTTCCTTGTAAGTTATGCAAAGGGAGTCATCAAACTCACATTTTCCCTCACATGGATGAAGCCTCAAAATTGTTGGAAAACCTTACTATTCCACAGCAAGAATTTCCAACTGGTTACCGTAAAATTTCTCCCAACCTACCGTCAATTGACGAAGTGATTGATCTAATTTCAAGTACAGTCGATCCCACTCTTCCATTGGAGAGTGAAACTCATATCACTCAAGTTGATGATCAATTAGTTGATCAAGTGGTCGATTCAATTTCACATTCGATCGATCCCATTCTCCCTATAGAGAGTGAAATTCATACCGCTCAGGTTCTTCTTGTTACATCAGATTCTTCTACGCCAGGGGGAATTTCACCTATTTCTACAGAACCCCCTCCAAGTACTGAGGTCTTTTCCTTTGATTGGAATAGACTGACATAACCTCGTCTTCCTTCCTCCATCCCTTTCCAAATCATTGTGAAGTTGGGTGGTAGGGAAATACACCGCACACAGGTAGATGAAGGTGCTTCTGTTAGTATTTTATCCTCAACTGCTTGGAAAGCTTTGGGTTCCCCTCAGCTTGTGCCTATTACGCAGAATCTGAAAGCTTTTAACAAAACCATTAGTGAACCTTTAGGGATCCTTCCTAAGTTTTCTATTACTTTGGAAGGTAAAACTGTCTGTATTGATCTTATGGTAGTTCGAGGCCCCTTGGATTTCAATTTACTCCTTGGGCGAGACTATGTTTATGCAATGAAAGTTGTCGTATCGACACTCTTTCGCGTGATGTCTTTCCCTCACAATGGCAATATTGTGACTGTAGACCAGCTTTCGTTCCCTAGTCTTGTTTCGACTACCAATAATATGACACCCCTAAATGTTCCTGATTCTAAAGTGGTATCTACCCCGCCACGGGTTAATTATGTGGCAACTAGTCCCATGTTTTCAATTACCGATGTAAGCGAGCCTCTCACTGTTTGCTCGTCTTCCTTTGACTTAGATCTGGTAATTGACATGGAAAACTCTATGGGATTATTTGAACACGATGTTCTTATCCCTTTTGAGTCCCTTGACATGTGTTCCTTCCAGAGAACTATTCTTCCTTCTGATGAAGACCTCTTGGAAGCCATGATCAGTGAGTCTGAGGATAGTTCCTTTTACTGTGTCAACCTCATTAAAAAATGAATCAGTGGTTGGTGAGGAAAGTTCCTTGTACTATGTCAACCTCATTAAAAAATGAATTAGTGAGTCCGAGGATAGTTCCTTTTACTGTGTCAACCTCGTTAAAAAATGAATCAGTCAGTCCGAGGACAGTTCCTTTTACTGTGTCAACCTCATTAAAAAATGAATTAGTGAGTGTGAGGATAGTTCCTTTTACTGTGTCAACCTCGTTAAAAAATGAATCATGAATGTGAGGACAGTTCTTTTCCTGTGTCAACCTCATTAAAAAATGAATCAGTTAGTCAAGAGCATAGTTCCTTTTCTTGTGTCAAGCTCGTTTAAAAAAATGAATCGCTAGTTGAGAGCATAGTTCCTTTTCGTGTCAAGCTCGTTTTAAAAAATGAAAAGCTTCCATGAGGACAGCTCTTTTTTCCGTGTCAACCCCATTAAAAAAATGAATCAATAGATAGATTTGTGAGAGTAGATCGATAGATTAGAAATAAGTAGTTTCCGAGGAAAGTTCTTTTACTGTGTCAACCTCGTTAAAAAATGAATCAGTTAGTCGAGAGCATAGTTCCTTTTCTTGTGTCAAGCTCGTTTAAAAAATGAAACAAGCTTCCATGAGGATAGTTCTTTTCATGTGTCAACCTCATTAAAAAATGAATCAGTAGGTAGATTGTAGAGAGTAGATTGATAGATTAGACATAAGTAGTTTCCGAGGATAGTTACTTTTACTGTGTCAACCTCATTAAAAAATGAATTAGTTGTCGTGAGGATAGTTCCTGTTACTGAGTCAACCTCGTTAAAACATGAATCAGGTATGAGGATAGTTCTTTTCCTGTGTCAACCTCATTAAGAAATGAATCAGTAGTTTATATAGGTAGATTGTAGAAAATAGATACGAGGATAGTTTATTTTACGGTGTCAACCTCGTTAAAAAATGAAATATGTATGAGGAAAGTTCCTTTTACTGTGTCAACCTCATTAAAAATGAATCAGTGTATCAAGAGGAAAATTCCTTTTACTGTGTCAACCTCGTTAAAAAATGAATCAAGATAGGTTATGTAGGTAGATTAGAAATAAGAAGTTTCGAGATGGTCTCCTGCTATCGAGTCAACCTCATAAAAAATGAATCGTGTGTGAGGAAAGTTCCTTTACCGTGGTCAACCTCGTTAAAAATGAATCAGTTGAGTATGAGGAAAGTTCCTTTTATCGTGTCAACCTCGTTAAAAAAATGAATCGCTTAATCTAAGGATATGTCCTTTTACCGTGTCAACCTCGTTAAAAATGAATCGTTGGCCGGTGAGGAGAGCTTTTTTACTGTGTCAACCTCGTTAAAAAATGAATCATTTGGCGATGAGGATAGTTCTTTTCCTGTGTCAACCTCATTAAAAAATGAATCAGTAGGTAGATTGTAGAGAGTAGATTAATAGATTAGAAATAAGTATTTTATGAGGATGGTTCCTGTTACTGAGTCAACCTCATTAAAAAATGAATCAGTTATGAGGACAATTCTTTTCCTGTGTCAACCTCGTTAAAAAATGAATCAGTTGGTTAGAGGATAGTTCCTGTTACTGAGTCAACCTCATTAAAAAATGAGTCAGTTATGAGGACAGTTCTTTTCCTGTGTCAACCTCATTAAAAAATGAATCAGTAGGTTATATAGGTAGATTGTAGAAAGTAGATACGAGGATAGTTTCTTTTACGGTGTCAACCTCATTAAAAAATGAAACATGTAGAAGAGGAAAGTTCCTTTTACTGTGTCAACCTCGTTAAAAAATGAAACACGTTGCCATGAGCATAGTTCTTTTCCTATGTCAAGCTCGTTAAAAAATGAAACAAATCCTCCCCTAATTGAGTCGAGTCTTTGACTAGATCTCGTAAATGTTAAGTCGTATATTTAGGTTAGTTATTTCAGTTTTTGCATAATTTTCTTACAGTTTTAGGTTGGGTCTTTCATATGATCTCGTAAATGAACCTTCATTCCATCTAGCTATTAATTACCAGCAGTGTACTTAGTTGAATGAAATGAAGCTGGGGGGGCATGCGCTCTAGCAGTTACGCTTAGGGGGCATCAAGCACAGTTTTCTCTTTGTTTCAAGCTTGTGTAAAAATGAAACCACTATGAAGCATAGTTTTTCTCTGTTTCAAGCTTTTGTAAAAATGAAACCTATCTTGAGTCAATTTCGGTTATTTTCAAGACTCATTAAACTCATGAAAATCCCGAGATTATTTTGCTATCTTTCATTCTCGTAAAACACATGAAAATGTCGAGTTCTTTCCGTCTTTTCCTGCTCGTAAATTAAATTGAAAGTCGGCCACAGGAGTATATTTTTATCCCTTTTTCGAACTCGTTAAAACTTACGAAAAAGTGAAAACCATGAGTACATTTTTATCCCTTTTTCGAACTCGTTAAAACTTACCGAAAAAGCGAAACCCTGGAGTTCTCTTTTAAGCCCTTTTCAGACTCTCTAAATATGAAAATATTGCCGAGCACTTGATTATTCGAACTCGTTAAAGTAAATGAATGATCGTCCCTTCAGTATAAGTTTACCCCTTTTACGGACTGAAATGGACTATTTACGAAAAAGGTATACATTGACTAATTACGGTCAATAGAGTTCTCTCCCGCATTATTTTATCCTTTTTCGGGCTCGAGAGACTAAATTTACGAAAAAGTACACCCATGGAGTTTTCTTAAGTTTTTTCTTCTGACTCCCTAAAATTGAAAAACACCGAGTTTCTCCTATACTGGACTCATTAAAATTTAATAGTAAAGGACCTGTTTAATTTTCAACAGGAACGAACCACTCCTTCTTAGGGTTCGAATCTTAAACTAAGTTGGACTCATCCGAAGGATGAGCTTATAAACAAGCAAATGTTATCCTCCTCAAGCTTGTCAAAAATAAAAAGGTACTTGCCAGAAATGGTGGGGGAAAAGAGAGAAAAACGAACCTGTTTGTTACATTTTGATTATTCGGAAAACCGTTAACCACTCTTGAACACGACACTTTTTGTCCACCTGGGTTGGGAAATCCTTTGCCTAATAGTTAATCAAACCACATTGAAAGTCTTCAGCCGGTTTCTGGGTATTAGCTTTGGGTCAATTGTCACCAAACCATCTGCAGTGTCGTTATGTGTTCAAGAGGACAATTCAAATAAACCATTCATCTGCAAAATATCTATCATCCATTTTGACCATCCCTGAGTCAGTCCTTGCCAATATATTTTCAAAACTTGATCTATGATTTCGTGTTGTGGGCTTGCCTACGACGGATCACTTTCTATCGACGACAACTCATTATCTAGGAAGTTGATCTAGAAATCATCAGTACCTTGAAATTTGCATGCCTCAATGGCAGGTTTCTCGCCTTCGACGACAGGTTGCATCATTGACCTTCGATCGAAATATTCCGTGACATGTTCGACTTCAGCTCATTCATTCACATTTCATGGATTGTACTGAGTACTTTGAGAGCCATTGACATTACTGGTGGTTTCTCTCACACTTGTTAACAGTTTACATTATTGACTGGTAATCAAGCGGTTTCTACCATGTTTGACTTCGACACATTTATTCAAATGGATAGAATCGTACTGGTTCGAGAAACAGAAATCAAAACCCTGGATCTAGTTTCTACCATCCAGGCTACGAGGATTTTTTTATTATACAGTAGACTATTCATTATAGATGGTTGTGCCCATGCTGTGTCTACATTATTGATGTAATATTAAAATCATTTATGTATCAGAACAAGTTTAGTTAGTTTTTGATCTGAGTATGGGAATGCCTACCTTAGCGATGATATGATTACATATATATATTTTGCATTGAATGTTTTTACAGGTTCTGACCGGGGTGTCCACAGGATGATCCTTGAAATGATAAAGTACTTCACTCTTCATATATGACAGACTTCATCTTCATCTATTTTAGACTTCGCACTTTAGGGGGCAATCTGTTACACTAAAAATTGTCACCTTGACATTCTTCTAACTGTATGGGCTCATTGACACTCATAATTACCTCCTCTGCAAGTATTACAACCTTTGTTCCTCATTCCAAGCCCTAAAAATTGAGGAAAAACCCTTAAAACTCAAAAAAGCCTTGGGTACGCAGTTAATATGAGACTTACCTGCGTTCTTAGCTAGGGTACGTAGGTAATGTGAAGAGGAACTACGTTCTAGAATGCAATTTTCCAGTGTTATGCCTGCGGACTTCCTGTAAAGTGAAAAAAGCGCGAAATCAAAGTGAAAAAGTTGATTTTTGGTCAATTCTGGAAGGTTCTAGATGAGATTTTTTGGGGATGAGTACGCTTTAGTAAGGTGCATGTATCCCACACCTTAAGGAACTAATCCCTTGATGTGAGGATCCTATCCCTTTGAAGGAGGATTCTATCCCTTTAAAGGTGGAATCCTAACCTCCTCATCTGCTCTATAAAAGGAGGCATTGGGTAGCCTCAAAAAGTTAAGCTTTTGGAGATTGAGATTTTGAAGATTGAGAATTGGAGTTCAAGCTTTATGTGTGATTGAGTTGAAGTGCTGTTGAGATTTAGACTTCTTTCTGCTGAGATTTTGAGAGGAAAGATCACATACCTCTTTATGCTCCTGAAGGAAGAGTGCAAGACTTATCAAAGTAGAGGAGATTCCTGCTTCGGACCCCGGGAAGGCCTTTCGAACATCAAGGCTAAGGTTGTAAGGTTCTTCTGTATATTTTAAGATTAATACAATCAAGTTCTGTTTTTCTCAATAAATTGTTGTTCGATTGTTTATTTCAATAAGCTATCGTTTGATCGTTTATTTCATAGATTCCTTGATCACTATGATAGGTATGTTTTATAATTATTTGTTATACAGGTGCTATTTAATATTTGCTTGTTTGTGATTGCAGGTCAACGAAAGACGACACTTTCTTGCGACGAAAGAACTCTTGTTGCGATGGAAGGATTATTGTTGCGACGAAAGAACTCTTGTTGCGACAGAAGAATTATTGTTGCGATGAAAGAACTCTCGTTGCGACGGAAGCAATACGACCACAAATAAGAATTTGGATCTAAGGTAGGATCGACACCTTCATAGCATTTATTTGTAAAATGAATATATTTAGAGAAAAACAAACTTAGTTGTTCGTTTGTTGCTAGATTGTCTTCTGACACTAGGGAGATCGGTCTTGTCCGCAAGAACGATTTATCCGGCCAAACAACCCGTGATTCTTTTGAAAGAGTTGTCTTGGAAGCATCTTGGTAAGGTCATAGCTAAAGAAAATATTCAAATATACCTTGAAGACATTTGTGGGACTCTCCTTAATCTAAAATATTGAAGCCAACATAGTTGAAACCTTGTGAAGACAAATTTGAAGCCTATCACTTAAACCTTTTAAGCAGCATTCTTGAAGTATGCTTGGAGAACCATTAAATAAAGTTTCGAGCAATATCATAGACAAATTTGAAAATCTTAAAGATCCTTGAAGAAAAAGTAATGAAGAAATTTGTTGAAGATATCTTGGTGATTTTTCGAAGACCTATTGCACATCTGTTAAAGTAGTCTCAAAGACTATTTTGGAACCTTTTAGATCTTTAAGAGGAGTTCTAGTTGATCTTAAGCATACCTTGAAGAGTCATCGACAAGCCTATTGAAGGAATCTTGTTGAGAAGTTTTAGCTAATCTTGGAGATTCTTGGATACCACGATGAATTTTTGAAGGCCCTCATGATGTGACCTTGTGAAAAGTATTTGGGTGACATGAAGCGAAATGGTGACACCTTCTGAGAAGAAAAAGTTTTCATTGATTAGATAATATTGCTAGAGATTCTTTGAGGGTAGTGGTGAAGGTGAATATATTATCAGCGCTCATTTCAAAAGATATTGGGAGTCGTGAAGAATTATTAAAACTTATCTTGACGAATTCAAGATGTGGGTTGGAACCGTAGAAGATAGAGAAGACCAGGTCAGAGCTTGTACCAGAGATAGGATTGGAGCCCCATAGAGACAAGGTTGGTGCCTTAGGGATATAAGGTAGGAGCCCTAGAGGTTTGTGGCTCATGAAGTTCAAGTCGGTCCTTGGAAAATTTCAAGTTGGAACCTCATGGATTGTAGATCGGTGTCTTCATCTAGGGTTGGAACCCTGATTATTATTGTACTTGATTTAATGTAAATATGATTGGATTCCTCATTTCATTGATTAATAGAATTATCATTTTATCATTGTTCAATTTTTGTTCTAATTATAAGTGATCTTAACTAGTAAAAATAACGATTGAAAATATATATTGATTCACCCCCTATCATTATTTCCAACAATTGGTATCAAAGCTAGTACCTTCACTCAAATACTAACAACTTGAAGGTAGATACTTAGAACATAAATGGAAAATCCAAGGAATAAAGCCTCCAATCCTTATAAAGATGTCTCTTCTTCAATCGTCAAAATAGAAGACAAACAAATTTGGAAAGATCCATTATTCAATGGAAACATTGATATATGGAAGACAAGAATGAGGAATTTTTTAATGGCTCAAGGTTTTGAAGTCTAGGAATCCGTGATTAGTGAAATAAAGATGGAATAATAATCCAAGGAATATAATTCAAGAGAGATATAATAAATCTTGAATGGGCTACCAGATCATATACAAGCCAAATTGGAGAAATTTTTATCGACAAAATGTATGTGGGACAAACTTCAGTATCTTCACTCAAAAGGATCATTTACCATGACCTATATTCATGAAGATGATGGAAAGCAAGAAGAAAATATAGAACCCATAAAGGAATCTGAAAATATCAATGAAGACATCAATACCATGAAGGCCCTAGAAGATGAATAAATTGAAGGCAATCTCAAAGAAGATCTCAAGGGAAAACTTGTAGCTGCCCTAGAAGAGATAAGAAGTTTGAAAAAAGAAAATGAGAAGCGTACGAAGAAAGTACAAAATTGTTACTATGACTTAGACAAGACAAGGAAGGAATTTGATCTCTTTAAGCTTCAAATTCAAGAAATAAATGAGGAGCTCAGCAAGCTAAAGGAATAATTGCATCAAAACAAGAAAATGCATCATGAAGAGGTCATATCCATGAAAACCAATTAGATAAAGCAAAGAAAATGGAAGACACTTTTTCAGGCCATCTTGAACAAATACATGAAGAATTGAGGAAACTTCAAGAGAAATTTGGTTAGTACAAGGAAGAGATCTCCTCCCTTAAATATCAACTAGAAGAAGAAAAGGAACAAGCGCAAGGAGCTGAAAGGGTGATGGAAGTTTTGAATCATATAGAAGTAGAATTTGATGAAGCACAAAAGGAAAGCAATGTCATGATATCCCAACTAGAAGAAAAGGATGAATATATCATCTCTCTCAAGACCAAAACATGTGAAGCTTGAAAGATGAAGGATGAAATGGAGAATCATCTAGCAAAGAAGGATGAAAAATGGAACATGATGAAAGAATAAATTCATATCCTAAGAAAATAATTTGATCATCTGAATAAGAGTGTCAATATATCTCAACCCCTAGATGACATCAATAGTCATCAAAGATATCCTCTTGATAAATCATGTCTTGGTTATGCAGGTGAAACCTCAAACATAAATGATTTGAACCCTAATTCTCCAAACAAAAAGTATCTGAAGAGGCTTGGAAGAAATATTGACGCCCCTAGTTCTAGAAAAATGAACGAGAAGAGTCAAGATGACATTGGAATAACCCTACTCCAAGAAGGTATGCAGATGGTGTCAAGAATGCAGGAGGCAATAGATTTGATCAAAGGATTCCAAGATAGAAAAACCTTGGAATTACATCAACTAAATCTCCATCCTCGAGGTAGAAAAGTAAATTTTTTGGTTATTTCAATTCTTGTACATATTTTGGGCATATGGAAAATGATTGTATGGCATACCACAAGGACAAATATAATGGTCCCTATCAACTCCCTAGAAGCAAATTTTAAGGAAGAAGTCATGATTCATTATTCATGAACAAGATGGAGTGCTTCAATTGCCATAAAATTGGACATATGGCTCATGATTGTAACTTGAATTTGGTCCCTAAACAAGCTAAAACCATAACTACAAATCCAAGAAAAAAAGTTACACAAGTGTGGAGAAGAAAGAAAAAAGGATCAGAATGTGCTTTGAACACACAAGACATAAACTCATGTTGTTGATCTAATAAGTACATCCTTGGAAGATGTGATATTCTTTTCTACTCTTCCAGAAGCTATCCATCAAGATCCCTATGAAACTCTTCATGAGTCACATAGGGACAATCATCTCGTGATAAATCATCTCTCGGGAGTAATTCCATTGAATAAAATCATGATATTATGTCTTCACTACACATCCATTGTTGAAAATGTCTTCCACTTGGTCATAATGTAGCAATCCTGTCTAAAGAAAAAATAAGAGCTAGATGACCTTATGCAGGAAGGGGGAGTTGGTTGATCATCTACCTCGTCCTTTTCCATGAAGGCATGCAAAGGATTAGGGGGATCAAGTACATTAAGGAAGAGCACCATGATAGGGGAACAACATATCTATTATGGAGAACTATCATTGATGAAGAAAGGAGGAAAATATGATGGATCATCATGTCAAGAAGTAGCTTGATTAGGGGAGTACTTGGAAACCCCATTTTCCATTGATGCTAAAGGGGGAGAGAATGTTCAAAGAGAAATAATATTTCCATCAATGACATAGGTGATGACTATTTTTCAAAATTATCATTGATTTCAATACTGCATTGTTGGAGATGGAAAATATTCTTGTGATACATGAATAACCCTTTTTTGATGTTTCCATAACCTCATGCAAACCCTAGGAGAAAACCCTAAACATGAATATGATGCATATTCCCTAGCTACATGATAAAACCCTAAAGACCTAGCTTCATGATGCCCTAGCCTTCCTAAAATCCCCAGGAAACACTAGATAGATTTATATTATTGATGTTGAATCACTAAATGAATATGCCCATGATGACATATTGAAAAATACAGAAAGGGAACTCAAGATGTTGAACGTGATGTTGTTGATGTTCAAGAACTTTGAACTAATAAGTACTGTTTCATTTATGTGAAGTGACTGAATGAAGGAGGAAGGAACAGCTTTTCATGTCAAATGTAACTTAATGCCGAAATGTTATAAATCCATTTTTAAAATAAAAGTAGCAAGAGATATAAACTACTAAAGGTAAAGGCTGCAGAGAGGCAACTCTACCACATTTACATAAAATGCACATTCTTGATGATAACATAATTGAACAAACTCTCCATATATAGAGTTTCATAGCTACAATATAATCCTAGTGGGGCCACAATGTAATCCTAGCCGACCTAAAAATTATAATGTAAGGGCACAATAATAACAATATGGGCATTACAGGAGTACAATAATAACAATAAGGGGGGCTACCCTAACATAATAAGGGGCTACACTATTAATATAGGGACTTAACATGCCCCTCTCCTTCAAACAAGTGTTGTCCTCAACGCTTGATTATTTCTTGATGCTTCTGTATAAAATTCTCATCCTCCCATGTGAAATATTTTACAGGAAAGTTCTTCCACTTGCTAAGATACTCTGAAATTGATCGTACTTTTCGAGTTCTTGTTTCTATGACTGCTTCATAACTTCTTTCGATGTGATGTTGATCTTCCTGTTGTTTCATTAGATTCTGCACCAAAGTTGGGTTATCCTTTGAGAGTTGGAGAACTTGTTGTTGATGCTCGATGTGATCTTCCACTAATTTATCATCCACATTTGCTATTATTTGATCCTTCAAACCATCCAACTTAGCCTCCATTTCTGCTTTTAAACCATCTATTTCATCTTCAATTTCTCTTCGTAAGATTGAAACTTGTTGCACTTGGTACCATAATTTTGATATCTCATACTGCAATACTTCCTCTTCATGGGTCATAGTATAGATTTTTGAGGGCTTAATGGCTATGAAATTATCTTTTGGAGCCATTATAGAACCCAAATACTGATACAAATTCTAAAATATGCCTTTGGAATCGCTTCAATTTCTTTTTCAAACAAACGTTATGCAATTTTAAAAACCGGATACACACCTTTTTCTTGCTTTTAAGGAGCTCGATATTGCAATTGAATTATCTCTGTAATTGAAAATCTTCAATATCTGAAATTCAGCCCTGTAGTAGCCCTCTGAAGCTTATTTCAAATGCCACAGTTCTGATCTAATTTGGATTCTCCAAGACAAAGTTGTGTCCAATCTCCCACAATGACCTAATTTTGGACTGGTTCAGTAGAGCGAACTTGTACGACTTGCCACGTGTCACTGTTTTGTTCTTTGTCTCTGAAATTGATAGCCAAGAAACTACAGGCCGTGTAATTGCGACCACTTTTGACGGCACTCCAATCCAATCTTCAGAGAGAGAGTTATTGAACTTTTCCCACGATCACCTCTTTGAGATGAAATTCAGGAGCCTGAAAAAGCACTACCTTCCACAGATTATATCTCCAAAAATATTGCGAACCAAGTTCTGAAATTTTTTGAAGAATTTCCTCAGGATTTCAGCTTCGCACCATATGAATTTCAGACTCTGAACCTTCGTACAAAAAACTTTATAGTGCAAATGCCACGATGACCTGTTTATGAGCCTGAAAAAATACCTAACTTCCACAGATGATATCTCCTCAAATATTGCGAACCAAGATCTGAAATTTTTAGAAAACCTTCCTCACGATTTCAGCTTCGCACCTTAGAAATTTCAGCCACGACTTCGTAGAAAAAAAGTTATAGCGAAAATTCCACGATGACCTGTTTGGAGCAGCGAAACCCTAGAATCCAAAGCTCTGATACCAAATGTTGGGAAACCAGCTCCAAAAATAGAAGAAAAGAGATATCAACGCCTTAGAAATAAGCCACTTGAGGGGGCAACCTCCAATACATTACAGGAATGAACAATTCTTGGATGATACAAATTACAAAACCTCCTTTCTATATATAGGAGTCCATGGGGCCACAATGTAATCCTAGCCGACCTAACAATAATAATTTAAGGGCACAATAATAACAATATGGGGGTTACAGGGGTACAATAATAACAATAGGGGGGTTACACTAACAATAATAACAATAGGGGCTACCCTAACATAATAAGGGGCTACACTATTAATTGGTGGGCTTAACACTAAAAGTTAAAATGAAAGCCCTAATCTAATAATATTTTATGACCCAAAGTTTATGAACAAGGGCCCTAAACATTGAATGAAAAAAACATAAAGATAAAATCTTAATGGCTGCCATAAATAAAATAATGATGAAATTTTTAGAAATATAATTTTCTTGGTGGTCAAATGACCTCATTTAAGGATGGACTTAGCATAAAATATTGCTTAGAGGACATTTTTTCCTCTTTCAACGAGTTATCACTAAACCCTCTAAACCTCATAGACCAAGAGGAAATTATTTTTTAATGATGAAATATTATAGTTTTTATGCAAGTCGACCTAAGCCAATATATGTAATTCAGCTCCATGGCCAACATGTAGGTCTGTTCACCATATGCTCAAAAAATTATAAATTCGAACCATAGGTCTTCCATTTTGGGCAAGAATTTGATGAAAAAATAGAGAACATTTTCGCACTGAGGAAGAAGATAGACACAAAGTTTGAAGGGTGTTTTTTTTTTTTTTTGGATCATTTAAAGAAGGAAAAAATTGCAGTTCTACAGAAGGAATAAAACTAGGGTACAAAAAGCAGTCATCTCGGCTAATACTTGTGGTTTAGAACTGTACCTAAAATTTGAGACTTGTACCTAAAATTTCAGACCTGCACCTAAAATTTCAGAATCTACCTAAATTTTCGGATTTGTGCCATCTGTAGTCCATGGACTTGTGGTAGAGGATATGTGACTTGTAAAACTTGAACAATGAAAAATTTGGACTTCTGTGAAGTGAAAAATCATCTTGTTCTTGTGTGAACACTTCTTGAGCAGTTCTTGAAGTGATTCTGAAGCAATTCTTGCGGACAACTATTAGTAGAATTTTGGAACAATCTTTGAGGAATTCTTGAAGGTGTTTTGGATTAGACTAAAATTCAGTTTCAGAGCAGTTTTGAGGCCAACGTTGGAGAAGAAATTTTATTATTGAAGAAAAAATCTAGAGGATTTATTTATTCTTTTGCAAGCCTATTAAATAAAACATTTTGGAGTAGCCCTGTGACATATTTTGAAGCAGTCTTGTAATCCTTTTTTTAGAGCAGCCTAATGACATTTTTCGGAGCAACCCAATGACATATTTAGAGCATATTATTCGACAAATCTGGAGCTTACGTGAAGTGACAAATCATCTTGTTCTTATGCAAACACTTCTTGAAACAGTTCTTGAAGTGAGTACGAAGAAATTATCTGGTTTGACTATTAGCGAATTTTGGAATAATCTTTGAGGAATTCTTGGTAAGTGTTTTGGATTAAAATAAAATTTAGTTTCAGAGTAGCTTTGAGGCCTAACGTTGGGGAAGAAATTTTATTATTGAAAAGAAAAAAAATCTAGAGGATTTATTTATTCTTTTGCAGGCTTCCTATTAAATAAAAAATTTGGAGTAGCCCTGTGACATATTTTAGAGCCGGTCTTGTAATCCTTTTTTTTAGAGCAGCCTAATAATGACATTTTTCGGAGCAACTAATGACATATTTAGAGCATACTATTCGACACAATTTTGTATCAGCCTAGTGATTCTTTTGGGGCATCTTGGAAGCATCTTGGAACGGTCACCTTTAGGAAACAAATATTAAAATATACCTTAAAAGATATTTGTGGGACTCTCCTTAATCTGAAATAATGAATCCATCTTTGTTGAAGCTTTGTGAAGATATTTTTTAAGACTATCACTTGGCCCTTTTGAGAAGAATTTTTGAAGTCTACTTGGAGCACCATTAAATACATTTTGGAGCAATATTGTAGACACATTTGAGCAGCTTGAAGATCCTTGAAGCATAAGTAAATTGAAGAATGTGGTTGAATATATCTTGGAGATATTTGGAAGACCTATTGTGAAGTTGTTAGAGCAGTGTTGAAGACTATTTTGGAACCTTTGTAACCTTGTAGATATGGAAGAGTAGTTGAATTTGATCTTCAACATACATTGAAGAGTCATCTAGAATCCCATTGAAGACATATTGTTGAGAAGCTTTAGGTGATCTTGGAGATTCTTGAAGACAATGATCAATTGTTAAAGGTCGTCATGATGTGACATTGGGAAAGTATCTGGGTGACATGAAGAGTAATGGTGACACCTTCTGAGAATAAAACATTGACATTGATGAGCTTAGAGCCTTGGAGATCATTTGAGGGCAGTGTTGAAGGTGAAGATATTGTCAGGGCGCGTTGCAGAAGATATTGGGAGTTGTAAAGAGTCATTAAAACTTATCTTGACGAATTGAAGTTGTGTGTTGGAGCCCTGGAGGATAGAGAAGAGTAGGTCGGATCATGTATCATAGATTGGGTTGGTGCCTTGGGAAGTTAGGGTTATATCCCTAGAGGTTTGAGCCTCGTGAAGTCCAAGTGGGTGCTTGGAAAAGTGTAGGTTGGAGCCTTCTAGATTGGAGATTATTCTCTTCATCTAGGGTTGGATCCCTGATTATTAGTATACTTGATTCATTGTAAGATAGGATTGGAGCTCTCGTTTCATTGATTAATAAAATTATTATTATATCATTTTTCAGTTTGTGTTATAACTATAAGTTATCTTAGCTAGTAAAAATAAAAATTGAAAAGAAATATTGATTCAACCCCCCCAGTATTTCCAACAATATGATCTTGTAGTCAAGTCAGTAGGATGTGAGATATATGGAGCTTAGGAACAGGTTGAAGCATAATATAGATACAAGTACAGGCATGGGTAGTGGTATAGGTATAGGTGTTGTTAGGTCCCTATATTACTAGTTTAGCCCCTTATTGTTATTAGTGTAGCCCCCTTATTATTATTTTTATACCCCTGTAACCCCAATATTGCTTTATTGTGCCCTTACATTATTATTGTTAAGTCAGCTAGGATTATATTGTGACCCCATGATCTCCTATATATAAAGGGAAGTTTTGTCATTTGTATCATTAAATAATTGTTCATTTATGTAGTATAAAGGAGGTTTCCCCCTCAAAGTGGTTGAATTTTCAGGCGTTGATCTCTCTTTTCTTCTATTTTTGGAGCTAGTTTCATAACATTTGGTATCAGAGCTTTAGATTCTAGGATTTAGCTGCTCCAAATAGGTCATCTTGGCATTTTCACTATCACTTTTTTTATATGAAGTTTCAAAAGCTGAATTTTTTAAAGAGCGAATCCACAATCCTGAGTAACGTCGTGTAAAAATTTCAGATCTTGGGTCTGAATATTTTCAAAGATATGATCTGTGGAATTTAAGGTTGTTTCAGGCTCTCGAACTTCATCTCAAAGAGGTGATCATGCGAAAATCATCATACCTATCTCTCTGAGCATCATATTGGAATTTTGTAAAAAGTGGCTGCAAGTATATAGACTATAGTTTCATGTGTATCAATTTGAGAGCCGAAGGAGGAAATAGTGACAGGTGGCACACCGTACAAGTTTCTCTATTGAAACACG
This sequence comes from Pinus albicaulis, assembly GCA_034641835.2. Classification (NCBI taxonomy): domain Eukaryota; kingdom Viridiplantae; phylum Streptophyta; class Pinopsida; order Pinales; family Pinaceae; genus Pinus; species Pinus albicaulis. The sequence continues at coordinate 936,245,575 of CM076571.1, read as the reverse complement.
CCATAATTAGGTCATTGTGGGAGGTTGGGCATAACTTTGCATTGAATAATCCAAATTAGGTCAAATATGTGGCATTCGAAAGAATATTGAGAGGGCTACTCCAGGACCAAATTTCAGATATTTAAGATCCTAAATCACCTAGATAATTCAATTTCAATATCGAAATCCTTAAAAGAAATAAAAAGGTGTGTATTTTTTTTTCTGAATTGCATGTCTTGTTTGAAGAATTATTTTGTATTGATTCCAAGGCCAGATTGTAGAATAGATATCAGTATTAGGTTCTAAAATGCCCCCTAAAAAAAATTCAACACCCATTAGGACTTCAGAAGGCTCTACTATGAATCATGAAGATGACGAAGTGCAACATGACATATCAAAATTACAAGAGAAAATGCACCAAATTTCGCTCTCACAATGAGCAACAAAGAATGAAATGGAAGTTTCGAAGAAAGTATTGGAAGCTAATATGGATGGCTTGAAGAAAAGCATGGAAAATAATATGGATGGCATGGAATTTGGCATGGAAGTTGGCATGGAATCTAAGATGGATGACATGGAAGCTAAGATAAATGAAAAAATGGAAAACATGAAGAATGATCTAAAAGGAGACATGGAAGGTTTGAAAAAGTTGATACAATAAATGTTTCCTAATGGAGAAAAGATGGTAGAGGAAAATCATAATGAGAACAAAATAAATGTTAATCATGATTTCATAAACTCTAATGTTTGATGGAAGACCCGCCATATTCCAAATATCGATATGAGGAACTTTACTGGCAAGGATCCCGTAACATGGATAATATAGATGGAGCAATATTTTGATCTCAATAATGTGCAAAACACATGAAATGTACACATTGCAGCTTTATATTTAGAACAAAATACAATTGTATGGTATCAATGGCTTTGCTCCCGTAAAAATATTGTCACTAGGTCAATTTTTACAGAGGAAATGATAGCACATTATGAGGATACAAAGAGAAAATTAATAAATCTCAAAAAAAAGGGTTCAGTGGTGGAGCACAATGAGAACTTCCAAAAATTGAATATAAGGGTAATTGATATTTCAGAGGAACACAAGATTAATGTCTTCATAGGGACTTTAAAGGATAACATCCAACATGAGGTTCACGTTTGGGAACCCGATTCATTGGAGAAGGCATTCAGGCTGGCAAGAAAAATTGAATGTAAAATTATGGCGACAAGGAAGCCTACCACTCACATCTATAAGGATGGAAGTGTTGCTACTCCTAAACTTCCAAAACCTACAAGGTTGACACCACAAAAATTGGAAGAAAAAAGAGCAAAAGAGATTTGCTACAGTTGTGATAGGTAATACACTAAAGGTCATAAGTGTGCTGAGAAGAAATTATTTTACATAGATTGTGAGGAGGAGGAAGAAAACGAACAATAATCTTCAAAAGAAGAGGATATACACTAGGAACCAACCCTAGAAGAAGAAGAAACGAGTCCGACCATATCGTGTAATGCATTGGAAGGAATTACCACTCCTCAAACTTTCAAGATAGAAGGACATATCAAGAAGAAAAAGGTAGTAGTGTTGATTGATTTGGGTAGTACCCATATTTTTATTCATTATAAGGTAGCCAAGAATTGAACTATTTCCTATGCCCAACACCAGAATGTCAAGTGATGGTTGCAAATGGAGGAACTATAAATTTCTTTGGAAAATTCCATAATATCAAGCTAACCATGGGGGAATATGTATTCAATAGTCCAATTCTTTCCATTCCAATGGGAGGTGTTGATGTTGTACTAGGAGTACAATGGTTACAATCTTTGGGGATGGTAGCTTTTAATTTTTAAGAAATTTTCTTGAAAAAAAAATTAGAAGGAAAGGAAGTCAAATTATGGGGTATCGCAAGGATGCCGGGAAAGATAATAATATCTAATTTCATGATAAATCTTTTGAAGAAATAACAACAAGGCGTAATTGCACAATTATTCTCACTATAACTTCCAACATTGAAATCATCTATTTGTCCAGATCTCCAAGAAGTCTTGTACAATTATTCCAAAGTCTTTGAAACTCCCAAAGGACTCCCACCTATTCATTATCATGATCACGCTATTCATTTGATTCCAGGAAGTGTTCCTCAAAACATTAGGCCTTATATATAACCTTATATCCTTATGTTAGATGTTGGTATAATTCAACCTAGTCAAACTTCTTTCTCTGCTCCAGTGGTATTGGTGCACAAGAAGGATGGATCATGGCGCATGTGTCTGGATTCTAGGGAGCTGAATAAGATCATTATTAAAGATAAATTTCCCATTCCTGTGATTGATGAATTATTGGATGAATTACATGGAGAAAATTATTTTACCAAGTTGGATCTTCATTCAGGATATCATCAAATTAGAATGAAGACTAAAGATATTCCGAAAACAACATTTTCAACTCATGAGGGTCATTATGAATTTTTGGTCATGCCTTTTGGCCTTACCAATGCACCTTCTACATTTCAAGGGTTGATGAATTCCATTTTGAAACCCTTCCTTAGAAAATTTGTGCTTGTATTTTTTGATGATATACTAATCTACAGTAGGTCATGGAAGGATAATGTTTAACATGTTGACAGGGTGCTCAAACTATAGCAGGAGAAACATTTATATGCAAAAACATCCAAATGTTTCTTTGGAGTACAAGAGGTGGAATATATGGGTCATATTGTATCTCATGAGGGTGTTAAGGTAGACCCTAACAAAATTAAAGCCATTAAGGAATGGAAAGTCCCCACAACCATAAATCAGTTGCGAGGATTTATCAAGTTAACAGGGTATTATTGCACATTTGTTAAGAATTATGGGAGAATAGCAGCACCTCTAACAACATTATTGAAGAAAGATGCATTTTCATGGACTCTTGAAGCAACTAAGGCCTTTGAACTTATTAACGAGGCAATGTCCCTAACACTAGTCTTAGCTACACCAAACTTCACAAAAACATTTATTGTGGAATGTGATGGCTCAGGAAATGGAATTGGTGTTGTTTTAATGCAAGAAGAAAGACGTGTTTCTTTTGAAAGTAATCCAATCAAATAAAAGTATTTACAGAAAGTTATTTATGAGAAGGAAATGTTAGCAATACCACATGCACTGAAGAAATGGCGACATTACCTAATGTGAAGACACTTCAAGGTAAAAATTGATCATGATAGTCTTAAACACTTTTTGGAACAAAGACTATCTTAAGAAGAGCAACAAAAATGGGTCACAAAGATGTTGAGTTATGACTTTGAAATCATCTACAAAAAAGGGAAGCTAAATTTTTTTGCAAATTCACTCTAAAGAAATAATGAAGAGGTGGAAGCATTGCTTTGTTCCATTTCTATTATCCAACCAGATTGGATAACCGAAGTAAGGGATGAATGGAAGAAGGAAGAACTGTGGACACATTCAAAATTTGCAGCAAGATCCTAGTACATCTGATACATTATTTGTAAAAATGATTCCTTATGGTACAAATATCACTTATATCTTTGTAATAATTCCCAACTAAAACAAAAGATTTTTTGAAATTGCACACTTCTTCTTTAGGAGGACACCCAATATTTTTCAAAACTTACCACAAGTGAAGAAAGATTTTTTTTGGGATGGCCTTAAATCTGATATTCAAAATTTTGTGGTGGAATGTTTGGTTTTCCAGCAGAATAAAGTGGAGACAATTAAAACCCCGAGACTTCTACAACCTTTATCCATTCCAAGTCAACGTTGGGAGGATATTTCAATGGATTTTATCACAGGTTTATCTAAGTCCGAAGGAAAGAGTGTCATAACGGTGGTAGTTGACAGACTTACCAAGTATGCACACTTTTGTGCATTATCTCATCCATTTAAAGCAATTACAATTGCTACTACATTTTTGTACAAAATTCAAAGTCTAAATGGAAACCCAAATATTATTGTGAGCAACAGAGATCCTATTTTTATTGGAATTTTTTGGACAAAGTTATTTTATTGTTTGGGTACTCAACTAGCTCATAGCTCATATTATCATCCTCGATCCGATGGTCAAACTGAGATAGTGAATAAATGTTTGGAAGGATATATTCTTTGTTTTTTATCTGATAGACAAACATAATGGGTCAAGTGGTTACCTCTCCCTGAATGTTGGTATAACCCTTCCTTCCATACTGCAGAAAAAATTACCCCATTTATGGAACTTTATGGATATCATCCACCGTCCATCACATCATATTTAAGAGAAAAATATAATGTTAAAGCAGTGGAATATCACATCAAACATCAACAAGAATTTCTCCAACTCTTAAAGGATAACCTAAATTTGGCGCAAACTCGAATGAACCAACAGGTAGATCAACATCACAGCAAGAGAAGTTTTGATGTAGGAGACTGGGTATTTTTACGGATACAACCATACAAAAAAATGTCCCTCAAGCAACCTAAGAAGGATAATAAATTATCGCCAAAGTACTATTTTCATTATAAGGTGTTGCAAAATATTGGTACTATGGCATAAAAATTGGAGCTTCTTGCTTCTTCGTGAGTGCATCTAGTTTTCCACGTTTCATGATTAAAGAAGGTTATAAGTGAAAAAAATCCAGTTCAAGCAATATTTCCAGAACTTAATGAGGAAGGAAAAATCATATCGGAACTTGAAGCAGTCATGGAAACAAGAACTCGAAAGCTACGAAATTGATCAATTTCAGAGTATCTCATCAAGTGGAAGAACTTTCACACAAAAGATTCTACATGAGAGGATGATAATTTTATAAAGAAGCACCCAAAGCTACTCAAGTGTTGAGGACAACACTTTTTTGAATGATAAGGGCATGTTAGGTCCCTATATTACTATTTTATTCCATTATTGTTATTCATGTAGCCCCCTTATTATTATTACTGTACCCCTGTAACCCCAATATTGTTATTATTGTGCCCTTACATTATTATTGTTAGGTCTGCTAGGATTATATTGTGACCCGATGGACTCCTATATATAGGAGGTTTTTTCATTTGTATCATCCAAGAATTGTTCAGTTATGTAATATAAAGGAGGTTTCCCCCTCAAAGTGGATGAATTCTAAGGCGTTGATCTCTCTTTTATTTTATTTTTGGAGCTGGTTTCATAACAAGTGCAGGAACACAGGAGATGGACTATCGTCTCACAAAAAATGCCAAGATCAGGTTTAGAGATAGGATATGTGTGTCATACAGTAGTGAACTCGAGAAGGTGATCTTGAGGGATTTTCATGTGAAACCATATTCAATTCACCCAGCCTATCATAAGATTATGATAGCAGTGAAGAACTTTTACTATCGGATGAATTTGAAGAGAGACGTAGCATAGTTTGTGGTTAGGTGCTTGGATTGTCAATAGGTCAAGGTAGAGTGTAAACATCGAGGTGGACTAATACAGCTTCCAAAGTGGAAATAAGAGGCAATTTTCATGGAATTTATCACAGGTTTATAGAGAACATCTTGATAACATGATTCCATCATAATTGTAGTTGACCAATTGATGAAGGTAGTACACTTCATTCGAGTGAAGTCTAGATACTCAACGAATTATGTAGTAGAAGTATTCATCAGTGATGTGGTCATATTGCATGGTGTTCCACATAATATTGTGTCAATGAGGGATGAGAAGTTCCCTTCCATGTTTTGGAAGGAGTTTTTTGCAGGTTTGGGCATAAAGTTAACCTTCATTGCAGCTTATCATCCACATACAGATGGACATACATATAGGGTCAATAGGATATTGGAGGACATGTTAAGGATGTATGTGATGCATTAACAAAAAATGTAGGAAGGCTATCTTCCATTGGTAGATATCACTTACAAAAATGGGTATCAAGAATATTTGAAGATGAGTCTATTTGAGGCATTATATGGGAAGAGTTTCAATACTCCCATTATTTGGAGTTAGCCAGTTAACAGGGTATTGATAGGATCAAATATGTTGGTGAAAATAGAATAGGAAACGCAGGTAATCAAGAATAATATAAAAGAAGCACAAGATAGGCAGAAGATCTATGTATATTGGAACACATAGTTTAAGGAGTTTCACGTTCGGGAACATGTGTAATCAATGCACATTAAACCAAAGAAGAGCTCCTTGAGGATTGGATCACGTCCTAAGATGGAACCTCGATTTTGTGGACCTTTCAAGATTCTTGAGAGAATTGGGCCAATATCCTATCGACCTGCATTACCTTTGACAGTGAAATTCCATGATTTTTTCCATGTTTCATTGCTTAAGAATTATGTTAAATATGTTTATCATGTGATTGAATGGTTTTTTTTGTAGGTGTATCGAGAAGGATAATTCTAGCCAGAACCGTAGTGCATTTTTTATAGAAATAATTCATTCTATGTAATTGAGAAATCGAGCAGGTTAAAGTGTATGGAAGAATTTTGGGCCCAATGAAGCTACGTAGGATGTGGCGAATCAGATGCAAACTATGTATACTTCCTTATTCAATGGTTGATTGAATGTTTTGACATGCATTTTGGTATATCTTATTGGTATATGTTGGTATTATTTTTTGGTATATGTACATATGTATATGTATATGGTATGATATTTGTCATTTTGTCCTATTGTTTTTCTTCTCAGCAGGATGGCCATTGTAAATACTACTACGAGCTAAGTTATAAAGCTCCATGGACAGTATTGTTTTCTTAAAGTATTCTTGTTCATTGTAAGTGTTGTTGAAAACCAAGGATGGTGTTCCCCCAAGGGGGGGGGTTCTGTAATGGCCTTGGTGAAAATTCCATGTAGTAAAAGTTAATAAAGGAAAAATAATGACCAAGTTCATGGGACATGTACTCCAAGTTGAATGTTGGGAAAAAATTCCTAGTGTGGGTGTTAATAAGGTTTATTATGTCTATGGAAATTCGCAAAGGAAATGGCTATGGTTTTGGAAAGGAAAAGTGGCATTTATTGGAATTTATTTATAACAATACTGAAAAATAGGAGAAAAGGGAGGTGAATGGTCAGAGGTTGCATGTGAGGAGGAAAATAAAGGAAAATAATGGAAAATGAAGAAAATAGAGGCCTTATCAATAAAAAAATATTTTGGGGATTAGTTCACAAACTTTTATCAGTTCAGTCTTGGAGCTCTCATTCTATTCTATCTCTCTCATAATCCTGGACACTCTTGGAGAGTGTGACAAGAAGGAAAAGGAAGAGGAGGAAAGCATTGTTGGAAATACTGAGAGGAGGGTTGAATCAATATTTCTTTCCAATTGTTATTTTTACAAGTTAGATAAACTATATTTAGAACACAAATGAACAATAAGAATAAATTATTTTATTAATATTCATAAATTAAGTACAATATTTTTGTACGTCTCCAAACCTAGATGAAGACACCAATCTTCAATCTCCTAGGCTCCAACTTGTATTATGCCAAGCACCGACTTAGACTTCCCAAGGCTCCAACCTTTTTATTTTGAGGCACCAACCTCTAGGACTCCAACCCTATCTCTGGTACATGCTCCAACCTTCTCTCTTCAGGACTCTTATCCTCTAGGGCTCCAACCCTATCTTCCAAGGCACCAACCTTGTCTCTATGAGGCTCCAACCTCTAGCTTCAATTCATCAAGATATATTTGGTTATAATTCATGACTCCCATTGTCTTCTTCAACAAGCCCTGACAATCTTTAGTTTTCCCCTCACTTAGTCTCCACGTCACTTCATCAATGACAACCTTTTATTCTTAGAAGGTGTCACCACTGCTCTTCATCGTACCCAAAAAAATTCTTCAAGTCACCTTATGATGTCATCAGCAATGCATGATGATAACGATATCTCCAAGTTCAGTTTCAAAGTGTCTTCACAATATGCTCCAAGTTGTTTTCAAAGTGCTCCAAACAGATCTTCAAGGTTTTTCTCCAACAACAATATCCGTTCATTTCAGGTCTTCTCTGAGGATGATCAAGTGTGCTCATACATACTCAAGAGGAAGCTCGAAGATGTCTATAGGATTATTCAAAATTTTGTCTCAATAAAACTTCTCCAACTCCTTTCCAAGGATAGAGGTGTGCTTCAATAATTTTGGTACCAATATTCAATGCTCTTCATAGTAATCAATTCATATTTTCTTAAGATCACTCCATATGGCTTTCAATCAAGTGCCTTCAATATACTACTCCAAGAACCTTTCTTGCACAAAACCAAATGTGATTTCAAATCTACAAGTACATAAAAGGTGAGCTTCACAGGATATTTCCTTTAGGTTCGATGCACAAGTGTTAAGCCTTTATAGGTCAACAAGATGAGCTTTAATTTATTTGTTCAATCCTCCAAGTCTACTCCTTCATCTAAAATAATATAGAATATTGTCACCACCACAAATGTATTACCACCAAGCTAGTTTTTCAATCTTAACACAAATAACATTGTAATCAAGACTTAGTTTCCTATCAAGCTTGCACTTAGGCCAACCATAGGTACGGCTTGAAATTCTGTCACTACTTGAGGTGGCTTTCCAAGGTAAATAGTATTCCAAGTCCTCGAGCAGTCTCAACTATAGGAGATATCAGTCCAGCCATCAAGAAATATGAGACTTTTACACATGGGATTGAGTTGCAATATCCTCATATCATTGTTACAGAAAGTCTAGGATATTTAAATACTCGAAGACAAAATTCTGTTGTAATGTAGTCTCCCCACCAATTTGCAATACAAAAAAGGTATTCCTCTATAGAACCGAGCTCTTTTATCACTAGGTTTTAACACAGGTATGACACTTGTTTTGAATCTACTCCATATGACTTCTTTGATTTTATATACTAGTTTTTTATTGGAATGAGGGGACATGAAACTTTGGAGGGAGGCCGACATGTGTCCTTGAGCATAGGCCAACTCAATGTTAGATTTAATTTCCTTAACTTAAAAAATCAATATCTCCAAAACTATTTGGAGTTTTGGGCCATGTAATAGCTCATTGGAAAGAAAAAATTATGCTCTAAAATATGGAATAGGTATCAAATGGATAGGCTGCCTCTAATATGGTAATTTGTTTTTTTTAATGTGACTTGTCATTAATTAGTTTATAATTTGAGGTAGGCAGATAGGATTCTCTTATTAGGCTTCTTCATTTTCTAACACCTTCATCATAGGATCATGGTATGACATCAACAATGAGTGTATTACATGTTGGCATAGTGATATGTTATAGGCAGTATCATTAGGAATGTCTCTTTCAATCATCAATCATGTCATCACTTAGTCTTCCAATCTTCATCAAACACCATCATTAAGTGTGTTCATATAAGAGTATAGCATCATAACAAGTATGGCTTCATTATTTATAGTTCTTCACATTATGGACTTGTACTTGGGGACTAGATCACCAATCAGACACTTGACAACTTCTTAGGGCAAGACATCATCATTTGGGCCAGGCATCTCAAGAATATTGACATCGCAATAAAATCCATATTGACATCAATGAAAACCTTCATTAACAATCTCCCCCTTTGTCACTGATGGCAATATTCTTTCTCTTCCAACATTCTCTCCCCCTTTGACATCAGTGGCAAACGGGGTGCCCAAGTACTCCCCCTGTCAAGATGTTTCTTTTCTTCATCAATAGTAATTCTTCGTAGAAATGTTACTACATTATAGCATCATCTTTCACCACCAGGGTGATTCGCAGTTGTCTTTATGACACAGGCACCCATTCCCTCTGAGACCCGAACAAATTCTATCTTGATTCCCCTGTTGGGTGGTTTCAGCTGTTTGAAAGGTTTCCAATAGTTTTAACTTTCATTTCCAGTCCAGTTAACTCTTTCGCAGTCAGACTGAAGACCTGGTTCCTTATCCAGGCTTAATCTTTTTTAATTTTCATTATTTACCTTTTCATACGCGGGTTTGTCTGCACACAGACGCGTATACACGCAGTTTTTGTTAAAGGGAGTCGCGTATACACAGGTTTCCTTTAACACAGTTGCGTATGCACGCTTTTTTCAAAACTGTCAAGTCATGTATTTCTGGGTCAATTTTGAAATTTTAAGTTTCTTGGCTTTTTAGTCTTGTCTGCCTGTGGAGACCTGTTCCTGCAGTGTCTTTATATCCTCTGGATTGTGTTGAAAGTGGTCTTGGGTCTTTTCTCTCTCTTGTTTGGTTGAAAACTAGCTTATTTGGCAAAGTTTGTTTCTTGTGCTTGCATTTCTGGTTCGAGTACCAAGATCTCTTCTTGGAGATTCTTGGCTATTCTGCTTCATTAGGACAGAGAGCCTCTGCTCATTTACTCTTTCCTACCTTTGTGTCTTGCTTTGCACTTCGATTTTTGCCCATTTCTTGGTTGGTTTTCTTGAGTTCAGTTGACTAGGTCTTGTTGCAATTTTTGAAGAGTCTTTCTTGGTTCTTTGAAGTTTTTGTTTGCTGCAAGGTTGTACTATTCTTCTAGGCTGAGTTATTGAGTTTCTTGTCTTCTTTTGCTCATATAAATCTTGCTACTAAGTAGCCCTATAAGATTTGGAGCATTTTTGAAGTTTTTCTTGAAATTCAGAGTTGTTTGGCTTGGGATTTGATAGTTTTCTTGGTCTCTTCGAGCTCTTCTTTTTATAAAATTCAAAAGCTCAAAAAACATTTTGTTTTGTCATTTGCTTTTGTTTTGCATTTTTGTTTTCATTTTGTTACATCTTTTGAAGCTTTGTTGAGATTTCTTGCCTTTGGTTTTTGACTTGATTTTGGAAAGGAATTGTCATTGGTTTCTTCCTCTTGTTTCAAGCGATTTTGGTGTCTTTATACTAAGAGTTTCTGATTTTGGGAACTAGCTTTCTGGACAACCAAAAAGAGATAAAACTGAAGGATCTTTGGGAAATTTCTCTCTGCTTTAGTAGATTTTTCATCTTAGAATTTGCATGCTCTTAGTGATTTGCATCAGGTGCACTTAAGCATTTAGTCATTTTCATAGTTTTTGTGAGTGTGAAGTTTGTTATCTGAAAAGAAAAATAAAATTTTTAGTCTCGTAGAACCTGTGTAGAAGTTGCTTTTCATCGAAAGACAATAACTGCATTTGCATGTAGTTTGGTTTTTATTAATTTCTTTTCTGCGTCAAAACACCACAAGTTTCATTTTCGTATCCCTTTGACTTAACATAACGGCCAATTAAAATAAGCGATATAATTTAAAAGCAACTAGCAAGTTTTTAAGTGTCATACACCAACTAGCTAGGTTGTAGGGCCTTGGATTAGGTGAGTGGAGAGTTAACTCTCCAAGGCTGCTCAAACAAAACATAGAAGTTGATTAATCGAGCGAAATCCAACTCCGTTAGGTGGACCGGGAAAGCTCTCCTCCAGAGAGTCAATCGCGAGGGGAAGTGAAGGCTGAGAAGAGGGATACCCCCTCTCTGATTAGCTGAATCTGACCTCAAGACCATTCCGCCCGGCTTCTGACATGGATTGGTGCCCATAGTTGCCACTCCTAGGTTCCACATAGGTGACTGCGGGGGGGAATACCCGTGGTACCTGAGGCAGACGTCATATCACTTCCAGCAGTACTTCTGGGGGGTGCCCTTGCGAAGCTTGGGTACTTGTGCCGGCAAAGGCTGTTGTTAGGAGGTCGGCGTAACTGTTTCTGTTACCTTCGCTAGTAGGCCTGGGCCGTAATTATCCCAGACTACTTTCGGGAGGTCCTATATTTCGCTTTCTTGTATTTTGGTGTCCGGTCCTAATCACCCGGAGCGGAAATACCTGAAGGTTGTTTGCTTGATTGTATCTCAGGGATTTCTTTTTGTAGTGAGTGCTCTTTGCTCCTAGCTTGCCTAGCTTTATACTTTTTGAGTCTAATTAAAATCTGTTAAAGTGGTTGATCAAGCGCCTCGTCGATCGAGGAGAATCCGGGGGTTATCTCCCGAGAGTTCAGAGCCTTCTTCAAGAAGGCGTAGGAGTAGTTTAGCATGTGAGTATCACCCTGTGGCGTCTAACGCAGTGGAGAGATATCCTCCACAAGGGTCTGAAGGTTTCGTAGTTGATTCTAGTGTTGGTTCCGAGAGGAGCGTTCCGCTCACCTCGCGAGTTTTATTTCCGCAGGAAGAAGAAGTTCAAATAGAGGAAGTACCTGAACCCTCTGTGTCACTTCCATCTCCTCTTCCTCCTGATTATCCATTCGTTGTTGAATACATCGGACCTGAGTCAGAGAGACCGGAAGATCCTCCGTATTATTCATACCTTTCGATGGCCACGACTGGGAACGCGGCTTCTGCTGTGAGTGCTGCAGGCATTCAGACTCATGCTTCTGTTGAAGGAGGAGGCACTATTGCTATATCTTCGATTGCTTCTAGTACTGCTGTGTTTGGCTTTGGTTTCACCCAAGCACATGCTTCTCATTCTGGTCCCTTTTGTCTTGGAATGCCCACTAGTGGGATTCCTTCTTTTTCCTTTTCCGCTGCTGTAGTTGCATCTACACCCATGTCTTCCATGGCTAGTGGATCAGCTTCTTTTCAAGGGTTCCCCTTTGGAACTGGGCATATTCCTAGTTTGAATCCTTCTTTAGGGTCCTTTCCGTTCACTTCTCAGACTCAGAGTTTCAACCCTTGGTCTGGAGGTCAGAATTCGACTACTTTTACAGGTTGGAACCCTTTATTCACTACAGCGGGGGCAGGGAATCAGTTTTACGCTGGTCACCAAGGGAATGCTTCTTTCCCTTCGTCGAGTGCTTATCAGACTTTTTCTCCTCTGTCTAATGCCTGGAACCCCTATCAGGGGCTTTCCTCTTCATTTCATACTTCAGGGGGGGGAACTGGTCTGGGCTTTGGTAACTCTGCGTTGGGAGGAGGTTCTTCTCCTTTTTCTACGAGTTCTTTCTGGCAACCTGGTGCCTCATCAAATCCAGGGTATTCTTTTCAGAATGTTGGGAATTCATCCTATCAAGGATGGAATCCTCAGGCTCCGCCTCATTTACCTTTTCTGGCAACATTAAACTTGCCAGATCTGTCGAAATTGACTAATGATCCGATCCGTTATAGTACGGGGAGGCCTCCAGTTCCCACCAAACTTCCTTCAGACATTCCAAAGTTTGAAGGTAAGAATGGAGAAGATCCGGCTGACCACATCACCACCTTCCATTTATGGTGTTCTTCTAACTCCCTGATCGATGATTCGATTAGGTTGAGATTGTTTCAACGCACCCTAACTGGAAACACTGCCAAATGGTATATTGAGCTAACTGGGGGAAGTTTTGCTACATTTGGAGAACTGGCTGTTACATTTCTAAACCATTTCCAGTTGCCAGTCCGTTATGATGCCGGGACTGAACTCCTAGCTAATTTTAAACAGGATGACGCAACCCACATTTCTGACCATATTCAGGAATGGAGGAGAAGGAAGAGGCTTATTAAAGCTCATATTCCAGGAGAATTCCTTTTGGAATTGTTTTTGAAATCTCTGTAGTCAGACATTTCTAAAGATGTATCCTGTCTGGGGTATTTTCTGAGGAGCAGACCATTTTTAGGGCCCAGCAGCTGGAACTGAGCTATTCTCAGTCTGGGGTCCTCCATAAATATTTTCCCAATGCTCCTCGCTCTAAATTAGATCTATCCAAAACTAAGCCTGGTCCTCATGGTGATGGACTTATCGGCTCGATCAATAGTGGTGCAGCCAGCCTACTTACTCAACTGCAGCAGTTGTCTTTGCAATCTGCTCCTTCAGGTTAGGCTGTGCCTGCTGAGTCATCGCCTTCCCAATCTTTGTCCATAAATGTTGTCCAAGCTTCTGATCCCAAAGGAAATCAACAATCCGAAGGGAAGAAGAAGGGACGAAATAATAAGAAAAAGGGCAAGAATGGGAAGGGTAATGCGAATAAAACCAACGAGCATGTTGGTGAGGGTCCAAAGGATAAAAATAAAGTGAAGTTTCCATGCAAGTTATGTACTGGAGACCATCTTACACACCTTTGCCCTAAAATTCAGGATGCGCAACGCTTGTTAGCTCAGCATGGTTCTTCTAGTTCCCAGGCTGTGTTGACAAACCCTTTTCCCCAAGGGAAACAACTAGTTGTTGGCGCGAATCAAAATCCTGGGGCTTCCTCTGGGGGCACCCAGGAAGGGGAAATTCCATCAAACATATTCATGATGAGTGCTCACGTGGATGTCGCTACGAGATCCCATGATTATGGCGGAGAAGAGTCTTTGAAAGCTAAGGATGCTTCTGATGCTACTGAGCCGCTTCACATTACAAGGCCTACTATTGATCCTATACCTCGGATGCCCAAAGCATCTACCAAGCGGTCGACAATTAATCCAAACGCTAGGGCTGCCCAGAACTACTCTATTGTGGAAGATCTGGCGCAGAGTCCTTGTGCCATGTCGGCTTTAGAGGTGCTCCAGTCTTGTCTGGCTCAGCGCAGTGCTTTGCTCACTACCATTGGGGCTATTGATCCGAAAAATTCTCTTCTGATTACATTTGATATGACTAATTTTAAGAAGAGACTCCCCCATCATATGGCTTTTCATATTAAATCATCGTACCGAAAGTGCAACATCTTTCGGACGGTTGTTGATGAGGGTGCTTCCACATGCGTGATGTCTCTCACATGTTGGAAGATGATTGGATCTCCCAAAGCTATTCCATCTACCACTCTTCTGACTGCGTTTGATGGTCATTCTCACAGACCACATGGTATTGTCCCAGCTTTGCCTATCTGTGTTGGGGGAAAAACTGTGAATATAGAGGTTGAGGTAGTTGATGCAAGCTTGGACTACAACCTTCTGTTGGGGAGAAACTAGATTTATGAGATGGATGCCATTGCATCCTCATTATTTCGGATTATTTGTTTCCCTCACGAAGGGAGGATTGTTACAGTGGACCAACTGGACTGTCCTCCTGTAGACCCGAATGCGTCTATTGACTCATCTGTTCCAAAGTTGGATAATACCAAGGCACCTGTTGAGAATTTAGGGGTTGGAATGTATTCTTCCTTGATGGGTACTTTTGATATTCCTCCTCCTACGGTTCATATAAATGCAATTTCATCCTCCAAGGCTCCTCTTCGAAGAGAGTTCTTCAGAACTCATTATTTTTCGGACCCTTGGACCTTACCTTCCCCTACTGCCACATTAGCGGAAGGTCAAGTGGGTGGAATGGCATTTCCAATGTTTGCAGCTGAGATTGCTTATCAGTCTATTGTTGACTCTGCAGAATCCATCCCAGCTCCTATCTCACCGGAAGAGTTGGATGGAGATGTGGCTTCGGCTTGGGCACTTAGTTCTTCTTCTGCCCAGGATTGCCTTGATACCACTCTTCCATCTGAAGAGGCCATCCTGGAAGCTATGACTGGTATAGATAGACCGTGGGATGATTTGCATCATCGGTCTTACTTTTTACCTGATTTGAGCGAATTTGAAATGAGTTTTCCAAGTCCTCCCTCTCCTGGTCCTGTTCGCCCAGTCCTGAACCCTTTAGCACCAACACAGGTTTATGCTGAAGGGAACATGGCTGTGATTTCTCCTACTATCCCGGTGAACATTTCCAGGGATCCCAATATTATTGAGAATGTCTTCATCAGAGCTGAATGTTCCCGTGAAGAGATTCAGATTTACACCGAGCTCTTTAAAGAGTATAGGGATGTATTCGCTTGGTCTTATGAGGAAATGCCTGGTATAGATCCATCTATTGTCTAGCATGAGATCAAGACTTACGAAAACGCTAAGCCTGTGAGGCAAAAACTTCGTCCGGTCAATCCTAGGAAGGCAGCAGCTATCAAAGCTGAGGTGGAGAAGCTGCTTAAGGCGGGATTCATTTTCCCTGTTCCTTTGACTGAATGGGTTTCAAACCCTGTTCCTATAGATAAAAAACAAGGAACGATTCGAGTTTGCATTGATTTCAAAGACCTAAATAAATCATGTCCTAAAGATAATTACCCCACACCATTTATCGATCAGATCATTGACGAGTGTGCCGGTAATGAGATTTTCTCCTTCATGGACGGTTTCTCCGGATATAATCAGATTACTATCCGTCCTAAAGATCAGCATAAGACTGCCTTTATTTGTCCCTGGGGTACTTTTGCATACAAGAAGATGCCTTTTGGTCTTAAAAATGCTGGGGCTACGTTTCAGCGGGCCATGTCATATGCCTTCCATGACATCAAAAAGATTATCGAGGCGTATTTGGATGATTTAGCTGCTCATTCTCGAAAGAGGATGGATCATCCTGCTCACCTCCGTCAAATATTTGAACGATGTCGTTTCTATAATATTAGGTTGAATCCGAACAAGTGCATTTTCGCGGTTACATCCAGTCGGTTATTGGGATTCATTGTGTCTAGGGAAGGGATTAGGGTAGATCCCTTCAAGGTTGAGGCAATACTTCGGTTGCCTCCCCCGTCCTCTATTCGTCAACTTCAAAGTCTACAAGGAAAGTCTAATTTTCTTCGGATATTTATCGTAAATTATGCTGAAGTTACCAAGGGATTTATGAGATTGTTGAAGAAGGGAGTTCCATTTCTTTGGGATGACTTCGCTCAACGCTCATTCGATACTTTGAAAAAAGCATTGACCTCTGCTCCTTTATTGAGTCCACCTGATTATAGCAGGGATTTCCTTTTGTATCTTGCAGCAGCAGAATCTACTATTGGTATGGTTCTGGTTCAGGAAGATGATGCTCTTGTAGAGCATGTTATATACTATCTTAGTCGAGGATTGGTAGGACCTGAACCCCGGTATACTCTAATAGAAAAGTTAGCTTTAGCAGCCGTTCATGCTGTACAGCGACTCCGGCATTACATTATTCTATGAAAAACTTATGTTTTGGCAGTAGCCAATCCATTTCAGTTTTTCCTCAGTAGGCGAGTGATTGGGGGAAAATACAATAGATGGATTGTGATTTTGCAGGAATTTGATCTTGAGTTTATGTCTGCCAAGTCCAAGAAATCATTAGTTTTCGCGGAATTGATCTCCAAGTTGCCCTGTGGGGAAGAAATGATTTATGATGAATCCTTCCCGGATGAACATTTGTTTCTTATCTCTCCACAGGATCCTTGGTATGGAGATATAATTGTGTATCTTCAGACTGTGAAGTTTCCCTCTACTTTTTCGAAAGATGAGCGTCGTAAGTTGCGTCACTTGGCTAAGAATTACTTGATTATTGGTGATGCTTTATACCGTCGAGGGGTTGATTCAATCCTGAGACGTTGCTTAACTCTCGAAGAAGCTGAGGCTGTGCTGAATGATTGCCACAGTGGAGCTTGTGGTGGTCATTTATCTGGGCTTTCTACAACCCAAAAGATCTTGCGTGCTGGGTACTTTTGGCCTTCGATTTTCAAGGATTGTATGGAGTCGGTCAAAAAGTGTCATCCGTGTCAAGTTTATACTCGAAAAATGCACGCTCATCCAGCTCCGCTTTTTCCAGTCATTACTGTCGGTCCCTTTACAAAGTGGGGTATTGATTATACTACTTGTAACCCGCCTTCGGCTAAAGGTCACAAGTACATTATTGTAGCGGTAGACTACTTTACGAAGTGGGTCGAGGCTATGCCTACTTTTGGGAATGATGGTGAGACTGCAGCTCTTTTTCTTTTCAACCAAGTTATTGCTCGTTTTGGTATTCCTAGAGAGATTGTCACTGATCATGGCAGTCATTTTCAGAATAGCATGATGGCTGAGTTGGCTCTAAAATTAGGTTTTCGGCAAGAGCATTCATCTCCGTATTATCCTCAAGCCAATGGGCAAGTGGAAGCCATGAATAAATCCTTGAAGACAATTCTTCAAAGGACAATCAATAAAGCTCGATCCAACTGGCATATTATGCTATATCCTGCACTTTGGGCATACAGGACGTCAGTGAAAACTGCAACTGGCTTTACTCCGTTTCAGCTAGTGCATGGGTTGGAATCCGTATTTCCCATTGAATGTGAGATTCCTTCTCTTAAGTTAGTTGTTGAACTTCTTCCTAACACTTCTAGTCTTGAAGAACGGCTCCTTCATCTAGAACATCTCGATGAGCAACATTGGGATGCCGCCACGATAAATGAAGCGCATAAAAATTGAGTTAAAGTTCAGTACGATAAGGCGGTCAAGCCTAGGGTTTTTTCGGAAGGTGACCTTGTTTTGGTCTATGCCCAAGAAAAAGATGCCCTGGGGGCAGGAAAGTTTAAGTCTATGTGGTATGGCCCCTTTATCGTTAAAAAATTCCTTAAGAAAGGAGCATATACCTTGGTTGATTTTGAAGGGAACGAGTTGCCGGAGCCCAAAAATGGGCTCTATTTGAAGAAGTATTATGCCTAGGCTTCGGCCTGGCATGTTGCTTTTGTATATAGTAGTTTTGCTTTGTACATATCTGGTTGATTTTCGATCTTTGATGGGTTGGTGATGTTTTTGATCTGCTTTGGCAGGTTGTGTTGGATGTCATGAGTCATTTTGGTTTCGCCGATGGTGCTAGTAGACACACCCGGAACTTAGCTTCCGCGACTTGGGTGCTTCATTATCCTTCCGGTCAGCTGTTAGTATCAAGAGGGGTCTGCATTGGTCCTGCTTCCAATAATATAGCAGAATACACTGCAGTTGTTTATCTACTCTCGGAAGCAATATCTTTGGGTGTTGATTCGTTGGTAGTTTTCTTGGACTCTCAGCTGGTGGTGTCGCAGTTGAACAATACTTATCGGGTTCGAGATCCATTTTTACTCCGGTTGTTCTTGAGGGTACGTTTGTTATAAAGATCATTTCAATTTTTAACTTTCATTCATATTCCTCGAGCTGACAATTGGATGGCAGACTCATTAGCTAATCAAGAAATTGATTGGCATATTAATCATTCCATACAATAAAATTTAATCATCAAAAACATCATACATTTTGATACATTTGTCACATCACATCAAACATCACTGTATATATATCATCAGAGTGTTCAAAAAACTATACAAAATTTGGATCCAGAAGTCATACAAAAAATTGGGCTTATGCCCCCGATCATGTTCAATCTCAAAAAATATACAGTCATATGATACATTATATCTATCTACTCCTGAGGTCCCTGCCCAGAAGTTGTGTTCCTATAGAACACGATCGCAGTGGCGACTCGGCGGAATAACCGTACCCAGTCACGGGGTACTCCTACCACCCATCTCTGGATGGCTTCAGGCAGATCTTCCACTGCAGCCATAGGAACCTGGCGGGTTAACCCCTCCAAGTTCCTCTTTACAGCCTGGAGGGTTCTGTCTGAATCTACTGTATCCGCCTCACCCCTGTGACGCTTATGTCGCGGGTAACCCTCAGGTCGAACTGGTCCAATATCTGTTTCATGATCATTTTAAAATTGTAAGTCATTTGAATCCAATAAAAAAACATGTTTTTTTTCACATTTTTTCATACATATTGAAAAAATCCAAAAAAAATTATATAAGTCAAAAAATTGTAAACTTACCGACTGTGCCCCATGCCACGCCTAGTGGAAGGACAAGATCTGGATCGCCACGAAAGTCCATCTCGGCATAGGGATAGTCATCCACAGCGATGATTTGTTCTCTCCACCATAGGAAGAACTCATCATCCCAAGTGGTCCGGGGAACTTCACTTCCCCCCAATCTCTTCATCATGTCTGCCCAGTGGGCTATTCTTGAGTCTCTCGGGCTGCTGATGGTAGAGATCACTCTGGGTCTTAGTGCTGGAATCTTCTCGAAGAAGAATGTCATCAAAATTTTACCATATCCAAAATGTTTTGTCCTTTCCTTTCGGATAGAAGTCAATTGTTGCTTCATGTTCATCAGTAGAGCCGTGCACCAATCATATACATGAGTTAAGCATTCCACTGCTATACTCATTTGCATCCTGGATGCCTGGTGTAGAGAAGTTGATCCTGCTACTCTCCCAATGGTAAAAAGGAGGATTTTCATGTGCAAGTCTCGTAGATCTTTGATAGCAATTTGAGTTCCAACTTTCTTGGAACCCTCTACGCAGTACACGTGGACGTAATATTCCACGGTTAGCCCTCCCAAAGGCTTACCGTGCAAGTCTACTGGCTCCCCCCTCCGAGAGAGTCCAGTAATAAAATATATATCTTCCACTTCGATGCATATGGGCATCTGATCTATAATGAAACAGTCTTCTTCCGGTTCCCAATAGTTCACAAGCATTTCGAGCAACCGGACATTACTCTTCATATTTGGCATTTTAAAAAACTTGAGCAATCCGCAATTCCGAAGAATATTCAGTGATACTTGGTCCTGCATGACTTCATTGTCTATAGCACTAGGTTCATGCTCTCTCCATGATATGGTCATCCTGTAAAATTTCAATAATTCGTTCATTAGCTACGCATTTTTCATTTTTGGGTTGCGCATACGTGACTTTATTTGTGCACAGTCGCATGTATACGCGACTTGGTCATTACCAACCCGCGTATGCGCAAACCCGTGATTTTTAGCAAGAGATTCTACGGTGAAAATTCCTAAATTTTAATTTATGAACGAACAAAATGAATAGCAAGGATGGTTGATGAGCTTACCTGACAAATTCAGTGAAGATTGATGGTCGGTTGCTCCTGTTTTGATGAAAGAGGCTTTTTTCTCCAGAGCACTTTTTCCCAAATCAGCAATGTAACAATGAACCAAATATGAGGTAATTTGTCTATTTATACCCAAAAAGTTGAAAATTTTCGCAAAAATTTGTTATTCTTATTTTTTCAATCTATCTTAAGCTGCATAACTCGGATGCTTGGAAGTGCCCAGATTGGTATATTTTCAGGTACATTTTGACGAATTTGAGATTTTTCCCGGTTTTTGATCCATGACTGCTGACCCGTCATGGCAGGTATATGATCTTCACTGGCATATAGGTTAGGGAATCCACTCTCCGTTGCATTTTGCATACTAGCCTCCATTTTGATCACTTGCCATAGGGTCGATCCCATCAGGTCATGAGTATTACACCCATTTCACTCGCCGATTATTTAATCATGACTTGGTGGTAGAGCCTTCCTTTACATGGGCTTCCTAGTTAGTTCCTTGCTATCACTTGTTGCCCATGCTGCGTTTTATGTAGGCTCGGGAGTCCTCTTTAGTCCCACCATGACTTATGTGTTGAAGCTTCATTCTTCTTCTTCCTCACTATCATTTTTCTGGCTATTACCCTAGAGGCTCCCTGGTGTTGTTGAGTTGTATTATTGCATTGCATATTGGCTACTTGTTTATCCTAGCCTTTAGCCGGCTTCATTTGGACTCAATGTTTAAGCCAAATTTTGACCTTGTCTATCTGTACAAGTTAACCATTGCATGCACTTAGCTATCGTGACTTGACACCCTTTTACCCATGGATGGAACATTCCTCTGAGTATCACTTACCAGTTTCCGCCACCTTGCATTGAGCATAGGATCATTCCAATCCCAGGAACTAGTGCATCTGTTTCTTGATACTCGTTCTATCCATTGTACCATAGCATTATTTTATTCTTTTTCAGGCTTATTATATGAAAAAGACAAAAAAATCAAATATAACAAAAAGAGTGGGAACGGGATGTAACTTCGTAATGTTAATGGCAGTACAGTGTTAGTTTGTCGCCCTTGAACAAAGCACATACATTTATATATCTTTCCTCCATTTGGGATGGTTTTAGTTTTGACCTAGGTTCAACCTTTACCTTGTTTCACTTGTCAGTCCTCCCCCAGTTGGTTATCTCTTCCAATCATATGGAGAGATTGTTCTGCCTCCTGCATAACAGACTTATACAGTGTCACTTTTTACTACCATGGTCATCATGAGTCGTGCTTTTGTTCAAGGGAAGTCTAACCAGAGTCGGCCATTCTGCGGTGTCTCTTGACTCATTATTTAGTCGGCCTTTCCGGTCTTGTCAGTATATTGTTCTATCACATCAGATGTTTTGGTCCTCTGCTCGTGCTGGTTTGAGAAGGTCTCCATTGAATTCTTGCTGGCAGGTTTGTCTCTTATCGACTACGACACATTGCTCTGAGAGAAAACCTAGAGCCACACCTTGGCCATATTTCCATCATTGATAGGTGACCTTGTGCTCATCATTTGATCATCATTATGGGTCTTTGACTGAGTGGTTTCCCCTGTGTTCGACGTCAGCATACATTATCACACTTGGGATTCGTGCAGTACCTTGATTTCCATTTGACCCTATCAGTGGATATCTTGCCTCTGTGTCAGCTTTCATTATTGGTTGGTTCAGAGGGTTTCTTCCGTGCGCTAGCTTCATCTTGTGCATGTCGGAAACGTACTTTGGTTTGGTTTCGTCACTCTACTTCGTCCGATTTGTTCCAAATCTTGGCCTGCGGGTTACACTCACGCTGGACTGATGTGGGATGCCTTAATGCCTTCCTTCCAGCAGATCTTTTCCCATCGACTCCGACTCATTGCTCTGGGAATAAGGTCTAGAGTCTTTTTGTCAGTACCTTAGGGTTTGCAGTCATCAGTGGCAGACTCTTCGCTATCGACGGTGGGGATTCATCATTGCCTCCTGATTGGTAGATTCTTTCAAGTGTTCGACTTCAACTCATTCATTCGCACTTGTCAGATTGTACTGGGGCACCTTGACACTCATTTTCATTATTGGTGGGTTGTCTCGTGTTGGTTAATGGTATACATCATTGACCGGTAATCCAACGATTTCTCACATGGTCGACTTCAGCTCATTTATTCCCATTGTGTAGAATTGTGCCATAGTGATCAGTGAAGACCTCGGGTTGCATCAGCATTTCTCGGTTCACTTTTGACAGTCCATTCAGTTTCTGCCAGTGATGTCGTCCACTCTTATATGTTGCAGTTCAGTATAGCATCATCCTATATGTTGGCTCCCGAGTTGCGTGATAGTACCGTTTGTTCCACCCCTTATGATTTGGTACTTGGAGATTCGGTTACTTATTTGATCAGACATCCAGTTGCAGCATCCTTGATCATCTTTCTATATGTGATACTTGGACATTGATTCAGACTTATACTTCCAGGCCATGCTCAGATGATTCATTATGTACTTTCAGTTCAGTTATACTTGTATACATGTTGGATCTATTCAGTACTTTCTATATGATGTATTTTTGACTGAGCATGGGTATGCCCGCCTCAGCATGAGTTGACTCTCTGTTTTCTTTCATTGGTTTTTGGCAGGCTGAAATCTGGTGAAGTCCTCTCTTGTCCTTGTGAATTTCTTTCTATGTGCATAATACATTTCGGCCATCATGTACCCCTTCTGACCTCATATATTAGGGGGCATCTGTTATAGCATCATTTATCACCTTCATATGATTCATGATTTCTTTTATGGCTTTGGGCACCCATTCCTACAGACTTGGACAAAATTCACTAAAAAACAGTGTTAAATTCCCCATACGCGGTTATGCCCAGACCTTTCCGTGTGTATACGCGAGTCCACATGTACTTTCCCGCGTATGCCATTAAAATCATTAAAAAATATATAAAAAATCCCTATTTTCGGGCTGGGTTGATGGTTACTCCGGTATTTCAACCACCCCAGCACGTGGCCAACCGTTTCCAACTGATCGAAACTACTTTGAGGGAGTATAAAATCCCCTCATGTGCATGGCCTAAGGGAGAGAGACATTTTATAGACATTATACTGCGTTGGAATCCCAATTCAAGTCTGAATTCCCGTGCCTCTTGCACTTTCCCAGATTTATACAGGAAACCCTTGTTTCCTGGAGATGTTCATCCGTTTATATGCCATCTCGAGTGCACAAGTCTTGAAAGTATCTTAGTGAGGCAAGGGCGGGACGGATCCGGACGATGGTCTGCTCGAAGATTGTGGAAGGATTCAGGTGATCTCTCCACTCTTTACTTCTGTACATGCTGTTCGTAATAATGAAGAACCATCTTGTTCCTGAACTTATGTGTTAATGTTTACTTATATGTGTGAAAAGATTATCATTTAAGCATTTATTATGGTTTATATAATGTTTCACATGGATTGCACTAACGTTTAGGAGAAGTATATGCTGTACAACTAGGTTTCCGTGCACGTTCTTTCTTGTTTTCCAGGTTGAAGGAGGAAGAAGGGTTGTTGGGGGTTTGGACCCCACGGGATCTACATCGAACGTAGGACTACGGGTGAGTTCTGTTATCGTTGTTATCTATTTTTTAGCATTCAAGTATGGTTGTGTGTGAGTCCTTCTGAATAGCATGCCCTGCTCTGTGGAGGTTTTTGACCCAACAAACCTCTAGGGTGATTTTCCGAAACACTGTCTCCCCCCTGTCATGGTGTGCTTCCTTTTGGAAATGTGGTCCATGATAGATTTCATTTCTTCATGTGATGAAACAAATCCCCCTAACAGTATGCATAGTCTCCTTCTTGGAAGAAATTCATCATCAAACATTGTAATATCATCTCTGAAAATGATGTCTTCATCAAATCAACAATATGTGTTGTTGGCTAGAATGTTTAATAGACTTCCGAATTCAATTCGTTTCCTTCTCCATACTTTTTTAATTTCTTCTCTCACATGGTTCTAGCTTGTATAGAGGCCCAATTCAAGTTACAATCACGTGTCATATGTCCAATGTCATGGAAATTGAAGCACTCTATCTTATTCATGAATAAGAAATCATGAATTCTTGCAAAATTGGTTCTAGGAGATTGATGGGGACCATTATATATGTCTTTGTGATATGCCCTACAATATTTTTCCATGTGCCCAATTTTTTTACAAGAATAGAAATATCCAAGAAATATACTTTGGTACTTGGGAGATGAAGAGTTCCTTGAAGTACTTCTGAAATCTTTTTGCCCTCGTATTCCTTGATGATATTCATTTCCTTTTGTATTCTTGACACCATCTGTAAGTATCCTTGGAGTAGGGTTTCTTCTAATGTAATATTGACTCTTTCCTTTGCCGGAAATGAGAGTATCATTTCTTCCTGGCTTCCTCACATCCTTGTTGTTTGAAGCATTATCATTCTTGCTTGAGGGTTCACATGCATAGCCAAGACCTGATTTATCAAGGGGGGATATTTGATGACTTAGGATTCCATCTAGGGTTTGAGAACTCTTCAAGTTATTATTCAGCAAGTCAACTTCCTTTTTAAGAGAGACAATTTCTCCTTTCAATTTTTCACAATATTCATCTTTCATGACTAGTTGCTTCTTCATTTCCTACATCATCCTTGTTTCTTCATGTGCTTCGATTTTAAGGGAGATTATATTCGATTTCATTATGAAGATTTATTCATTCTCCTCTGTTATACTTCTCTCCATTTATTATTTTATTCTTTTAGCTTCACATGTTTCAGCCTTGAGAATATTCATGTATGATTTTAGTTTGAAGATTTCTTTCTTCTTTTCTTGTAGTTGAGGTTTAAGAGAGCATACCTCTTCCTTGTATTGACCAATCTCTGCTTCAAGATTTTTTCAAGATCTTAAGTCTTTGCTCAAGGTGGCTTGAAAATTTTTATTCCCTTTTCTTTGCCTTATCAAATTGATTTGTCATAAATATGAATTCTTCATGATATTTTCTTTTGTTTTGATGAAATTCCTCTTTATTTTTTGCAAGCTCCTAATATCTTTCTTGTACTTGAAGCTCGACAAATTCAAAATACTTCCTTGTATTTTCATGGTTAACATCTTGCGTTTTCTTCTTAAGTTCCTCATTTTCTTTTTTGAAATTGGTAATCTCTTCCATGGAAGCCATAAGTTTATTCAGTAGATATTCTTCAAAGTCTTCTTTATTCTCTTCATCTTCTAGGTCTTCTTTAGCCTTGTTGTCATCTATCTTATCTTCAAATCCCTTGATGGATTCTAGACTTCTTTCTTGTTTTTCATCATCTTATTGAGTAGAGATCATTGTCAATGCTCCTTTTGAGTGAAGATCATGAATTTTGTCCCATATGACTTTTGATGACAAACATATTTCAGATTTGGCCTTCACAGAATTTAGTAACTCATTCAAAATTTCCTTCATTTCTCTTGTATTGTACTCCTTGGATTCTCCATCCATTGTGTCATTAGTAATCACTAATTTTCAAACTTCAGTTCCTTTAGTCTTCAAGAAATTCCTCATTGTTTCTTCCCATATCTCAAAATTTCCATTGAAGAATGGATCCTTCACAATTTATTGACTTCAATTTTGATGGTTGAGGAAGAAACATATTTAGGAGGATTGTAGACTTTCTTCCTTGGCTTTTCCATTTGTGTTCTAATGATTAACCTTCAAGCTATTAGGATATGAGTGAAGGTACTTGCTCTGATACCAATTGTTGGAAATATTGAGAGGGGGGTGAATGAGTATTTCTTTCCAATTGTTATTTTTATCAGTTAGATCACTTATATTTAGAAAAAAAATGAGCAATAAGAATAAATCCTTTTATTAATATTCATAAATTAAGTACAATATTTGTGCAGGGCTCCAACCCTAGATGAGGACACCAATCTTCAATATCCAAGGCTGCAACCTGTATTATGCCAAGCATTGACTTGGACTTCCCAAGGCTCCAACCTTGCCAGTTTGAGGCACCAACTTCTAGGGGTCCAACCCTATCTTTGGTATAGGCTCCAACCTGGTCTCTTGAGGAATCTTATCCTATAGGGATCGACCCATATCTTCCAAGGCACCAACCTTGTCTATATGAGGCTCCAACCTCTAGCTTCAATTCGTCAAGATATATTTGGTTATACTTCATGAATCCCAATGTCTTCTTCAACAAGCCCTAAAAATATTCAGTTTTCCCCTCACTTAGTCTCCACGTCACTTCGTCAATGACAACCTTTTCTTCTTATAAGGTGTCACCACTACTCTTCATCATACCCAAAATATTTCTTCAATTCACCTCATGATGTCATTAACAATGCATCATGATAAAAATATCTCCAAGTTCAGTTTCAAAGTGTCTTCATAAGATGCTCAAAGTTTTCGTCAAAGTGCTCCAAACAGATCTTCAAGGTTTTTCTCCAACAACAAGATATTTTCACCTCAATTATTCTTCAAGGATGATCAAGTGTGCTCATACATACTCAAGAAGCAGCTCCAAGGTGTCTATATGATTCTTCAAAAGGTTTTCTCAATAAAACTTCTCCAACTCCTTTCCAAGGATATAGGTTTTCTTTAATAATTTTGGTAGGAATCTTCAATGCTCTTCATAGTAACCAAGGCTATTTTTTTAAGATCACTGCATAGGGCTTTCAATCGAGTACCTTCAATAGACTGCTCCAAGAACCTTTCTCACACAAAACCAAATGTGCTTTCACATCCAAAAGTACATAAAAGATGAGCTTCACAGGATCTTTGATTTAGGTTTGTTGCACAAGTGTTAAGCCTTTACAGGTCAGGAAGTCGAGCTTTAAGTTATTTTTTCAATCCTCTATGTCTGCTCCTTGGTTTGAAATAATATAGAAGACTTTCACCACCACAGATGTATTACCACCGAGCTATTTTTTCCATCTTAACATAGATAGCATTGTAATCTAGACTAAGTTTACTATCAAGCCTGCACTTGGGAAAACCACAGGTCTAGCTTGAAAGAATGTCACTGTTTTAGGTGGTTGTCCAAGGTAACTAGTAGTCCATGTTCTCGAGCAGTCTGAGCTATAGGAGATATCAGTCTATTCATCAAGAAATATGTGACTTCTACACACAGGACTGAGTTGCAATCTCCTCATATCATTGTTACAGTAAGTCCGGGCTCTTTAAAATTTAAATACTTGAAGACAAAAGTCTTTTGTAATGAAGTCTCCCCACTAATATGCAATACAACAAAGGTATTCCTCCATAGAACTGAGCTCTTTTACCAATATTTTGAGGCTTTAACATAGGTCCGAGGCTTGTTTTGAAGCTACTCCATAGGACTAAAATTCCGAGTTGCTGTAGTGGCTATCAACTGTTGGTCTGAGGATTTCAGAGGGGTTTCCACTCCTTGTCTGAGCTTCTGAAGTTGGTGACTTTTCATAGTTTAATGCATTCACAAGTTTTTGCTATTTTGAGCTTTCCAAGAAGAAAAAATTTTCCACAATTTTGTCATCCGAGCTATGTATTTTTAGCTTTGAATTTCAACCCAATAAAGAAATTCTGCCCAAAATATAATCCTTTTCTTCTCCTCGGCATCCTGTAACTTCTGTGTTTTTTCACCAAAAATTTTATAGCTGGAATGAGGTGTGTAATGTCATATATATATATATATATATATATATATATATATATATATATATATATATATATATATATATATATATATATATATATATATATATATATATAGATATATATAGATATATTTGTTTTTTATTGGAATGAGGGGACATGACTCTTTGGATGGGGCCGACATTTGTCCTTAAGCATAGGCCGAATCAATGTCAGATTTAATTTACTTAACTTAAAAAATCCATATCTCCCAAAATATTTGGAGTTTCAAGCCAAGTAATAGCTCATTGGAAAGGAAAAATTATGCTATAAAAGATGGCATGGGTATTAACTGATAGGATCCCTCTAAGATAGTAATATTTTTTTTTTAATGTGAATGGTCATTAATTAGTGTAGAGTTTGACGTAGGTAGATAGGATTATCTTGCTAGGATTCTTCATTGTTTAACACCTTCATCATAGGATCATGGTAGGACATCAACAATGAGTGTATTACATAGTGGCGCAGTGATATGTTATAGGCAATATCATTAGGAAGGTATCTTTCAATCATCAATCATGTCATCACTTAGTCTTCCAATATTCATCAAACAACATCATTAAGTGTGGTAATTTAAGAGTATAAGATCATCACAAGTATGGATTTATTATGTATAGTTCTTCACGTTATGGGCTTGTACTTGGGGACTAGATCACCAATCAGACACTTGGAAACTTCTTAGGGAAATACATTATCATTTGAAACCGGGCATCTCAGGAATATTGACATCAAAATCAAATCCATATTGACATCAATGACAACCTTGATTAACAAACACAATAGGACATCAGGATCAGAAGCTACAATGGGTTTTTCTTGCAGATACTGAATTGCATGTATGTTTTCTTCACTAGTTTTGTAATGCATGGAATATGCATGTGGTTATATGTTTATGATATGTCATTGGCATGTAGGATTTCCTGCATTGACAGTAGGTTTTTCTAGCCTTTCCATTTCCTGTATAACCATGATGTTTTGGGTTTTACTTTTGTTTTCTGTTTGGTTTTCTTGTGACTTTAGATGTGTGTTGCGTTATTAGTTCCTGGAAGACTTGGTTGGAAAAATGCTTTGGAAGCCCTATAGCAACTTGGGTTGAGTTAATATTCCTGGAATCCTTGTTTGGAAAAATGCTCTGGAAGCCCTTGGTGGGTTGAATAACTAGTCCTAGAAGCCCTGGTTGGAAAAACGCTCTAGAAGCCCGATGACAGTTTATGGTTGAGTTACTAGTCCTGGAAGCCCTAGTTGGAACAAACACTCTGGAGCATTGGACAACCTGGTTAGAGACCGATCTGGTGATGGTTAGTGATGTCTGACCATGAGGTTGAGTCTCGGAATGAGGGTTGGGGAATTTTTTCCTTTGGAAGCCCTGGTCTAGTTTTCATTGATGTTTTATATGATATTGCACATTCATGCTTGGGATATGGCACAGGGGTGACTAGATGAATAGAGATTTGGCTCAACCATGTCTATGGTTGGGTGGTACGTGTAAGTAACAGACTTGGTTACATTTTTCTTATGGAAATACGATCCCTTTTTCCCATGTATTTATGGGTGAATATAATTTTTATTATGTGGCTTATATGGTTGTTCTACACTTGTGATTTATGTTGTTTATATGTTGGTTATGAATGTATTCTATTACAATCATAATGTATGGCTCTCATTATGTTTTGATTTTTAAATGAATGAACAATGAATCTATGAATTTATAGATGGTAATTCATATAATTTGACGAGTCAACAATGTTTCGTAATGATTCTCAAATAAGCATGACACCCCTATGCTCATATCTATTGTTTAAACCTACAGATTACATATTTGTGACATGTTTGACGAATTTTTTTCCATGGCTAGTAGGGGCAAAGTCAAGTCCTTGTTCAAGTGATTGCATTTACATCATTTTTACGTTGTTATATTTCATTTCTGTAATTTTCATGGAGTTATGGGCAGTGAACTGTGCCCTGGGCGTGAAAAAAGTGGCACAAAAATTAGGGTCGCATGGAAAGCTCCCAAATAACCATCCACCTTCTCCACTTTAAGAGCTTGAAGAAGAGATTGAAGAGAGTGTTCCTTGTGTAAATTCACCTCCTTTTCTTGAAAATTTGATCCATCCTAGCCAACACATCTCATAAGAGATTGACCTTCTGGGAGAATTGAATAATTTGTGTGTCAAGATACCCCTTCTCTGGGCTATTAAGGATGTTCCTATATATAATAATATTATCAAGGATAAATGTTTGAAAAGGCCTAGGAAAAAATGGAGAGACACCCCCACCATCAATGTTGTTAGGAAACCATCTGATCTGATTATGACAAGGGTGACCTTCCCAAAATACCTTAACCCTGGAAGCCTAATAGTTGATATGCACATTGATGGAATTATAGTCCATAATACTTATATTGATCTTGGGCCTACAATCAATGTGATGATTAAGGCCACAATGCTAAAGCATAATCCATAAGAAGCTTTGAGGAGGACCACCATAGTGTTGCAACTTGCAAAAATATTCATGTTGGCTCCTGAAGGAATTGTCAAAGATGGCATGGTCTCCATTGACTCTTGGGAGTGTTCTAATGATTTCCTGGTTCTCCAGCGCAAGACCATGTTTAATTCATACCCTCTCGTTTTTCGAAGACCTTAGTTGGCCACTATTAATGAATATATTAGTTGTAGGGTTGGGAACATGACTATTAAGAATGGACCCTTAACAAAACAAATGGATTTTATTCTCCTGCTAAGACTTCTATTGAACATTATTTACCACTATGGTTATAATATGAGGAAGATTATGATATGTATTACATAACCCCCTACCCAATACCCTAGATATTGTTATAGGAGGGGTGAAACCTGATGAGTATGACCTCGTTAACCATATCCTTTAGAACCAACCTCCCACTTCCATACCACTTGATGAAATTTTGAAATCATCTAGGAGTAGTCCTTAGCATGACAAATTTGTAGAGTTTGGCACATCCAAAACCTTAAATGAAAACCCCTCTCTCTTGTCCAAACAAGAAGAACAATTGTGTAAGATACTGAAGGGAACACTTAGATTTTTTTTCTTGGAACTATAATGTAATGAAATGGGTGCATCCATTGCATATTTACATCAAAGAGGGATGAAAATATGTGCAACAACCCCAGAGGGAAATGAACCCAACTCTTAAGGACATTATTAAGGAATAATTACAAAATTTAATGCATGCAACGTTCATATACCCCATCTCAGATTGTTACTGGGTGTCCCATCTATTTTTAGTCCCAAATAAGAACAGGAAGGGGAGGATCTGTGGGGAATATAGAGAGATTAAAAAGGCCACAAAGAAAGACCATTTTCCCTTTCCCTTCATTGACCAAGTCTTAGATGGTCTTGAAGGAAATAAAAGGTTTTCTTTCTTGGATGGATTTAATGGTTAGAATCAGATCCAGATCAACCGTGAAGACCGAGAAAAGACCACATTTACATTCCCTTGGGGTGTATTTTCCTATATATTTCTCCCATTTGGTTTTTGCAATACCCTACTACTTTTGGAAGGGAAGTTTTAAGTATCTTTGTTGAACTTGTTCATGACTCCGTTGAGATGGATGATTTCACTCCTTATGGGTGTGACTTCTAGGGGGCTCTCTCTAATATGCGTAAAGTCCTGAAGAAATGTATTGAAATGAATATCTCATTAAGCATTGAGAAATGTGAATTACTAATGAATGCGGGGACTATCCTTGGCCATTCCATATCCAAGGAAGGGATATAGGTTGACCCAAACAATATTTCCAACATCAAATGGGTCTCTACCCCTCAAAAGTCAGAGATGTTAGGAGTTTCCTCGGATTAGCTAGGTATTTAATAAGGTTCATCAAAATACTTCAGTAAAGTGGCTTCGCCATTTTCAATTACTGGCCAAGGATTTATATTTTAATTGGACAAGAAATTGTCATGATGCCCTTGAAATATTGAAAGAAAATTTTACCAATACACCAATCCTTAGCGGTGCCAATTGGGCATCTACTTTTCATATCCATATCGATGCATCAAACAAAGGTGTTAGGGAAGCCTTGGGACAAGTAGAAGATAAATTTCCTTATGCCATATATTTCATTAGTAAGAATTTGTCTAAAGATGAGTTGAATTAAACTGTTACTGAAAAAGAACTCTTAGATGTAGTACATTCTTTGAACAAATTCGCACACTATATCACTAGATATCAAAATTTTGTTCATTCTGATCATGTCACCATTAAATATTTGAAGAATAAAGCTGATGTGATTTCTAGGATAGTTATATTGTTGTTATTGTTACAACAATTTGATTTGACTATTATTGAAAAACTGAGAAAATAGAATTTGGTTGCATATTTCTTGAAGCCTTGGGACAAGTAGAAGATAAATTTCCTTATGCCATATATTACACTGTTACTGAAAAATAACTCTTAGATGTAGTGCATTCTTTGAACACATTCATGCTCTATTATCATTGGATATCAAACTTTTGTTCATTATGATCATGTCTCCATTAAATATTTGAAGAATAAAGCTGATGTGCTTTCTAGGATAATTAGATTGTTGTTATTGTTAGAACAATTTGATTGTAGCAGCGGAATTCGTAGTTTGAATACTGTAGCAGTAAGGTTTGTATGCTTGTTGACTTGATAGCAGAAATAGCTTTAATTATAAAAATACACAAGAGGTATTTATAATAATAATATTTTATTGATAAGATATGACATGATTGAATGATTACAATGAGGTCCCGCTTTTATAACCATGCAGGTACCTTTTCACGAATGGGCATGTTTTTTAGACATGCCTTTTCATTAACCTAATGATTATTTAACCTAATCCTAATTGATTAGTTAGTAATTACATTTATTCTCTTTTATTCTATTAATAACTATATTTATTACTTTAGTTATGAATTATATTCATAACATTGCCTCCTTCTTTGAAAAGCTTTGTCCTCAAAGCTTAACTTCTGACAATTTTCTTCACTGGAAACTATCTGCTAAGCATGTCTTTAATCACTGGTACCTTCCTTGTGCTTTTCACATTGTCCTAAATCCATATTCTCGTTTTTTTTTTTCTTCTAATAATAAACTTCCTTCCTTAAGATGGAACTTGAATATATATATATTTAGTATTTAACTCCTTTATATATATAATTTATCTTCTCTTTTTTGATGAAAAACCTCTTGTAATGCTGATTTTGAAACTAAATTATATATATATAATTTTTAAAATGCTCTTTTTTTTTTTTTTTTTAAATTGACGTTCAACCCTTTTTAACTTTAATAAGGACTTTGACCTCTTGTCTTTTCATAAAAGCTCTTCTTCAACTTAAACAAATTCCATACAATATAGTAATGTCATGTCCCGCTAAACACTCAATCTACGAACTTTAACCTTTAACCTAGCCATTGTGTGAACCCTTTTTGTCATTTGTTTGTCGTATCTTTTTTTTTTTTTTTCCCATTAATTTAATTAATTAAATAATGACTTTAATTAATTAAATTAATAATAGTTATAATGATAAAACTAATATGTATATATATACATATATATAATATATATATATATTTTTTAATATATATATATGTTATATAATTTTTAATTTGAAACATAACTTAATTCCACGGCCACGTTGCTTGGCTAACCGGCCGTTCACGGCTTCCACCGACGTTGACCGTAATATATATAACAAAATCGAATTTTCCAAACGACGGATACGCTAACCCGCCATGCTTAACCGCTAACCCGACATGCTTAACCCACCACGACCTTTCCCGTGACGTTTTGAGATTTAAATCGACACCGTTCCATAATCTCTTAAACCGATCTGTTCCGTAATCTCTTAAACCAATCTGTTCCGTAATCTCTTACGCCCGATACAGTGATACATCGTTTTGTAACCAAGGAATGTAGTCTTGCAAAAGAATAACAGTGAAATACTTTTGCGTTGGCAACGAATTCTGGGCAATCGGTGAAGAACGTGCAATTCCATGAAAAGGCGGTACATCGGTCAGACTGATGCCTTGCAGAGCGGAAAAGAACGCAGGCTGGTAGTCGGCCAATGGAAATTGGCTACGCCGTTGACGGCAACAGAGCCCTTCCAGAATAATCTCCGCTGCTCGGCCTTTTGTCATAATTATATTTTTAAATTTCTGGAGGTCGGGAATGGGCTTTCCATTAATTCCATCGATCCACATGCCTCTATAACTCCCACATTTAAACATAGGGTTGCCATCCAAATATGATATAGACACATATACCCCGTGCCCTTTTTCTGGCATAAAATTTAACGCATGGACTGATGGCTCATGAACACAGCCGCACCAACCCACAATATGTTTGGTTTCAAAGCCATCTCTAACATCAGTGCCCACAAGAAGTTCCAGTTCCGAACCTTTGCGAAAAATGGTCATTTTTAAATTTCCTTCGAGTCCATCCTTGGCCGAATCCAGAGGTTGGCAAGCTTTCTCTATATCACCGAAACTGGTAATTGGCGTCTTGTGAGAACTAGCAGGACCTCCAGGAACCACCGTATGTATAACAAGAATTCCCGTTTCATAGTGAATGGTTTGTCTCACAGTCTTTTCCGTCTCCTTTTGAAGACCTAACCGCCGTACCTCATCAAGTCCAATATGTACAAGGCTAATCTGAAGTGTTCCTCGAGGAATATGGAGTACTGCCTTATTATCCTTGCAGTTTTGTATAATTTTCAATGCCCTTGCCACTCGATCCAGTGGAAGAAACAATGCAGCACAGCTTTCACTTTCCATCTGATGTCCTGAATCGTCTCTTTGAACAGATTTTTGATTATGCACAGAAGTTTCCTTATTATCCTTTTGGTCCTTTTGGCTAGCTACATTTTTTTCTCGCGTTTTGCCTTCAATCTGATTTCTTATATCCCCATCTGTTGTATTAAAATCTCCACGACACTGAACATGCTGTGACAGTATATGACCATGATAATCTATATTGTAATTTTTCTCTTGATTCTCAACATAGCCTTTTTCCAATTTATCTTTGTCTGCATCAACATCATCTTTTTGTGTTTTTTGTGTTTTCTCACCGTTGCTGTCAATGACATTTCTTGTATAAAAGACACATTTATGTCCTGCAAAATATTTGTCTCCACATTTCCAACATTTCCCTTCTTCTTTACTTTCAATTTTAGTTGGTTGTTTTCCTTTATTACGCATTGGTGGGGGAATGTATTTATTTGAATTTACCATGGATGTTTTACTTGATTTTCCCTTTGCATATCTAACTGCTTTCTCATTTTTACAGCATTTTTCATCTTTCTATTTCTCATGATTTTCTTTTCTATTACGAGAAATTTCTTTAAGATCTGTAGAAATTTTTTTTTAATTGTTTGTGACTTCTACCCAAGAATTCTCTACTCGCTGAAGCTTTTCTAGAACTTTTCTAATTATTTCGGGCTTTTCACGTAATGGCACCTTATATGGTAAATAATGTGCTCGAGCTTGTAAACTACGTTCGTAGGCTTGTAGAACGACGTTTTGTGCCATTCCTTCAACCTGTCCTCGATATGGCTCTGATACCACTGTAGCAGCGGAATTCGTAGTTTGAATACTGTAGCAGTAAGGTTTGTATGCTTGTTGACTTGATAGCAGAAATAGCTTTAATTATAAAAATACACAAGAGGTATTTATAATAATAATATTTTATTGATAAGATATGACATGATTGAATGATTACAATGAGGTCCCACTTTTATACCCATGCAGGTACCTTTTCACGAATGGGCATGTCTTTTAGACATGCCTTTTCATTAACCTAATGATTATTTAACCTAATCCTAATTGATTAGTTAGTAATTACATTTATTCTCTTTTATTCTATTAATAACTATATTTATTACTTTTTTATGAATTAGATTCATAACATTGATTTGACTATTATTGAAAAACCAAGAAAATAGAATTTGGTTGTATATTTCTTGTCAAGACTAAATTTCCTGTTGGAAATGAGGATATGGTGGTTGATTAACTTCCAGATGAAAATGTATTTTCCATATCAGTGCTTTATCCTTGGCTTTCTGACATAGACAACTATATGTTTTCAAGGATATTTCCTCCAAATCTATCATCGGGGTAGAAAATCAATATTTCAAGGAAAAGTGCCCCTTTCACTTGGATTGGGGGAAATATTTTCAAAATGGGACCAAATTGGATCTTGAGGAGATGTGTCAGGGAATAATAGGTCTTTTACATCCTCTCAACATGCCATGATGGACCTTGTGGGGTTTATTTTGTTGTTAAAGGGGAAACCTTTAAATTTCTACATGTTGGTTACTATTGGCATAATTTCCATCAAGATGCAAGGAGATACACTACCAGATGTGATTAGTGCCAAAGGATGGGAAAATCCACAGTCAAGGATGATATGCCTCTAGAACCTTAATTTGCGTTAGAGACATTTGAGAAGTGGGGCATGAATTTAATTGGGAACATTGATCCACCATCAAGACATAAGAGGTACATCATTGTATGCAATGACTAGTTCACAAAGTTGGTTGATAAAAAGGTTGTGAAAGAAACAACTGAGAAGAAAATGATTGAGTTTGTAAGAGAAAACATTTCTACAAGTTTGGGTATCCAAGGGAGGTAGTCACTGATCAAGAAGAGAAATTCACATCAAATTTGATTGAGGATCTCATGAGGAAGCACCATAT
This sequence comes from Pinus albicaulis, assembly GCA_034641835.2. Taxonomy (NCBI): domain Eukaryota; kingdom Viridiplantae; phylum Streptophyta; class Pinopsida; order Pinales; family Pinaceae; genus Pinus; species Pinus albicaulis. The sequence continues at coordinate 936,208,805 of CM076571.1, read as the reverse complement.
CAGATAGAAGACATCCACTACCTATAACCCTTGATAAAATGAGAAATTAGAGGTCAAAAATAGAGCATTGGAGAGCATCATCACCAAGGTTTTTAGCAGCAATAAGAGAGGTTGGGTAGACAAATTAATGGAGGCCACTTGGACCTATAACACCACTTGGAGCAAAAGCACTAGGTTCACTCCATATGATTTGGTTTATGGGAAGAAGGATTTTCTTTCTATTGAGTTTGAATATAACACTTTGATAATGAAAACTGAGTTATACATAGATTTCACCAAAAAAAAAACAAGAAAGGTTTCTCCAAATTAATTTCTTAGATGAGTTCAAAATGCAATTTATCCTACACAATTAGGTCATACAATTGCAAAGGAAATTCTTGCATAACAAGCACATCAGGGAATTTTTTTTTGAAGAAGGATATTGGGCCATGTTATATGATTCTAGGTTAAAATATTTAAAAGGGAAACTCCATTTCTGTAACATTCCTAAAAATTCAGAAAAAAATAAAAAATAAGAAGGCTTGGATGAAAACATCTATGAGGAATCTGAGGCCAACTCCAAGGTTGAAAACCTCTCTAAGGCAGCCTAGGAGCAAAAAAATGGAAAAAATGAAGATTCCTAGGTGAAAACCTATTTTTAGGTGCCTAGGGTAGGTAGGAAGGTTGAAAAACTCCACAAAGGCAGCTTACTTTCCTCAAAAAAAAAAACCAACAAAAAGAGAAAAGAGGAACACAAGCTCACACCCTTTCTTCTAACATTTTTTTCTTGATTTGCAGGATTACATATAGTTGGCATATTTTGTGATGTTACAATACATAAACTAAAATATCTCATGCATCCTTCCATTAATACACCTCATATCCATATTTCTCACTCATATAACAATATATCTCCACCCTCCACTCAACCAAAAAGTCAAATTTTACCTCCTCACTGTAATGCTATAGGAAGGTACTGTAACACAAAAGGAGGTGTTGTAATGCTATAGGAGGTTCTTGTAAAGCTACATGAGGGGGATCTAATGATAAGAGAATCCCAAAAGTACATGATTCCTCTAGGAAATGATGAAGAGGTTCCTCCAATGACTTACTCATCACCCATACATCACTTATCCACTCCATTCACCTAAACTCGCTAAAAATGTTCACTCTGTCCTACCTAAAAACCATAGATATACCATTGTTCTCCATTTTTCCAATCTTAACACTACCTCCTCATGACTCCAACCTTGTTTACATGGCTTTTCATCACTCCCCTCAACACCATCATGCAAAATAAGGACTAAAAGAAAGAATTAAAAGGTTGCTACATGAAGAAGCTCCTCCTGTAGCAACCTGCGCAGTCTAAATAAACCTTTGTTTTTTTCTCCTCCCCAACAAGAAGCATGAAAGATAAATATCTACACCTAGGAAGGGACTCATAACCCTCAGAGAATCACTCCACCAATATATGAAGCTCATTCACTGGAGAAGCACCGTCACGGACATAGGAACATCATCAGTCAAGGTGCAATCCAGTTTTCAAGACATACACAATGAACAAGAAAAATAATCAACTCCCTCTTATTATGATAATATTATGTGGTTCAACTGCAATATGAAGCCATCTCCAGCAATCGGATCCATGGGTAGGATTCTAAGGGTATAATGGGATCACCTTCCTTAAGGTTATCAAAAGTAGATTCATCAGGAGTAATATCCTCGAGAAAGATAAGATTAGTCTCAACTTGATGCTTAATGTGGGGTATACTTGAAAATATCCTCGAGAAAGGTAAGATTATTCATAAGGATGCTTAATGTGGGGTATACTTGAAATTTTTTAAGAAATACATCAATGAACTCCTCAATATATGAGATGCTCTTAGGTTCATGATCATGCAGCCATGAATTATTACCACCAAGAGATCTCATCAACAACAAAATGAAGATATCTTGGTGAACCACTTTCTTGCTTGAATTATGTGCATTAAATCATTCTACATGGTCAATTTATCACCATAAAATGTTGGCACCCCACCTACCATCCTTCTCCTGACATGATTAGGGTGCCCAGTGATGCTAGAAATGTCTAAAGCTAGAAATTTATCAAAGAAAGAAAACCTATTTGAGATATTCATGAAAAATATGTAGGATTCACTAGGGTGAATTTAAATATGCATATAAATTTCTTGCTTCACCCTACCATTATCAACCTTAAAGTTCAATGAAGAACTAGGGCTCTAGTCTTCCAATGGAGTCACTAGTTATGTGATGTCAATTTGTCGTAGGGGGGATAATACACACATTTAGTGTCCACAACAACGGCACCAGAAATATTACCGCTCAAACTAACAGGGGTCATAAAAGGGGATCCTTAGAGGGCTACTACCAAGTCAAGGGAGACAATGGAGAAATATCTCACTGTCATCTCAGCTATGGCTCCCTACTCTTTACAAAATTTCACCGATGGCAGAAGACCCTCTATAATAAGGATCACAAAATGAATGGATCAATGATAGGGTGAAGGGTTGATCCTGGGATGTTATTCAAAAGAGAGGCTCAAATGCATAACTTGGTTTCTTTGGAAGGCAAGGTTGAAGGCTCTCAAGGAAGGGCTCAAGGAGAATTTTAAGGTTTAGGTTTAGGCTATGTATCTTATAATGGAGGTACCTAAACCCTAAAATAATTGTGAAGTCTCAGATTCTAGTTTAACTTTGAAGAAGTATCCTTAATAGTGTGTGGGACCACATGGGACCAAGTGGACCCAGGTTAGGTCAATGGGTGTTGTGTAACCAGCTCCAAAAATAGAAGAAAAGAGATATCAATGCCTTAGAAATGAGCCACTTCGAGGAGGAAACCTCCAATACATTACATAAATGAAAAATTCTTGGATGATACAATTTACAAAACCTCCTTTCTATATATAGGAGTCCATGGGGCCATAATGTAATCCTAGTGGGCCACAATGTAATCCTAGCCGACCTAACAATAATAATTTAAGGGCACAACAATAAAAAAATGGGGGTTACAAGGGTACAATAATAACAATAAGGGGGTTACACTAACAATAATAAGGGACTATACTAGTAATATAGGGACCTAACATGCCCCTCTCCTTCAAAAAAGTGTTGTCTTCAACGCTTGAGTAGCTTTGGGTGCTTCTGTATAAAATTCTCATCCTCCCATGTAGAATCTTCAGTGGGTAAGTTCTTCCACTTGATGAGATACTCTGAAATTGATCGATTCCGTAGTTGTTGAGTTCTTGTTTCCATGACCGCTTCTGGTTCCAATATGATTTTTCCTTCCTCATCAAGTTCTGGCAATATTGTTTGAACTGGAAGATTTTCTCCTATAACCTTCTTTAAGCATCAAACATGGAAAACTGGATGTACTCGCGAAGAAGCAGGAAGCTCCAATTTGTATGCCATAGTACCAATCTTTTGCAACACCTTGTAAGGACCATAGTACTTTGGCTATAATTTATTATCCTTCTTAGCTTGCTTGAGGGACATTTGTTTATATGGTTGTAGCCGTAAAAATACCCAATCTCCTATATCAAAACTTCTCTCGCTGCGATGTTGATCTGCCTGTTGTTTCATTCTATTTTGTGCCAAATTCAGGTTATCCTTTAAGAGTTGGAGAACTTCTTGCTGATGCTCGACGTGATCTTCCACTGCTTGAACCTTCAAATTTTCCCTTAAAGATGATGTGATCGATGGTGGATAATATCCATAAAGTGCCATAAATGGGGTCATTTTTGCTGCAGTATGGAAGGAAGTGTTATACCACCATTCAGCGAGAGGTAACCACTTGACCCATTGTGTTTGTTTATCTGATACAAAACAACGAAGATATCCTTCCAAACATTTATTTACTATCTCAGTTTGACCATCAGATTGAGGATGATAAGATGAGCTATGAGCTAATTGAGTACCTAAACAAGAAAATAACTCCATCCAAAAATTTCCAGTAAAAATGGGATCTCTGTCGCTCACAATAACCCTTGGGTTTCCATGTAGCTTTTGAATTGTGTCCATAAATGTAGTAGCAACTGTATTTGCTTTAAATGGATGAGATAATGCACAAAAGTGTGCATACTTGGTAAGTCTATCAACTACCACCATGATGACATTCTTTCCTTCAGACTTAGGTAAACCTGTGATAAAATCCATTGAAATCTCCTCCCAACGCTGACTTGGAATGGATAAAGGTTGTAGAAGTCCCGGGGTTTTAATTGTCTCCACTTTATTCTGCTGGCAAACCAAACATTCCGCCACAAACTTTTGAATATCAGATTTAAGGCCATCCCAAAAAAATTCTTTCTTCACCTGTGGTAAGTTTTTAAAAATCCTGAGTGTCCTCCTAAAGGAGAAGTGTGCAATTCCAAAAGAATATTTTGTTTTAGTTGGGAATTCTTACAAAGATATAAGCGATCTTTGTACCATAAGGAATCATTTTTCCAACTAAATGTATCAGATGTACTAGGATCTTGCTGCAACTTTTGATTGAGTGTCCATACATCTTTGTCCTTCTTCCATTCATCTCTTGCTTCGGTTATCCAATCTGGTTGGATAATAGAAATGGAACAAAGCAATGCTTCCACCTCTTCATTCTTTCTTGAGAGTGCATCTGCAACAACATTAAGCTTTCGTTTTTTGTAGATTATTTCAAAGTCATAACCCAACATCTTTGTGACCCATTTTTGCTGCTCTTCTAAAGATAGTCTTTGTTCCAAAAAGTGTTTAAGACTATCATGATCAGTTTTTACCTTGAAGTGTCTTCCCATTAGGTAAGTTCGCCATTTCTTTAGTGCATGCAGTATTGCTAACATTTCCTTCTAATAAATAGGTTTCTGTAAATACTTTCCTTTGATTGGACGACTTTCAAAAGAAATGGGTCTTCCTTCCTGCATTAAAACTGCACCAATTCCATTTCCGGAGGCATCACATTCCACAATAAAGGTTTTTGTGAAGTCTGGCGTAGCTAAGACCGGTGCTAGGCACATTGCCTCTTTAAGATGTTCAAAGGCCTTAGTTGCTTCAGGAGTCCATGAAAATGCATCTTTCTTAAATAATGTTGTTAGAGGTGCTGCTATTCTCCCATAATTCTTAACAAACTTGCGATAATACCCTGTTAACCCAAGAAATCCTCGCAACTGCTTTATGGTTGTGGGGACTTTCCATTCCTTAATGGATTTAATTTTGTTAAGGTCTACTTTAACACCCTCGTGAGATACAATATGACCCAGATATTCCACCTCTTGTACTCCAAAGAAACATTTGGATGTTTTTGCATATAATTGTTTCTCCTGCAACAGTTTGAGCACCCCGTGAACATGTTCAACATGATCCTTCCAAGACCTGCTGTAGATTAGTATATCATCAAAAAATACTAGCACAAATTTTCTAAGGAAGGGTCTGAAAATGGAATTCATCAACCCTTGAAATGTAGAAGGTGCATTGGTAAGGCCAAAGGCATGACCAAAAATTCATAATGACCCTCATGAGTTCGAAATGCTGTTTTTGGAATATCTTCAGTCTTCATTCTAATTTGATGATATCCTGAACGAAGATCCAACTTGGTAAAATAAATTGCTCCATGTAATTCATCCAATAATTCATCGATCACAGGAATGGGAAATTTGTCTTTAATGGTGAGCTTATTGAGCTCCCTATAATCCGGACACATTCGCCATGATCCATCCTTCTTGTGTACCAATACTACAGGAGCAGATAAAGAACTTTGACTAGGTTGAATTATACCCGCCTCTAACATTTCTGCAATCATGCGTTCAATTTTGCTCTTTTGGAAGTAAGGATATCTATAAGGCCGGATGTTTGGAGGAACACTTCCTGGAATCAAATGAATAGCATGATCATGATCACGAATAGGTGGGAGTCCTTTGGGAGTTTCAAACACCTTGGAATGATTGTCCAAGACTTGTTGGAGATCTGCAGAAATAGATGATTTTGATGTTGGAACTTCTAGTGAGCATAATTGTACAATTACGCCTCGCTGTTCTTTCTTTAGAAGCTTTGTCATGACATTAGAGCTTATTATCCTTCCTGGCTTCCCCGCAATACCCCGTAATTCGACTTCTTTTCCTTCTGAAAAAAATTTCAAGAAAAGTTCTTGAAAATTAAAAGCTACCATCCCCAAAGATTGTAACCATTGTACTCCTAGTACAACATCAGCACCTCCCATAGGAATGGAAAGCATTGGACTAGTAAATACATATTCCCCCATGGTTAGCTTGATATTATGGCATTTCCCAGAGCAATTTATAGTTCCTTCATTTGCAACCATCACTTGGCATTCTGGTGCTGGGTATAGGAAACAATTTAATTCCTTGGCTACCTTACAATGAATAAAATTATGGGTGCTACCTGAATCAATCAACACTATTACCTTTTTCTTCTTGATTTGTCCTTCTATCTTGAGATTTTGAGAAGTGGTAATTCCTGCCAGTGCATTACACGATATGATCGGATTCATTTCTTCCTCTTTTAGGGTTGGTTCCTGGTGTATATCCTCTTCTTGTTCATTTTCTTCTTCCTCTTCACAATCTATGTAAAATCATTTCTTCTTAGCACAATTATGACCTTTAGTGTATTTTCTATCACAACTGTAGCAAAGCCCTTTTTCTCTTTTTTCTTCCAATTGTTGTGGTGTCAACCTTGTAGGTTGTGGAAATCTAGATGTAGCAACACTTCCTTCTTTATAGAATTGAGTGGTAGGCTTCCTTGTCGCCATAATTTTGCATTCAACTTTTCTTGCCAACCTGAATGCCTTCTCCAATGAATCAGGTTCCAGAACGCAAACGTCATGTTGGATGTTATTCTTTAAAGTGCCTATGAAGAGATAAATCCTGTGTTCCTCTGGAATATCAGTTACCCTTATATTCAATTTTTGGAAGTGCTCAATGTGCTGCCCCACTAAACCCTTTTGTTTGAGATTTATAAATTGGCTAAAGAAGGTGTTTCTCTTTGTATCCTCATAATGTGCTATCATTTCTTCCGTAAAAATTTACCAAGTGACAATTTTTCTATGGGAGCAAAGCCATCGATACCATACAAATGTATTTTGTTCTAAATGTAAAGTTGCAATGCGTACCTTTTGTGTGTTTTGCACATTATGGAGATCAAAATATTGCTCCATATGTAGTATCCATGTTACAGGATCCTTCATCAAGCTCCTCATATCCATTTTTGGAATATGGTGGTTCTTCCCGCCAACATTAGAGTTTATGAAATCACGATTAACATTTATTTTGTTCTCATCATGAGGTTCTTCTACTATCTTTTCACCATTAGGAAAAATTTCTTGTATCAACTTGGTCAAACCTTCGATGTCTGCTTTTAGATCATTCTTCATGGTTTTCATGTTGTTTTCCATGTTGTCTTTCATGTCATCCATCTTAGATTCCATGCCATTTTCCATTCCATCCTTCTTAGCTTCCACGCCTTTCTTCAAACAATCCATCTTCTCTTCCATGCCATCCATCTTAGCTTCCATGCCTTTCTTCAAACCATCCATCTTCTCTTCCATGCCTTTCTTCAAAAATTCCATTTCATTTTTTGTTGCTCTTTGTGAGAGTGAAACTTGTTGCACTTGCTCTTGTAATTTTGATAGATCATGTTGCAATTCTTCATCTTCATGAGTCATAGTAGACCCTTCTGAAGGCTTAATGGGTGTTGAATTATTTTTACGGGGAATCTTTCAGAACCCAATACTAATATCTATTCTACAATATTCCCTTGGACTCAATTCAAATTAATTCTTCAAACAAGACTTATGCAATTCGGAAAAAAAATACACACCTTTTTCTTGCTTTTGAGGAGCTCGATATTGAAATTGGATTATCTCTGTGATTGCAGCACTTCAATATCTGAATTTTGGTACCGACGTAGCCCTCTAAATTATCTTTCGAATGCCATAGGACTAACCTGATTTGGATTCTCCAAGACAAAGTTGTGTCCAATCTCCCACAATGACCAAATTATGGACTGGTTCAGTAGAGCGAACTTGTACGACTTTCCACGTGTCACTGTTTCATCCTTTGTCTCTGAAATTAATATCCAAGAAACTAAAGTCCGTGTACTTACGACCACTTTTTACGTCACTCCAATCTGATATCCAGAGAGAGAGTTAGTGAAATTTTCCTACAATCACCTCTTTGAGATGAAATTCAGGAGCCTGAAAAAGCACTACCTTCCATAAGTCATATCTCCAAAAATATTGCGAACCAAGCTCTCAAATTTTTTGACGAATTTCCTCAGGATTTCAGCTTTGCACCATATGAATTTCATATTCTGAATCTTCGTATAAAAAACGTTATAGCGAAAATTCCACGATGACCTATTTAGGATCATGAAAAAAGACCTAACTTCCACAGATCATATCTCCGAAAATAGTCCGAACCAAGCTCTGAAATTTTTAGAAAATATTTCTCAGGCTTTCGAATTCGCACCCTAAAACTTTTATCTTATGAAACTTTGTAGAAAAAAATTTATAGCGAAAATTCCATGATGACCTGTTTGGAGCAGCAAAACCCTAGAATCCAAAGCTCTAATACCAAATGTTGTGTAACCAACTCCAAAAATAGAAGAAAAGAGATATCAATGCCTTAGAAATGAGCCACCTTGAGGGGGAAACCTCCAATACATTACATAAATGAACAATTCTTGGATGATACAATTTACAAAACCTCCTTTCTATATATAGGAGTCCATGGGGCCATAATGTAATCCTAGCCGACCTAACAATAATAATTTAAGGGCACAATAATAACAAAATGGGGGTTACAAGGGTACAATAATAACAATATAGGGGTTACACTAACAACAATAAGGGACTATACTAGTAATATAGGGACCTAACAAGGGGCTAGGGTTTAGAAACTAATGATATACTTGACCTAATCAGGGAGGAGAAGATGATCATGGGAGGAATTTTCATTCAAATATAATGCAATGATCCCAGTGAGGTTTCTAGCCTAAGTAAAGGAGGGGAAATAATTGCTATGCAAGCCAACAATTGAAATATATCAATATACCACAGTCATAATATCATGAAATTTCTAGGGCTTATTGAGGACAAAACAACGTAGTCATGGACCAAAAATTGAAGTGTTTGGATGGATATATTGTGAGATAATTGATTCCCTAGGTGACCTATGTAGGCTATGCCTAGAAAAGAGGGGAAGGTGAAATAAATATGATTTGAGGTGATTACCTACGGAGGACAGTGCCTAATCCTTTTGGGTAGATTCAATTCATGACTATGGAATTTTTATTTTCTATATCAAGGATGCCCCAAAGGGAGCTTCACTTAGTATTAGGGTAGAAACAAAAGCTTCTTCAAGAGCTTTATAATTTGTTTTACAGAATAAATGTTTTATCAAGATGAATTTCAATGAAGAAGCATCTCTAGTAAAATTCACTCATAATACATGACCCATACATGAATCATCACTATATAGAAACAAAACTTCCACAACTTCACACAAATGTATGTGCATTAAATTAGACCTAGTACAGCGAAATCCCAACAAAGATGTATGTGACGAAATATAAAGAAACAATAGCATTAAATTTCACTTAAATGTATTAATATTATATCCAACCATCAAAACTTTTCCAATCAAGAATCTCCAAGACAAGGTAAAATAATCCAAACATCAAAATTCATTCCATGCTCCAAAAATCTGTTATCCAAGAATAATAATGAAGTTATCTAAAGAGATACAAGTCCAATCCAAGTGATGATGATAAAATTAATTCATGTCACTTGTATTTATACACTTCTAATGATTTCAATTTATATAATTGAGCATACATTATCCCCTGAAAGAAAATACGGTTCAAAATAAATAACTTTTGCTAAGAAGCCCACCAAACTAGCTCATAAACAAAAGAATAAGCCTATCAAGAGGTCGAATGATCAGTAATACATGTTGTAGTAGTCCATAAGTGCCACAATGATTAATATGACTCCAAAAAGTATTGTACAATGGGTTTACCCCTTATTCTCCAAATAATAAATCTCTAGTGCTCCCAATGGATGCAAGGGAACAAAGGTAACCTCATGGGTCTCCAAGTAGGTCGAAGATGCATGTAGACCATCTGGAAGGGCTCAGATGATGATGTATGTGATTCCACATTAACATACAAGTCCCAGGTCATATTCCAAGTGCATGGCATAACTTTGGGGTTGATTGGGCTTGGTGAACCAATTCAATATTCCTTATCGAATAGTTGAATCTTGAGTAATATCTGAAATTCCCTGGAGATCCATGGGGTAATTTCTACTTATGTAGAAGCCCATGGATCTCTACACACACCCTACATGTGCCAATTTTTCCTTATGGAGGGTTAAGACCCTGTATAGGGAGACCAAACTAAAAATGGAGACCATCTACAATTCTGCATAAGATCTAATGTGTTCCCTAGCCTTCCAACACAAGAATTTATTCAAAGTAATCGAGTTGAAGAGCTTACAAACCATGGGAAATAGTTGGATACTTCATAATGTAATTCCTTTCCATAGTGGGCTTTAGCACATGCTAATGTCTCCAAGCTCCAAAGGGAGATAACCAAGAACCCTATTATATGGTTTCTTCCTTTAGAGGGGATAGTATGTCCAAGGTAATTCCTTCAAATTGTGGTGGAATGTGATAAAGATACGAATGGGACAGGGAATGAAAGGGGAAATATTTTGCCACATGTCAGGGTACAAGGGTAGCTAGTAAAATGGAACCCCACACTTGAGTATATAATTGTTAATTTTGGGAAACTAGGTCCAAATTCCATGCTGCACTCCTCATATGACGATGGTCATATTTTTGTTGGATTCCTATTTCAATGAGGTGCAAGATTGATCTGAAGATCATCTTGATCGGATGAGAAGAACATTTATTTTGAATTTATTTGTCACATGTGCAAGTTCAGATAGATTTGTAATGTAAGCTTGCATTCCTAATAGATGTGTCATGCAACCTCATTGGTGGATATAAATCGGAGAGACTTGGAGGTCATTTTCTCATTATCTCATCACACATTCTCTCATTGTGATCTGATTGGTTCGATAGCTTTTGGAGGCCTTTTACCTTCACACCTCTTGATAAGAAGTCTAAAATTTGGGATCTGTTTAGGGCACTTTTGTAGCAGCGTTGACCATGGTGAACCCTTGGTCGTTTGACCTCAAAACTCTGTAGAAAATATGATTTTAGGAGATCATATAGATGGGCGCTAAAATCGAGGAATTCTTGGCTATTTGACTAAAGACCTAGTTTGTTACGTTGGCTTTTCTTCTACTACCTGCATTGAATTTTCTACACTATTTGTGTGTTGACTAGTGTTGAATTGTAATGAGCTATCTTTGAGGGCTATGGGTGTGACACATGAAGTGTTGGCTGATCAAGAAATACTTTGTTGGTTGAATCATCCTGCTGACTGTCGTAACTCAACATATCTCATATCTTTGCTAGACAAAAGGAATTGTAAATATGATCTATATTTGGATTTTCTTCTATTGATCTGTTATTGTGTTCTATCAACATTTTACTTTCATGTTTATGTGATTTCTATTTTGTATCGAGCCTAAGAAATATTGAAGTTAAAGTGCATCAAGCATAGAACACCATGATTATCTAAATTTAACATGGTATTAGAGCTCAGGTGAAGACAAAGTCTAAGATTCCAAGATGGTCTTAGAAGAAATCTCTAAAGGAATAAATCCTATCAAGGACAAATGGCCTCCTTAACCTACAAGGGTTTCAAGGTTGATGATAAATTGACTAATAAGTCTTATTATCATGCATTGAAGATGTCCTTGGATTTGGTGCTAGAAGATCAAGATGTCATGGACTATGTGTAGGGGAAGATGCAAGAGCCTCCATCAAATTCAGTTTCTACCACAAAGACGAAGTATAGAAAAGGGGAAATCAAAGCAATGATTATTATCTGGGATTCTATTCATAAGCACTTGGTTTCTTACATTTCTGAGTTGAAGACATATAAGGATATGTATGATAAGCTGGTGAGCATGTTCAGGGATAGAAATGCTAATCAAATCTTCTTCTTCAAGAATAAATTGAATAATATCAAGAAGGGTAAGGATGAATTTATTCAATCCTATTTTATGAGGCTTACTAAAATTGGGAATAACCTCCTAGCTATTGGGGAAGAAATTTTTGATCGAGATATGGTTATTATTGCACTTGCAAGTCTCCCCTGTCATTGGCATGTATTCAATACCACTACTCTTAATAATAATTTGATTCCTGATTTTGATGAAATATTGACGAGATGCACTCAAGAGGAAAGGAAGTGACCCTACTTCCTTCACCGCTCATGCAAAGAAGAAGAATCATGGTGGCCTAAGAAATCAAAACCATGGTAGAGCGGGGCCCAAAGGAAGGAAGGGAAGATGTTACACTTGTAACAAGTCTCATCACTATGCAATAGAGTGCCCTAATAGAAGGGACTCTCCTAGGGATCATGAAAACAAAAACTTGAGAAGAAATGGTAGGAACAACAGGTTCCAAGGAAAAAGGAAGGCTCCCTCTGATCATAGCAGAAATGAGAAACCTTTCAAGAGGTCAAGAAATTCTAGGTACAATGAGTCTAATGTTGTTGATAATAAGAGAAATGAATTTATTCTTGTATCTTCCCTCTCTGTTGCATCTCCACCCAACACCCTATATTTCTAGTTGATTAATAGAGGTTCTTAAAAGCACCTCACTGGTTATAAAGAAGCCCTTTCCAATTTGGTTGAGAAAGATACTAATATGGAAATTATCCTTGGAGATAATGCCACCTATCCCGTGAAAGGGATAGGGACTATGACCCTCCATCTATCACAAGGTCAATTCCCCTAATTACAATATGTGTTGTACGTACCTGATTTTAAGAAGAACCTTGTGTCCATTTCAGTAATGGAAGACAAAGGGTTCAATGTGGAATTCGTTGATGGAAAGTTACTTATCTAGAAGAATAGCTTCAAGGAAGCTCTTTCTATTGTTCTTAGAGTTGTTACACTCTACCAGGTTGGAGGAAGTCCATTAGGGGCTATGTCATGTAATAAAAATCTTCAAACAGAGTTATGGCACCGAAGGTTTGCACACCTTCATTACAAAGCTCTTCCCGAATCAAGGAAGGTGGTGAAAGGGATGCCATAATTTAGAGATGATCATGATGGTATATGCCAGGGTTGTGCCAAAGGGAAGAATACAAGGGGAGCATTTCCCTCTAGTGTCACAAAGACAATTGATATCTTGTAGTTGATACATTCTGACTTATCTGGTATGCTTCCTATGACATCCTTGGGAGGATGTTCCTATTACATGAATTTTACAGATGACTTCTCCTACAAGACTTGGATATATTTTTTGAAGAATAAGGATAGAGCATTCAAATGGTTATGTACCTTCAATGCCTTGGTGGAAAATAAAACTGAGAAGAAAATAAAAGTTTTGAGGACCGATAATGGGACCAAATATGAGTCAAATGAGTTTAATGAATTTTTTGGAGAAGCTGGTATTAAGAGGGAGACCACAACTAGATAAACTCCTGAGAAAAATGGTGTTGCTGAAAGAAAAAACATGACCATTGTGGAAGCTTCCCATGCCATGCTATTTGACCAAGGTCTTCCAAAGCTTCTATGGGAAGAATCTGCGAACACTACTGTGTATGTTCAAAATATATGCCTGCATTCTGATTTGGACTCTAAAACTCCTGAAGAATTCTTCTGTGGTAAAAAACCTGGTCTTTCTCATTTTAGAGTTTTTTGTTGTCCTGTTTGCTTTCATGTACCGAAAGAAAAGAGAAGCAAAATGGATGATTCTAGAAAGAAGGGAATGTTTGTGGGCTACAGTGAAACTTCAAAGGTATATAGAATCTATGTGCCTGGTCAAAGAGAAGTGGAGATATGACATAATGTCACCTTCGGTGAAGATGTTACCCTTAAGAAAGTGAGAAATATTCCTAGCTCCAAGGAAGACAAAGAAGATAAAGAAGCAGTGAAGCAGGAAGAGTTGAAGGATGACTTGATGCCCGATGTTGAAGGACCTATGGATACCATTGATCCACCTCCTTCAAATTAGAGAAGACCCTAATTTCTTAGGGATACTCTTGAAGATGCCAAGAGACATATTTCCTCAAGGGGGACATTTCATGAAAGCAAGAAGCCAAAGAGATACCAAGGGTATCTAGCAGCCATGAGCACGATAGTACAATCTGAGCCTAGAACATTTGAAGAACGTATAAAGAATCAAGTTTTTAAGGATGCTATGCATGAAGAATGTGAGTCCATTTTGAAGAATGATTTCTGGGAAGTGGTCCCAAGACCGAAGGACAAATCTGTTATCACCTTGAAATGGCTCGATAATATCAAGCATGGATCTGATGGAAGTACTGAAAAGTACAAGGAAATATTTGTGTCCCAGGGCTTATCTCAAAAATAATTCATAGATTATGATGATATATTTACACCTGTGGCCCACTATACCACCATCCGATCTATTATTTCCCTTCTTGCTACGCAAGGATGGAGTCTACAGCAGATGGATGAGAAGACCACTTTTTTACATGGTGCTATAAAGGAAGAGGTGTATGTGAAGCAAACTCTGGGGTTTGAAGTCCGAGATAGAGTCACCAATGTATAAAGGTTGAAGAAAATCTTCTATGGGTTGAAGCAAGCCCCCAAGGCTTGGAATGAGAGGATATATATCTACTTGATGAAGCTAGGATTCACTCAAAGTAATGTTGATTTCAACCTTTACTATAAGATTGATAAAGAAAGGCCTCTCATTCTAGTTCTCTATGTTCTTCCTAACAGGTTCTAATCCTCTCATTCATCAATTTAAGAGGGAGATAGCTTCTAAGTTTGAGATGAAAGACCTAGGACTGATGCACTAATTCCTAGGCTTGCAGGTCTGGCAGAGGCCAGGGGAGATTTTCCTTTCTCAAGGAAAATATGTCGTGAAGATGTTGGAGAGATTTGGTATGGTGGACTGTAATTATGTGCCGACACCCATGGAACTTAACTTTAAGAAGTTTAGTGGAAATGCAATTGGGCCCATGCTAGCAAATCCTACCAAGTATCGACAACTCAAGGGGGCCTTGATGTTCTTAGTGAACTCCCATCTAGACGTATGTTTTTTAGGGAACACTTTGAGTCAACATATGGTTGATCCTCATCACATTCACCTAATTGGTGCCAAGAATATGTTGAGATATCTTCGGGGCACAATCAACCATGGACTGAGATACACTACAGAGAGTTTGAGAATACATGGATATCCTGATGTCGATTAGGTTGGAAGTGAGGTGGATCATAAGAGCACATCTGGATGTTGCTTCACCTTGGGTTCTGCTTCGATATCTTGGATGAGCAGGAAGAAGAATTCAGTGGCTTTGAGAACTATTGAGGCTGAATACGTTGCAGAGAGTATGGAATGTTGTGAAGTTGTTTGGTTGCGAAATCCCTTTAGTGAGCTGTTCAGGCATGTGCTAGATACCACCGTTATCCTTTGTGATAACCAAAGTGGGATTTGTCTTTATGAGAATCTCTTGTTCCATGATCGATCCAAGCATATTGATTTCAGGTACCACTTTATCTAGGATATGGTACATCCAGGTGTCTTAAGGCTCCATCATATAGGAATGGATGATCAGGTCGCGGATATTCTCACAAAGCTCCTGTTGAAGGTCAAGTTATTAGCCTTCCATGAGAAGCTTGGAATGATGGAAATACCCTATTTTGAGGGTCCTACTTGAGTTGGACTATGAGCTCTGGGAGCTTCAGGGGGCTTGGGATAGCTTCTTGGAGCTATAAGAACACACAGGGCTAGGCTTGCAAGACCTTTTTGTGCTTCTGCCCCACCATTATGATATTGAGTAGGTTCGCCTGTCTCTAATCTGTGCCCTGCACGCATCCTACCCATGGAGTTTCAGACTCATTGGAAGTACCTCTCATTTGGAAAATGAGGTGGGAAATGTGGATAGAGACCATAGCAAGACCGATGGATGCATTGGAGATTTTCATACTCTCTATGTCTAGGACAACACGTATCCAACACCTTGTTTTGGGATCAGTTATGATGAGATTTTATCCTGTAAACTAACTTCGGATCAGTAAACTAAATTTGGATTAGTATGAGACTCTTTTTGAGTCCAAGAGAGGTTCTTACCTCTAATTTGACTTCAGGTCAACTGAGTGTGATGTCTTTGTGACACCTTTTTTTTAAAGATTGATCAAATTAAGTTACGACAGGTTGACGCACCGTGTTTGGTTTGGTACATGATGGATGGCACTTGTGGAAAGATGGAGTTCTCCCTAGTTGAGAGGGAGTGTTAATTTTTGGCAACTAGGTCCAAAATCCAAGTTTCACTGCTCATATTTTTGTTGGATTCCTCTTTCGGAGAGGTGTAAGATTGATCTAAATATCATCTTGATTGGATGAGCAGAACAATTATTTTGAATTTATTTTCCACATGTGCAAGGTCGGCCAGATTTGTAATGTAGGCTCACATGCCTAATAGATGTTTCACACACCCTCATTGATGGATATAAATTGGAAAGACTTGGAGCTCATTTTCTAATCATCTCATCACACATTCTCTCATTGTGATCTCATTGGTTCGACAGCTTCTGGAGGCCTTTCCCCCTCACACATGTGGAGGAGAAGTCTGAAATTTGCAGATCTATTTAGGGCACTTTTGTAGAAACATTGACCATCAATGATCGTGGTTAAACCTTGGCTATTTGACCTCAAATTTTTGCAGAAAATCTTATTTTAGGAGGTCGTCCAACTGGGCAATAAAATCGAGGAATTCTGGGCTATTTGACTGAATCCCTAGTTTGATGCGTCAACTTTTCTATTGTTGCCTACATTGACTTTTTTGTGCTTTTTGTGAGTTGAATAGCGTTGACTTGTGATGAGTTGTCTTTGATGGTTGTGGGTTTGACACATGAACTACTCGCTAACCGAGAAAGACTTTTTTGGTTGAAGAAATCTACCGACTGTCGTAATGCAACATATCTCATATCTTTGATGGACAAAAGGAATCATACATCTGATATATATTTGGCTTGTCTTCTTTGTAGATGTTCTATGCTTGATGAAACTTTACTTTTTATCTCAAAATTAGTGAGCAATCACATAAACAATAAAGTAAAATGTTTATAGAACATACTAGTAGATCGATAAAAGACAAGCCAAAAATATATAGGTGTGTTGGTGCATTAAGGTGATCAGCAAGATGCTTCAACCAAAAAAGTCTTAATATGGTTAGCCAACAAGAAATGTCACACAACCCTCTAGGACAACCAAAATGGTCAACACAAAAGTCAACCCAAAAGTCAACATTTTCAGTCAACAGTCAACGCAAAGAGCAGCAACAGGTACGTCAGCACAAAAAATTCAAAGTCAACGTCTAGCCTCAGGAATAGTGCCAAAAAATGTGGATTTCGAAAATCAAACTTTTGGGATAGTTTCAAGTCCGTTTCACCTTGCATTGACCAAAGTCAAGGCTCATAAAAGTTGTTGCAGAAACCCTAGACCGAAAACAGAAAAGTGCAGCTGCTGAAATTTTCCCACATGTGGAGCAAAGAGCCTCCAAGGTCATCAAACCAATCTAATGAGGAGAGAGAAATGTGTGAGGATGAGATGAGCGAAAATGTCCTCCAACGTTGACCAATATATATCCATCAATGAGGGTGTGTGACACAATTGTTGGGGCACAAAACCTTAAGGCCGACCTGCACATATTTTGAATAAATTCAAAATAAATGTTCTCCTCATCAGATTAAGATGATATTTAGATCGATCTTGCACCCCTCCTAAAGAGGAGTCCAATAAAAATATTGGTATCTTCATCTAAGCATAACAACATGGATTTTGGACCTAGTTTTCCAAAATTAACACTCCCTCTCAACTAGAGAGAGCTCCATCCAACTGTGCAATCCAGACATCTTGCGTCATCTTGCCGTAACTTGGTTTGCTGGATTATTTATTTCAAAACATAAGTGGGTTAGTCACAAAGAAATCATTCCCGGCTGAAAAATTTAACCAGAGGTCCAAAACCTCTATAGGACTCACAAAGAGTCTCATACCAACCCGGAGTTGGTTTACCTGACGAGAAGTCAGTTGGAGGTCCAAAACCTCACTATACTTGATCCCATATCAAGTGTTTGGATTGTGCGATCCTAGATAGAGAGTACAACAATCTTTGATGCATCCGTAAGTCTTTGCTAATAGTCTCTAGCTTTTCCCACCTCACTGCCCAAATGAGAGGTACTTCACATGAGCCCTGAACTCAATGGGTAGGATGCATACAGGGCACAGATAATGAGAGGTGAACCAACTCAATCATCATAATGGTGGGGCAGAAGCACACTAACAAGGTTTGACAAGCCTAGCCGTGTGGTTTCTTATAGCTCTGAGAAGCTATCCCCAAATCCCCCCAAAGCTCCCAGAGCTCATCGTACAATAAGACCCTTAGCATAGTGTCGTTCCACGATACCAAGATTCTCATAGAAGGTTAGGAACTTGACCTTCCCTAGGGGATTTGTGAGAATAACTACGACCTTCTCATCAATTCCTATATGATCAAGCATTATGGTTCCTCGCTGTACCATATCTCGGATAAAGTGGTACCTAATATCAATATTCTTGGATCGATCGTGGAACACGGGATTCTCGGACAACCGAATCCCACTCTGGTTATCACAGTGGTATCTAGCACATGCCCGAACAGCTCACTGAAGAGCTTTTGCAACCAAAATTCTTCACAACAGGCCATAATCATTGCAATGTATTCGGCCTCAGGAGTGCTCAAAGACATTGACTTCTGCTTCCTGATCATCCATGATATCGAAGAAGAAACAAGTGTGAAGCATCATCCTGATGTGCTCTTACGATCCACCACACTGCCAGCCCAAACAACATCAATATATCCATGGAGTGTCACACTCCCGGCAATGTATCTCAACCCATGGTTTATTGTGCCCCAAAGATATCTCAACAGATTCTTGGCACCAACCCAGTGAATGTGATGAGGCTCAACCATATGTTGACTCAAAGTGTTCGCTGCAAAACATATGTCCAGATGAGTGTTCACTAAGAACATTAGGTACCCATCAGCGCTTCCACTCAACTTATTAAAGTTGAGCTCCATCGGTGTCAACACAAACTTAGAGTACACCATACCAAATCTTTCCAGAAGCTTCACTATGTATTTTCCTTGAGAGAGGAAAATCTTGCCAGGTCTCTACCAAACCTCCAAGCCTAGGAAGTAGTGCATCAATCCTAGGTCCTTCATCTCGAACTGAGCAGTGATCTCCCTCTTGCACTGATGAATGAGAGGGTCATCACCTATTAGGAAGAGGTCATCCACATACAACACCATAATGAGAGGCTTTCCTCTATCAACCTAGAAGTAAAGGTTTGGCTCAGCATTACTACGAGTGAAGACCAACTTCATCTATCCTCTCATATCAAGCTCTAGGTGCTTGATTCAACCCATAGAGGGCTTTCTTCAACTTGCAAACATGGGTGTCTTGATCCAAAACTTAGAACCCCAGAGGTTGCTCCACATACACCTCCTCCTTTATCGCACCATGCAGAAATGCGGTCTTCACATCCATCAATTGAATACTCCATCCTTGTGTTGCAGCAAGGACTGTGATTGATTGCATGGTGGTATATCGAGCCACAGGTGCAAATATATCATCATAGTATATGCCTTCCTTTTGAGATAAGCCATGGGAAATGAATCTTGCCTGGAACTTTTCAGCACTTCCATCAGATCCACACTTGATCTTATAGAGCCATTTCAAGGTGACAACCGTTTTGTCCTTTGGTCTTGGAACCACATCCCAAACATCATTCTTCATTATGGACTCATACTCTTTGTGCATAGCATCCTTCGAGACTTTTTTCTTTACGAGTTTCTCAAAAGATCCAGGCTTAGATTGTACAATAGTACTCATTGCTGCTAGATATCATTGGCATCTATTCAGCTTCTTTCTTTCACGGAATGTCCCCCTTGGGGCCATATGTTCCTCGGCATCCTTGAGAGTTTCCCTGAGCCATGATGGTCTCTTCCTCATTGAAGGAGGTGGATCAATCAGGTCCATTGGTCCTTCAACATCGAGCATTGTCTCATCCTTCGGTTCTTTTTTACTTCTAGGCCTTGCTTCATGATCCTGCTCAAATCTCAAAAGATTGAGTACTTTCCTCAGGGAAGCATCTTCATCAAAGGTGACAATGTGGCATATCTTCACTTCCCGTTGACTAGGCACATAGACTCTATAGGCCTTTGAAGTTTCATTGTATCCCACAAACATTCCCTTCTTTCCAGTAGCATCTAGATTGGTCCTCTTCTCTTTCGGCACATGAAAATAAACAGTACATCCAAAAAATCTAAAATGTGAGACGTTAGGTTTCTTACTAGTGAAAACCTCTTCGGGAGTTTTTTATTCCAGAGAAGAATGCTGGCATATGTTTTGTATGTACACAGCAGTGTTCGTAGCTTCTCCCCATAGAAACTTCGATATACCCTGGTCACATAGCATTGCACAGGAAGCTTCCACAATGGTTCTATTCTTTTGTTCAGCAATGCCATTATGCTCAGGAGTATATATAGTTGTGGTCTCCCTCTTGATGCCAGCTTCTCTCCAAACGTTCTTCAACTCGTTCATCTCATATTCAGTGCCATTATCAGTCCTCAATATCATGATCTTCTTCCCTATCAGATTTTCTACCAAGGCTTTGAAGGTACATAACCACATGAAAGCCTCATCCTTCTTCTTCAAGAAGTATATCCAGGTTTTGCGAGAGAATTCATCTATGAATTTCATATAATAATAACATCCTCCCAAGGATGTCATGGGAAACATCCCAGATAGATCAAAATGTATCAATTGCAAGACATCATATGTCTTTGTGATGCTTGAGGGGAAAGGTCCACTTGTATGCTTTCCTCCATCACAACCTTGACATACACCTTCATGATTATTTGTGAACTTGGGCATCCCCGCCACCAGCTTCTTTTCTTCAGGAAGGGCCTTGTATTGAAGGTGTCCAAACCTCCGGTCCCATAGTTCCGTTTTTTGGATAGTATCACATGTCATCGCTCCCAGTGGACTTCCTCCAACCTAGTAGAGTGTATCAACTATAATCCCAATCATGATAGCTTCCTTTAAACTCTTCTTCCAAATACACACCTTGCCATCAATGAATGCCACATTGGAACCCTTGTCTTCCATGGCTAAAATAGACACAAGGTTCTTCTTCAAATCAAGTACATAGAGTACATCTTGCAAGCAGAGTACTTGACCTTGAGACAAGTGGAGGGTCACAGTCCCTATCCCTTTCATGGGATATATGGCATTATCTCCAATGATAATTTCCAGATTAGTATCCTTCTCAACCATATCGGAAGGTGCTTCCTTGAACCCAGTGATGTGCCTTGAGGCACCACTATCTATCAACCAAACATCCATAGTGTCAGGTGGAGATGCAGCAGAGGGGGCAGATACAAGAATGGATTCATTTCTTTTATCAAAAAAATTTGATTCCTCATACCTGGAATTTCTCAATGTTTAGAAAGGTTGACCATTTCCACTAGAGGGAGCCTTCCTTTTTCTCTTGAACTTGTTGTTCCTTTGATTTTCATTCCTCTGGTTTTTTTTGTTGTCATCATCATCGGGAGAATCCTTGTTGAAAGGGAATTCTCTATCATAGTGACCTCGCTTGTGACAAGTGTAACACTTTCCCTTCTTTCCTGGGGCCCCCCACGCTTCCTTTTTTCCTTGGACCACCAAATTTCTTCTTCTTAGTATGAGCAGTGAAAGAAACATTTCCTTTATTTTCATATTCCTTCGTCTTTGTCTCTTCTTGTACACATCTCGATAATACTTTGTCAAAATCAGGTATGACATTGTTATTGAGAATGGTAGTGTTGAATACATGCCATTCAAATGAGAGACCTCCAAGTGTGGTGAGTGCCATCTCTCGATCAGCTATTGTCTCCCCAATAGCTAAAAAATTATTCTTAATCTCGTTCAGCTTCAGAAAATATGATTGAATAGACTCATCTCTTCCTTTCTTTAGATTCTTCAATTGATTCTTGAAGAATATGACTTGATTCGCATTGTTCGCCTTGAACATGTGGACCAACTTATCATATATGTCCTTGGATGTGCCTAGCTCATAGATGTAGGCAACCAAACTGTTATGAATTGAGTTCCTGATCATTATCTTTTCTTTGATTTCCCCCTTCTTGTACTTCGTTTTGGCAGCAACAGTTGAAGTGGATGGAGGCTCTTTGATTTTACCCTGAACATAGTCCATGACATATTGGTCTTCCAAATTAAGATTGAATTTCATCTTCCAAGCGTGGAAGTCATCATTCCTAGTAAATTTTTCATCAGCCTTAAATCCATTGTAGTTAGAGGAACCCATGCTCTTCTTCGGTGATTGCTACAAACTAGGGAATTGTCTTCACCTCAGCTCCGATACCATGTAAATTTTTGTAGATGTTCTATGCTTGATGCAACTTTAATTTTTATCCCAATATCACTCAGCAATGACATAAATAGTAAAGTAAAATGTTGATAGAACATACGAGTAGATCGACAGAAGACAAGCCAGAAATATATAAGTGTGTTGGTGCATTATGGCGATCAGCGGGATGCTTCAACCATCAAAGTCTCAATATGGTTAGCCAACCAACAATGTCACACAACCCTCTAGGACAACCAAAACAGTCAACACGAAAGTCAACCCAAAAGTCAACACTGTCAGTCAACAGTCAACACAAATAGCAGTAGCATCTAGGTCAATGTAGAAAAGTCAAAGTCAATGTCTATCCTTAGGAATAGTGCTAAAAAATTCAGATTTGGAAAATCTAACTTCTAGGAGATTTTAAGGTCCATTTGACCTTGTGTTGACCAAAGTCAACACTAGTCAAAGTTACTGCAAAAACCCTAGATCGAAAACAGAAAATTGCAGTTGCTGAAATTTTCCCACGTGTGGAGAGAAGAGCCTCCAAGTTCATTGAACCAATTAGATGAGGGGAGAGAAATGTGTGAGGATGAGATGAGTGAAAATGTCCTCCAACATTGACCAATATATATCCATCAATGAGGGTGTGTGACACAATTGCTGGGGCGCAAAACCTTAAGGTCGACCTACACATATTTTGAATAAATTCAAAAAAAATGTTCTACTCATGTAATTAAGATGATGTTTAGATCGATCTTTCACCTCTCCGAAAGAGGATTCCAATAAAAATATTTGTATCTTCATATGAGCATCACAACACGGAGTTTTGACCTAGTTGTCCAAAATTAACATCTATTGATCTATTATTGTGTTCTATCAACATTTTACTTTCATGTTTATGTGATTGCTATTTTCTATCAGGCCTAAGAAATATTGAAGTAAAAGTGCATTAAGCATAGAAAACCATGGTTATCTAAATTTAACAATAATGTATAGGAAGGATAAATCATGGTGCCTTGACCTTGATTTTACTACCCTCCTTTATATGCCTTTTTCCTTTTATGACTTTTCTTTAATTAACTGGTTGGAGCTCAAAGGATAAGACCATGATTTGTAAGGTATAGAAGTGGATACCCCCTTTAAGGTAGGGAGGTTCATTTCCCACAAGGGGATAGGACAATCATGGGTTCCTGAATGATAAAGGAGGCTCATCAGGGACCATGGAACAGGGGTGCTGGCCATGGGTATAGGGTAGGGCTCATGCATTGGATTTTTACCATGTGCTAAATGTGTTTGTCTAGGACATATTTTACATCTTGTGGAAATTTTCCTATTAAATGTTGCCAATTATACTTTTTCTTTTTCTTTTCAGTTGCATCAACCTCTAGGGCATCATTCCAAGCTTGACCCAAGGTGTAAGCAAGGGGAAGGGGAGGATAACCCTATGTGGACCTAGAGGAGAAATGTGGATCTAGGTGAAAAATATGATGGATGGGGTTATTATAAAATAAGGGGAGTGATATATGTGAATGGTGAAGAGGGACCACATAATAAAAATATGGGTTTCCCATGTAGTACCACCCTAAAACCCAATGGTGAGTAAAGGAGATCACACGGGACGAGGATCCAAGGATAACATCCAAACGAGGTGTAGGGGACAAAAGCACATACCAAGCCCATTAATCCATGCCTGTAATTGTCCATGATAAGCATACTAAATACTAAATTATCGAATGAAAATGCATACCTTTAGGTTTGGGTGGCCCACCTTCAAACATACAATCATGACAGATAGCTGAGGGACCACATGGCTGGTTGAGGAGATAGAGAAATGGAATGACAAGCTAGTTCGTGCCTACAAGGGGTTATTGGCTATTGACTGAGGACCATATTTGGAGAAAATTTTATCCTAAGGATATCACCCACAAAGAGGTGGGTAACAAAAATTACTTGTCAGATCAGGCTGCGGGCCAGAGGTAAGTATTGTAGGGTGTTTCTATGCTATTTTAATGGTGGATAATATTTTTTTAGGATTTTAGTACTTCTTGTTGGAATAATAAGTGTGAGAAGTTTGTTTTGAGGGTTGTAAATCCTTGTGAAGGTTTCTTACCCTAGCCGCAGTTTCACAGAAAGAGAGCACAATTACATTGGGGTGTCAACCCTTGAAAAAAGGTTGAACCCCTTAGCTATGGTGAAGATATATCTTATGTTTTGATATGAGTGTTGTAGAGAGCCATATAGAGGTTCCAAAGGCCTATAATAATGCTATGTATACCTAGAAAGGAACAAAAAAGAGAGGCATTAAGTTTGAAAGGGTTACACAGTCATTTGAGTAGGATTTAGGGCTATTGGTGTGCCTTAACCAGTGCCCTAGGAAGCATAGATCCCAAGGTGAGTAGGAAATGTTAGTGTGTTGTAGATTTTTTCTTGTTGATGCTTTGATTATAGTAGATGAGGTCCTAGGAGATGAAATTTTTATTGTATGCTCATGGTATGTTGGAGGGAAATATGAGAGTGGACCAAGTGTGGCCTAGAGTAACAACTTGATGAACTAAGGTGGCTGCTAGGAGAGGTAGTGAAAAGGAGCTAAAGGTTTGGCCAACCAAGAGAAGTTGATTTTGTAGCTCATGTTCATTGTTTGAGAAGAGACGTTTCATATTGATAGGTGGACCTCCTTCCTTATGTCAATCATCATTGGAGGAGAAAATGAAGGCTATAGCAGGAATAAGTCCCTAAGTAGCTGAGCAGAAATGGTGGGAAAGTAGTCTCAAATTTTTGTGGCCTTAAAGAACAAAGGATCAGCTAGTGAGCACAAAGACTCTATGCATTGATTACATATGGACTTATGATTAGCATGAGGGAATATTTTAGATCTGAGTTAAATGTCATAAAGGAGATCCAGAATTAATAGAGGTGGGTGGTGCATAATGGAATTGAAGGACCTGCAGTGTACAAGATATGACAACACATTTGCAATTATCAACTACATCATCTAGATCGTTAGTGTATCTTGTATATTGTATTCTTGTACTAGTGAATGTATGAGGTCCATTATTCCTATTATTTGAGCCGTAAACTATTGTATTATCAGTTGATTAATAAAAAAAGTTGGTTTGTTGTATGATTTTTTATAAAAAATTGTATATATTGTTTGCACTAGTATATTTACTTTTGTATATTATCATGTTTTTCAAAGTATTATCCTTATGATACTTGCATTAGTAGCATCAATGATTTAAGATTATATCCTAGAATCTAGTATCACACAAAAACAACATGGTATTAGAGCTACTTTGAAGGGCTAGTGAATCAGAGTGTGCATAACGAAGTACAACTCAAGAGGGAATCGGTCACATTGTTGGTGAAGGGTTCACAATAATGTCAAAGTTGTAGGTTGGTATCCAGTATGAGGATAATTTTGAAGGATTTTCCAACTATAGTCTAAGGAAGGAAAAGGTCAAGTTGGTTTTAATGGTCAACAAGTTCTAGGAATTGGTTGAGAAAGTAATCAAGAAGACAACGTACCCTACGGATATGGAAGTGTATGAAGAGATCAATACGAAGGAAAAATTGATCATCCTAGATGGTGTTAAGGATTCCTTAATACCTCATCTATATGGGAAGAACACTACCCATGACATTTGTGGTGCTATTCAAAATTTTGTATAGAATAAGAATGATAAATTTGTATTTGTATTTTAGGATAAGTTGAAGGCCACTGGGATTATTCCAGGTGAAGGGGTGACTTATTATCTAACGAGGTTGTCTCAACTTCAAGATGCTTTTTCCACCATAGCTGTCACTATTTCATATTCAGAGATGGTGAGGATTTCCTTAAAGGGGTTTACTCTAGAATAGAATTTTTTTATCAAGGGAATCGTTGCTAGGGACAAGCTACCAAAATGGAATAGGTTGTGCGATGAATTCATTGAGAAAGAGTTGTGAGATGAGGATATTCATCCGAACAAGAAGCCTTTATTTGATGATGTGGAATTTTCAGTGAGAATGAAGGGAAATTAAATGAAGGACTTCAGTAATCTCAAGTGTTTTAACTATGTTGAGATGCGTTGTTTTTCGACTAGATTTCAAATGAAGAAGAAGGGAGATAATGAAAAGAATAAAGGGAGGTAGGTAATAGGTTTCATCACTTATGACAAGATAGATTATCTCTCTAGGAGGTTGGAGGAGGGCTTTACCTTGATATCTCATTTCTCAGAGGGTACCATTGACAAGTCTACATATTATGTAGACAGTAAAGAGTAAAAGCATATGAAAGGGTCACGGGAAGTGGTTGAGACTCTAGTTTAGTGGGACTTGAATTTTCACATGGTGTTGGGTGACAAGAGAGAGAGGCAGATCAGAGGATCAAGGGTTGTGCCATGAAGAATGGAGTCAGGATAGGTGATGCGAGTTCAAGGTGCACTTTTTGTACTAGGACTCAAATATAATGTGATTTTGTCTCAACAATCGAATGTAAGGGGTTTGAGATGTTGTTCCAAGAAGGAAAGGAAAGAATCAAACTTGGAGTATCTAGCTCCAAAATTGTTTTGATTAGAGTTAGGGAGCATGGTCTATAGAGCATGATGGGAAATATTATATATCATGAGAAGAAAAACAAGGAGAACTAGGTATAGGTTCTAGAGAAGTACGTGCAAGGTTCAAAGGAGTAGGTACATGTTCTAGAGAATGTGAAAAATCCAAATGCTGAGGGAGAGTAGAGCTCTAAAGGGAGATTGCAGGGTTAGAGGGAGACTTTGAAACTCGAGAAGAGCGCACAATCTATGGGAGAAAGGGTTCTTCTACAACTACGAAGAAGAAATCATCGACATATTGGAAAAAAAATTAGGAGAAGAAGAAGAAGAAATAGGATTCTAGTGGCAATGACACTCCAAAGAGATGTGTAGTCCATGCTACAAGGATTGCTAAAATTTTTGGCACCATGATTTGGGGGAGTGGTGCAAAAATTTCCAATTTAAATGATGAGTTACTTCATAATCTTGTAAATATCTCCCTTACTGGGAGGGAGTGTTGATATTTGATAGCTTAGGACGTACTCCAATCCCTAGGGTAAGGGTTTGGAGGTTGGAGCACCAAAAAAGTTCTTTGTGGTCTTAGAACACAAGGTGTGGGATTTTCACCAAAGTTGGTGGGTGTGAAACCATGAATAATTTGATTGAATTGACACATCGAGGTGTTAGAACCCTGAGAGGATAATAGGGTAGTTAAAATCACCCAAATATGATGTGTATATGATGAGATATTCATTTTTCTATGTAGCTAGTTGTTTTGTGGCACATAAGTCAGGTTGGATTAGTGTGTTAATGTGCCACAAGAAATGTTTGTAGAGACCACATGAATATGTATAAATATAAGTGTTTGTGGAGGCATTTGAGCATCATCAAGTGTATATTTCATCAATAATATCTCTGAAATTTTGATACTGATTGAGGCAAGCAAAAAAGGGATAAAATGAGTCTAGTTTGGAGAGGGTTTATCTCTTTCTAGGGTGTTGATTCCTTGAGAGAAATTCATAGGTCTAAAGAAGGTTTTTTGGAGGTTAGGAGTACTAATTTAGGCATATTATCTCTTGTTTTTTGATGTGAATTTCTTGACAGATCATGCCATAGGTTTGAGGTATTTATTCTAGGGTGTTTATGTGCAAATTTGATTGGTGTATTGTCTCTACTTAGGGCCACAGTCCTTGTTGTTGGAAAAACAAGTGTGCGAAGGTTTCTTTGAGAGTTGTAAGGCCTTATGAACATCACCTCACTCTAGCCATAGTTACACACAAGGAGAGCACAATTAAATAAGGGTGTCAACCCCTAATAGAATGTTGAATCTTTTTTTTTTGGTGAGAAAACCTCTTGTGTTTTGACCTGAGTATTGTAGAGAGAGATGTAGAGGTTCCCAAGGCATACATAAGTGTTATACATTCCTAGGAGGGAATTAAAAAACAAGGAAATAGGTTTGAAAGGGTTATAAAGTGATTTTCACAAGAGTTATGGCTACTGGTGTGCCCTAAACATTTCTCTTGGAAGCACAAATCCCAAGGCATGGAGGCAACAACAAATTGTTGTAAATGTTTTCTTGTTGATGCTTAGATGTTAGTGGATGAGGTGCTAGGAGAGGAAATTTGTATTATACACTCATAGTATATTGGAGTTTACTGTGAGAGTGGACCAAGTGTTTCCTCGAGTAGCACCTTCATGGACTAAGGTGCCTAGTAGGAGAGGCAGTGAAGAGAAGCTCAAGGTTTGGTCGGACATGAGAATTTTTTATTCTATCCTATGTTCATTGATGGAGAAGAGAAATTTGATAGTGATATGTGGCAACCCTACTGTGTTATGTTAGTCTTCATTAGAGAAGTGCATGAATAATATAGTGATAAGAAGTCCCTAAGTAGCTAAGGAGAAGCAATGGGAAAGAAGTATCGAAGTGTTGTGGTCTTGAAGAATGAAGGAGAAGCTAGTGAGCGTGAAGACCCTATGAGTTGGTTATAGATGAAATTATGATGACCTAGAGGGAAGATTGGATATCCAAGTTCAGTGGCCTAAAGTATTTGGGGCATTGATAGGGGCAGGTGCTATAGAACGAAAGTGAAAGACCTACAATGTAAAAGATACAACACAACAACTATGATTGTTAACTACATCATTTATATCATCAATGTATATTTTATCTTGTATTCTTGTACTAGTGAAAGTATGAGGGTCATTATCCCTAGTATGGGAGCCCTAGAAAATTGTATTATCTGTTTATTAATATAATGAAGTTGGGTTGTTGTATAAATTTGTATATATTTTGTACACTAGTATATTTACTATTGTATATTATTCCATTTTTAAAAATAGTTTTTTTTTAATACTTGTATTGGTAACACAGTGATATGAGATTCTATCCTAAACTCTAGTATCACAGAAAGAAAACAAGATAAGCTAAGAAGTACCATCTCAATAGAGAAATCCTCCTCTTTGTGAGTAGGTAATATAGGAACCTCCATTGGGAGGACATCTGCATACTAGTGCAAAATACAGTACCTCCTTAACAGCTCAAATTCCTCGTCTTCAATATCATTGATCATTTTATCATCCTTAGAAACTTGTACTTGAAACGAGGAGCATCATTTCTTGCTATTGCAGTTGGACTGTATGGTCGCGATCAGTTTGACTGAGGTAGGATTCCTTTTGCCCTGTCTCATTTTTCTTTCTCCTTGCCCATTTACACTTTCAATTTTTTTCAGATAAATATGCCTTGGTGTGGTGCAAATACAACTTGTCCATACCTTACAGTATGCCATATGCACCCAATGGAAACACATTTAGGTGGGATTTTTTGGGCATGTTGTTGAGATTTGATACACATGGCCTAACTAATGGTTAACATTTTTTTTTGTTCCAGTTGCTAGTTGAACCAACCAGGTCCTTCATGCAACTCCTTTCCAAAACAACATGTCTCAACAAGATCTAGGCTATTATAGGTATAATTAGAACCCAGGTCAATTAAAATAGAAATGATTTGATCTTATAATTTACCTTCCATATAAATGATGGATTCCTAGTGGTATACCTAATGTTCATCCACTGTTGCATAACTTCTTGGCGTACTCTCAGCTACCTTACCCATAGTTCCAACCTATTGAACACTGTCAATACTTGTTCTGACATTTTGCTGATGTGGAAAGTCACTTCTTATGCATTTTTCACCACAATTCCAAAATTTAGGTTACTCTCGCCCTTCAAATTTGGGTTTTCCTAATATTGGTTGTTGAACATTTTTCTTAATAGCTACAATGTTCTTCTAGTGAGATTTCTTTGTAGGGGCTTAATATTCAGCCTCCTTCCATTCTAATCCCTTTCTAGGCCAACTCTTCTTATGAAAGCACATCTCTTGTTATTCCAATTAATTTTCATTTCATGCCTACTTTTTACTTGATGATAGCAGTAATTTAGATTCTTGATAGAATATTTCTCAGTTTGAGTCTCCAAAAATTCAATTTTAGCTCATAATGCCATAGGAAATTTTAATGAATCTATGAATTTTGACTTTTTCATCCTTGAAATATGGCACATACCTCAATATTTCTAAGAAATTAGTGACGTAATCATCATCTAGTAGTTTTCCCATCTTGAGTTCATAGAACAATTTTTATTTGCTATCATAATAACGTTCAATTAGGTATTTTTCTCTAAAGTGCTTTAAAAATCATCCCAGGTGAATTATTTCTCGACGATGCCTCTCACATTATTCAAGCCCTACCACCATATGTTGGCTTTTCCCTTCAAGTTATAGGTGGAAATTATGGGTTTCATATTTTCATAATACTGATGTATCCTCAAAAAATTCGTCATGGCCAAAGACCATGCTTCTGCATCCTTTGCTTTCTTCATATCCCCATCAAATGTGGGTAGCTTGGATTTCTTAAATTATTCAAGCATGTTATCCTTTCCCTTGCTTCCAAAATGATGGTGATGGTGCTACTAATGCTAATAATTATGGTTCATTTTGGTAGCATAGATTGATGGTATGCCAACATGATGCACGTTGGTACTAGTCCCTCCTCATGGTATGCTCATCGGTGCATAACCATTCACAATATCCGTGATCTAATGCATATGCATCTTTCTGAATCCATTAACATCTACCCCATTTTTCTTCTCGTCAAATTCATGAAATATATTTTGGTCTCTTTTCCTGATCCTCATCTCATATTGCCTCTATCTTTGCAAATATTAGAGACTTTGCAGAATCACTACATTTATATCACCTTCCTAGGCTCCTACCAACCTCTCATTATCTTCTTTGAAAATTATGACATCAACCCTTAGCCTCTTCAAAGTGTCCATCCAATATGGAGAGTGATTCCCTACCCCTTGGTCAAGTAATATCTCTTCCCCATTGACCTTGACATCATCACTTACAACTTGAGGCCAATTCGAATGCTAATCAACCATTCTGGTCACCATACTATCTGTATCTACATTCGGGTGCTTATGATGTGTTTTGAATCACACAAATTGTTAGATATTTCATATAATAAATAAATAAATACAAAAATTATCGTGAACATTACTCATGGAGCAATCACTGTGATTCCTGTTGTGACAAAACAACCATTTTAGTATGCCATCATATTAACAAATCATATGCATCAATAAATCAAACTGGAACTCTATCATAAGTTCATAATTATTAAATAAACAACATATTTATGGACATGATCGTGCTCTTACCGATTTTTCTATTTGCAACCAAACAAGTCACATTAGCATATTGTTATCATCAAAGCAACAATCGCTACATTAATTACTCATGGAGTTCAATAGTTTAGATTGGTGTTAAAATCCATTGTTAGGAAAATGTTTTAGCTAATTTTAATAATCATCACTTACTCATGATGAATCCCATCCATTATAAGTGTTGAAATTATATGCGTTGGTACCACCTATAACAAACCCAACTCACTTGCTTACTAGTGGGGCAGATTCTCGCTTACCCAACCCCTCAAGTAAGGTTAAAGGAATGGGGTAATAACATTTTTTTTTGTTCTTTATTCATTTGAATTATAAACCCTCATGCATGGGTTGGAATAGATCAACTAATCTTATCATTTCATCCATATAACCTCATGGGTAAGCCTCTTAACCTCTTATATATATATATAAAACATAATGCCTAGTTTGAGCCTCTATTCCAAGTTTAAATACATACATACATACATACATACATACATACATATATATATGGTCATTGGATTCAGTTGGGTGCAACAAAATCGTTGGGTATGGAAGTGCCATATATATATATATATATATATATATATATATATATATATATATATATATATATATATATATATATATATATATATATGGCACTTCCATACCCAACGATTTTTTTGCACCCAACTGAATCCAATGACCATGATTTAACCACGTTGTCCCAATGCCTTCACTCTAACTCTCCTTATACCTCTGAGGTCACTTTTAGGGACACTTCATCACGTTTTCACATTCAATCGATCTTAGGAATGCTCCTTTGTTACTCTTTGTGGCCTTGTTATTGTTAATTTGGAAGATCCGTGAGAAATTCCAATCATGGCACTAGATTCCTCTTTTTAGGAAGACCAATTTTGACCTTTGAAGCACTAGATTTGGACAAGGGAAAGTGTATTTTTGAAGTAAATCCCACAATGTAAAAATTGTCAAGGTCAACCTTAAAGAAAAGTTGGATACCCTTAGAAGCCTATAAGTACAAGTGAACGCAACCTCATTTGGACATCATCATCAAGCATTATATTATTATCTCTTCTTTGATTTAGCTTGCATAGGTTTGAAGTTGATTCACATAGATCCGATGTTGCAGGGTCTGAAGCTCATACTTCTGATTAGGGTTTTTGGTTCTCAACTATAGGGTTGCCACTAGGAATTTCTGGCTGCAATCGTAGGCATGCAAGCCTATTTGTGTAGTTGGTGTGTTTCAACTGAATGCACGTAAACTCTGTGTGTGTCGTTGGAAACTAAGGTTTCAGTTTGATTGTTGATCGTAGTTGATTGTAATATGGTAAAGTTGAATTTGAACAATATCATTACTGAGATCATATTTCTAGATATTGTTTGGTTAGTTTTGCTGGATGATTTTCTATTAGCTCATTGTACTCTCTGCTGAACATTTTATGAAAAATAGAAGAAGAATTTATAAGGATTTTTCCTTTTGTGGGGTTTTTCCCTGGTCTTTGACCAAGTTTGTGTCTCTAGTTCATATTGTTGATTGTCTCCTACAATCATTGCATTATTGTTCTATCTTCAGTTACTATTTATTGATGAAATAATGAAGTTCTATTGAAAATATTTCTAATTTAAGAATTTAATTGGGCTAAAGTAATTGAAACAACATAGAAAAATGGTAAAAACTAACATGGTTTCAGATTTAAGGTGAAGGAAAATCACAAAGGAGACAAGAGTTGGAGCAATTATATTTGGAAAGTTGAAGGATCATATCTAATCAAGTCAATATGTCATCCTCTTTCTTCAAGGAAAATAAAAAGTTGGGAGACTCATCTAACTTTGTTGCATGGAATATCAAGTTGGAAATCATATTAGAAGACAATGATGTCTTAGAATACATTCAAGGAAAGGTACCTGAGCCTCCTGCGAATGCTTTAAATGCTACCAAGAATATGTACAAGAAATGTGAGTTGAAAAGCAAAGAAAATTATAATTGGTGGTTTACAAGATCATTGAATTTATTATATTGGAAATTTGAAGAAATCTAAGGATATGTATGATAATCTAGTTGGCATGTATGAATTAGAAAAATTGAATGAAATCATCTCATTGAATTATCAACTCAAATATATGAAAATGAATAAGGGAGAGTCTATGCATTCCCACATTAAGAGGATATCTTGCCTTAGAGATCAATTATAGAGATTTGGGGAAATCATGCATGACAAGGACTTGATGGCGATTATGCTTAGAGGTCTTACTCCTATTTTAGAAACCTTCATTACCACTATAATAAATAACAATGTTTTCCCATCATTTGATGAGCTCATTGGAAAAATCACTCAATAAAAATCAAGGATCATTTCAAGAGGCATGAATCAAAAGCATGAAGAAGGAAAGCCAAATTCTTTCGTAACACATAACAAGAATAATAAAGGAAAGGGAGGATCATAAAATTTAAGGAAGTTGCCTCCTTTAAATTCTAAGAGGAGAACTGACAGAGAAACATTGCACATTGAATGCTACAATTGTCACAATAAAGGTCATTATGCTCAGGATTTATGTGAGAATAATAATGGTCAATGATACAACACTAGAAGCTACAATAACATGTTTAATAATCAAATAAGAGGAGATGATCCAAGGAATGACCGCAATGGAAGAGATGAAATTAGAAGAAGATATTCTCTGAGTGATCATGAAGAAGACCACTGTACTCAATAGAAGTAAATAAATCCCATGTATGAACTTTAATGCTTCTAATCAATCTAGATATATTCTTATTTCTACACTTTCTAGTTTCTCTCCTCCAAATACTTGGGATAGTTGGTTGGTTGATAGTAGGGATTCTCATCATTTCTCTCAGTATAAGGAAGCTCTCTCTAATTTTTTAGAGAGGGAGTCATGTTTCAAAATTATTCCCAGAAATAACTCTACTCATCTCAAAGGCTTTGGTTCTATTAAATTTCATTTGAATTTTGGGGAGTTTGTTATGCTCCATGATGTGATGTATGTGCTAGGATTGAAGAATTTGGTATTTATATCTACATTACAAGAAAAAGGAATGAGGTTTTATTTCATCAAAGGAAAATTTATTACTTGGTTTGTTGGATCGTCTATGTGAGATGATTTTACATTGGGATATAAATTTGAAGGACTCTATAGAGTCAGTAGAAGACCCCTTATGGGAATGATCCATGCTACTAATCATCAAAGAGAACTATGGCTCCATAGATTGGCTCATATTCACTATGATTATCTTCCTAAATTAAATAAATTGATCTCTAAGATCCCAGATATTAAAGCCCAACATGATGGAGTATGTCCAGGTTGTGCCAGTGGAAAGGATGCATTGGGACCATTCCCCTCTAGCCAAAATAAGGCGAGAGACATCCTCCAACTCATTCATTCTGACATATGTGGTCTGATGTCGGTACATTATCTTGGTGGCCATCTCTACTACATAGCCTTCATTGATAATTTCTTAACGAAGACTTGGATATATTACTATAATCATAAGGATGTGACATTTTATTCATTCTAGGACTTCAAGGATTTTGTTGAAAATCAAAATAGAAAGGAAATTAATATCTTCAGGCCTCACAATGGTGGAGAGTACATTTCTAACAATTTCATTTATTTTTGCAAGAAGGAAGGTATGAAGAAGGAATCAGTTGTGCCCTACAATCCCAAACAAAATTGAGTGGCTAAGAGAAATAAAAGGTATATTGTGGAAGCTTCTTGTGCCATGCTCCTTTATCAAAATATGAAAAAATTCCTTTCGGGAGAAGAAACAAATGTTGCAGTATATGTTTAAAATAGGGTTCCTCATTAAGCATTGGAGAACAATACCCCCAAGGAATTATTCACATGTGTGAATAATGATGTTTGTCACCTTCGTATATTCTTTTTCCTCATAAATTTCCATCTTTCGAAGGATAAAGGCAACAAGATGGAAGCCATGGGAGGAAAAGGAACGTTTGTTGGATATTGTGAATATTATAAAGTATTTAGAATATATATTCCTAGTCAAAGGAAGGTTGAAATTAGCAAGGATGTAACATTCGATAAATATGTTTCCCTTGGGAAAGGAAGCAGCCTTCCTCTGCCTCCTCCTCCTGAGAAGAATAATGATGATATGGATATTCTTGAAAATCATTTTATACCTGAATTCAAGAGAGACATTTTTTATGATCCCATTGAGCCCATGGACCCCTTGAATCCTCCTACATGTCAACCCCCTACCAAGAAGAAGCCACTTTAGATTCATGACACATTAGATTATTCTTAGAGATCCATTCCCACCAGAAGATCATTTAGAGAAATAAATAAGCCATGCAGGTACCAGGGATATGTTGTAGCTATGAGAAATATGATTTATGTTAATCCCCACACCTTTGAACAAGTTTGGAAGGAGCACAGTTGGAAGAATGATTTGGAAGAATAATAAAAATCAATTATGAAGAATGATGTATGGTATGTTGTGTCGAGACTGAAGATAAAATTTGTAGTAACTTCAAAATGGCTATTGAAGATCAAACACAAATTGATGGAAACATTAAGAAATATAAGGCAAGGTTCATGGCTCATGGATTCTCCTGCAAAGAAGTAAATGATTATGATGATATATTTTCTCTTATGGATCAATATAAAACTATTTGTTTGATATTTTCCCTTGCTGCAAGTCAAGGATGGACCATTCATTAGATGTATGTGAAGACCCATGGAATGTTACAAGAATAAGTTTATGTTGAGAAGCCACATGGATTGGAAGTAGAGGATCAAAAGACACTTGTTTGCAGGTTGAAAAAATCATTGTATGGTTTAAAGCAAGCCCCCAAATCATGGTACACCCACATAGATAGTTACATAATGAAGCATGGATTCATAAGAAGTAGCTCTGATCCCAACCTCTACTTTAAGGTAGTCCAAGGTATTCCATTGGTTTTGGTTTTATATATTGACGATCTATTCTTGATAGGTAGTGGGCCTATGATGATTAAATGTAAGAGGGAGTTATCCTATGAATTTGAGATGAAGTACTTTGGACTAATGCACTTTGTCCTAGGAATTGAGGTGTGGCAAAGGCTTGATGATATTTTCCTTTCACAAGGAAAATATGTCATGAATTGTTTGGAGAGATTTGGAATGAAATAATTGTGAAGATTACTTAACCTAAGAAACCCTACTACAGTGTCTTGATTTACTTATCCTGCTTGAATTTAGTTACAAGTTAAGTTTTGAAATATTCAATAATTCATCAAAGTAAATACAACTAGAGACCTACACATTCATATCATTTATTCAATAGCACACTCATATGACAAAGTGACACACAAATTTTTTGGACCAAAGTCCCCGGAAAAACCCAATGCAGGTAGCTCTGGAGGTTTTTATTATTAAGAAGATTCTAAATACAACAATTTCTAGGCACCATACATGGTTGGCCCTACAGAGAAAATCACGGAAGTAATACCTCTATCCCTCAGAGACAAAAAATATGGTTGATTTTTCCCTCTGTGGGGAATTATGAATTCAAGCCCTTTCTAGCCCACCAGAAACACCAGTGCTGCTCCTGAGCCCTCTTTGTTAGCCTTCCTAGCTTGATTTAGTCTCTTCGCTACTCTAGAAGGGCCCACATCACACCTAAAGGGCTTATGCTGCCCCTGTGTTGCCCTGACTAGGCCTGATTAGCCCTACGTGGTTCTTGCTGGACTGCATGGCTCTGGCTTGCCTTTGTGCTATTCGATATGATACCTCTATGCCGATGTTGTACACTTGGCATGGGATCAGATCATCCCCTTGCCAATACTTCTCCTCGCTGTAATGCAAACTCTTCCTAAAATTCTTAGCAAACCACGCCCTAGAATTTCAACTTAGCTTTATTGCTCCGCCAATGTGTGTATTCTCCAACTGACCCCAAGCCCTTCTCTTATAATTTTCTCATTGGAAAAGGAATGGCCATGATATAATATCTAATCAATGGCTAAGATTAGAAGTTTCTCGATCTGTGTCACTTAAGTCATTCTCATCACATGTTTAATTTAATTCACTTTAATCTCTTAATTTTATTAAGTTAGAATTAGGGTCCTTAATTAAAAAGATTAATTATTTCAATATCTCTTAAAAATGATGGAATTTATTCAAATTCTTTCCAGGTCTTGGAGATCTCATGTACTCCATATCCTCCATAAAAGTTGGGAGCTAGATCACATTTGATGCTACCCAAAAATCTCAACACTCCCTCTTAGCGAGGAATGTGCTCTAGCAATACACTCCACCCCGAAGTACTGCTCTGATCTCTGGCATCAGTCTCTGTGCTGATGCTTAGCCTACTACCCCTCATGAATGTGTTGGTGTTTCTCTTTGTACTGATTCCCATGACTCTATGACAATCATTGCTACATCCATACTTAATCTCCCTCTCAAATTGTTGCATCATGCTGCTAACTACTACAATGCATCTCAGTTGCTGAGAGAAAGCAACTGAAGGACCCCTGCCTAATGACATAAAAGTCAGTCAGGTTGTATCTCATCACTGAAGATCCATAGGTTGTTTCTCTCTGCTATCCTCCTGAAGCCACTATGCTACTACAACACTGTACTATGTAAGAAATGCATCCTCTGTGCTGCTAAAGTCCCATCATCCCCTCTGCGTTGTTACTTCCATGCTATTGCTGCCTCTACGCTACGCTGCTTCCTCTAAAAAATCCCAACCTCTTTCTCTTCTTCACTGTGATCCTTTTCACCCACTGATCCAACCATTCTTGCTACAGTCTTAAGGCTCCCGTAACATGGATGTGATCCAAGGGTTGGGCTACTCAAGGATCCTGCCACCACTCTATAGCCGCTCTACAGATCAATATCTCCCCACCTTTTCTCTTGAGGTACATGAGTGTTCATGGCTACGTCATCATCAAAGCCATCATCTTCTCAATTTTCCATGGCCTTGGAACTAGAAGCTTCCTTGTCCTTCTTCCTTAGAGGACAATTGCTAGAAAAGTGTTCAAGTTCTCCACATAGGAAACATTTTATCTTTAATAGATCACGCTTCTTTTCCCCTTGCTACTTCTTAGATGCCAGGGCTACATCTTGCTCTTCCTCTTTATTCACCTTTCTTGATTTGGTGTTGGTTTGTCTCTTGGTCATCCAACAGATTTCCTCTTATCAGGGGATAGTCCACATGTCCTCCCAATTTGGAAGGTCCTGTCTACCCAAGATTCTTTCGAAAAACATTTCCCAATCATATGTGACTGCATATAGAGCAATCCTCACCATGAAATCATCCTCCACCTTAACCCCCATGGAAATCAGTTGATCCTAAATCGCCTGCAACCTGTAAGAGGAAAGGATCAATTCACTCTCCCTTATTCATCATAAACAATCTCATCCGGTTCTCCAGAAGCATCTTTTTCTAGAAAAATTTTCCTTGGTACAATGTGGTTAATGCTTTCAACATACCATTATATGTTTTCTCCTCGGCTATGTGTGGGACCACATGATCCTTGACACCATCCATGATGAAACATTTAGCATGCACTTCAGCTTCATTATGATTTGCGAGAAGATAAGAATCGGTCTTTGTAGCCAATACGCTCTTTTCATGCTCCTGTAGTTAGTATGCCTCGATGACCGTCAGGATTCTGGCCTTGTATATAGAAAAATTGGACAATCCATCCAACCTATCCTGATCACGTAGTCCATATGCCACCATATGGTCAGAAATAATCTATGGAAGTAGATCTTCCTCTCTCTGCTTCTGTCGCTAACCTCAATAGAAACTGAATCTAGGATCCTTGGCAATAAAGGCACCCTCTGCTCCCTCTGACAACAAATTTCCTCCCTGGGAAAGCTTCCAAATCCTTTGAATCAAATCTCTTTGATCACCCTACGATCGATCATCAGATTTATTTGGAAAAAAATCTCCTCAGCATCTGTTCTCCTCCCGCTCTTTGTCAACTTAGCTAGGCACATTTTTGCACTGGAAGAATATCCACCCAAGCAGCAACTGCTGCAAATATGAAGCTCTTCTTTCGGATCATGGTAACACTGCACAATAACTCAAAACGAGAATCCATCACTCTGGCTGGCCTCTGCGCAGTGCACGCTACTCCTGTGTCCCTCTGGAAGGCACTGCGCTATCTCTGCATCACCCATCTGGGATTGCATCAACCCCTGCCTCTACTGGGACTGGGTCCTCCTGGTGTTGCGCTACACTCTCTGGATTCTCTACTGATTTAGCTGCTACTCTACAAAAAAATTTTCTTTAGTTGATTTTTCTCTAGATTCAGCTTGATCTGCAAGGCTCTGATACCATGTGAAAGTTTCTTAACATAAGAAAATATACTGTAGTGTCTTCATTTACTTCTCCTAATTGAATTAAGTTACAAGTTAAATTTTGAATTATTAAGTAAATCAATAAAGTAAATACAACTAGCAGCCTACACATACAGATTATTTACTGAATAGCACCCTCATATGATAAAGTGGCTCATATTTTTCGAACCTATTTCCCTAGAGAAACACAATGCAGGAAAATCAGTGCAACTAGCTCTAGAGGGTTTTTTTTATTAAGAAGATTCTGAATACAAAAATTTCTAGGCATCGGACATGGTTGGACCTACAGAGAAAATCACAATAGTAATACCTCTATCCCTCAGAGACAGAAAATATGGCTAACTCAACCCTCTGCGGGTAATTATGAGTTTGAGCCCTTTCTGTCCCACCAGAAACCCCAGCGCTGCTCCTCATCCCTCTGTGTCAGCCTCTCCGCTTCTCTGGACGGGCCTATTCACCCATGAATGGCTTATGCTGCCCTACGCTTCCCTAACTCGGCTTGCATCAACCCTGCATGGCTCCTGTTGGGCTGTGTTCTTGTGGCTTGCCTATGCTCTGCTAGATATGCCGCCTCTCTGTTGATGCTGTACTCTTGGCCTAGGATTAGATCATTACCTTGATAGTACTACCCCTCACTACATTGCAAAATCTTCCTGAAATTCTTAGCAAACCACACCTATAATTTCAACTTAGCTTCAGTGCTCTGCCATTGTGTGTGTTCTCCAACTGACCCAAAGCCCTTCTCTTATACTTTTCTCGTTGGAAAACCAATAGACATGATATAATATCTAATCTACGGCTAAGATTTGAAGCTTCTTGATCCACGTCATTTAATTCATTCTCATTACATGTCTAATTTCATTCACTTTAATCTTTTAGTTTTCCTAAGTTAGACTTAGGGTCCTTAATTAAGAAGATTAATTATTTGAATATATCTAAACTTGATGGAATTTCTTCAAACACTTTCTATGTCTTGGAGATCTCATGTACTATAGCTCCTCCAAAAAAATTGGGAGCTAGAGCACATCCGATGCTACCCCAAAATCTCAACAATAATGTAATTCTGACCACAACGATGGAAATACATTTCAAGAAGCTATGTGGAGAAGCTACAGGACTTGATTTGGTGAATCCATCTTAATATAAACAATTGATGGCTCTGATGTTCTTAGTGTAAACCCCTCTAGACATATGCTTTGGAGTGAAATGGTTGAGAAAATTCATGATCGAGCCTCTCCATGCACATTGCATCGCTTCCAAACAAATTTTGAGATACTTTAATGGGACGATCACCCCTGGTCTGATATATTATTTCGAAGATGTTCGACTTCATGGATATAGTAATGTTGATTGGGAAGGAAATTTCATTCATAGGAAAACCACTTATGGATGTTTTTTAGCCTTAGATCTTCCATGATATCTTGGATGAGCAGGAAACAAAAGTTCGTTGCTTTAAGTATGGCTGAGGTAGAGTACATTTACACTATCATGGCTAGCTGTGAAGTAGTTTCATTGAGAAAGATATTTGGAGATATATTTGAGCATATTCTCGTCACCAAAGTGACATATTGTGACAAAAAGAGTGGGATCTAATTGGTAGAGAATGTCTTGTTTCATGATAATTTCAGGAACATATAGATTTAATATCATTAGATATGTGACATGGTGCAGAGAAGAGCCGTTATAATCCATCACATATCAAGAAATGAGTATATTGTTGATATTATCACCAAGGCTTTGACTAAAGATAATTGAATAGTATTCATACAACATCTTGGACTGATGGATTTGACCTCTTCTAATAAGGGGCATCATTGATCAAGAAAATTTAGCTAGTTTCTCCCCCTTATATTAGCTTCCAGGGTGAGGAATTTATATGTAGAGCTCTAGGGGTTGAGGGATCTCTAAAAAATAGGGTATCACCCTTATTTTTCAACCACATGGTGGGATATATTTTTTCCCATATCTCGGTTTAGTAGAGTATACCCCATTTGGCATCATACCCACAAGTCACGCTTTTTGGGATTGCCCCTCATCTGGAAAAAGGGTTTAGGAAGCTCAGAGGTGTGATATCCTTACCTTTGGTAAGTCGGGTATCTCTCCCAAGCTCGAGTATGATGCATGTGTTCTACCACATGACCTTTGAGGGTAATTTTTGGGAATACTAGGGGGAAATAGGATATCCACTATTTCTCGACATAGGGTAGAAGAAGTATTCTCCCTTATCAGATGAATTGGGGTGAGAGTGTCCTATAATACCTTCCCCACTGTCATAGACATGAGGTGATATTTTTCCATATGACCTTCCTCATTTTTCAGAGAGGGTGGTAATAATATCTCCTTAGTGATTCTTCTTCCTTAGATTCTAGAATTTTTCAGTAGATAGATCTCAGCAAAGATGGGAAATGAGATGATGACATGATCCTTATGATGATTACATGATGCATTAGGAATTTTTCCCTAGATGAAAGGGAGTGTTAGTTTGGAAGCTCAGGGGAAAATTTCAATCATGGGAGTATATTCCTCTTTTCGACGAGACCAATTTTGACCTTTGAAGCACTATATTTAGACAAGGGAAATTGTATTTTTCAAGTAAATCCCACTATCATAATTGTCAAGGTCAGCCATAAAGAGAAATTGGACACCCCTGGAAGCCTATAAATACAAGTGACCTCCACCTCATTTGGAAATCATCAAAAAATCATTCTCTTCTTCTCCCTTCTTTGATTTGGCTTAGAGAGGTATAAATATGGTTCACAGACATTGGTTCACACAGTTCCGAAGTTAAACAGTTTGAATCTTGTACATGTGATTATGGTTTTGGTTCTTAGCCAAAGGGTTGCCACAATGAAATTTTTGGCTGCAAATACATGCACACAAGCCTAGTCATTCGGTTGGATCATTTCAACCGCATATACATACACTCTCTCTGTGCAGCTAGAATCTATGGTTTTAGTTTGATATTGACTTTGGTTGACAACAAGCTCGGATGGATAACTTTGAAAAATATTATTACTTAGATCATATTTCTAGATATTTTTTGGTTAGTTTTGGTATACGATTTTGTATTTTCTCATTGCCCTCTCTGTTAAACATTTTATGAAAATATAATAGAAGAAGAATTTCCAAGGGTTCCTCCCTTGGGGGGGTTTTCCCTTGTCTTTGAACAAATATGTGTCTGTTGTAGATGTTGTTGATTGTATCCTATTGCCATTGCATTATTTTTCATCATCAATTACATTTTATTGATGAAAGAATTAATTTATATTGAAAATATTTCTATTTGAAGAATTCAAATGGGCTAAAGTAATTGAAACAACATAAAATAGTGGTAAAAAATAACATTTCCAGGTTGGCGTGTATGGTGAGGTCGCACGACCCCCACTACCCATTTTCCTACCACTCTGACCTTGAATTCCACCTCAACTTGTAGCATGTATCTCTGATTCTTTTGTATCAATTCCCTCCTTTGTTCCATCTCTTTACTCTCCTGGGGTCGTAGCATCGATTTGACCTATCTGGTTGGACCCCCTCTTCACCAATTGGGTACACACACTGTCAACACGAAATTTCTTATGTCATCATGCATGTCCATTCTTGGCGTATTCGATTCCTCTGACCTAGTGTTACTCCACGGTGAAAATTTTTGGGTGATGTGAGGTGATGTCATCCCTCACTTACATTCCTGACACTTCCTTGTGTTCATCCTTCTTTTCTTCTAGGCTAAATCTTCTGAGCCACATGGTCAGTGGGCCACATTGCTTGGAAATGGCATCACAATTGGGCACATTTCATTATCCTAACCCTTTTGTAAGGAAAATTAATTCTTTCAGGCTAGAGGCTTCGACCCTACATGACCTGTGATGCCTCATCGAGCCAATGGACGTAGGACCATCGGGCTTGAACCTCATCTGGCCCATGGATAATGTCATCCTCGTTGATCCCATCGTTGCACAACACATTCCTCTTGGGAAAACCTTCCAAGTTGGAGGTTTCAAGTTATGTCATATTTTATTCATTTAATCATATTGTAGGGAAAAACATGTGTGCCAATCTGTGGTAGCCACGAATAAGGTTTTGATCAAAGAAAGGGTAATATTCATTGGATTACATTATAATTTTAAGTCTTTCCCTATTGCACTACATCAATATCTATCTTGAACTCAGCTATGGACCAACCAGGGGGACTTTTCCAAGCCTTATGCAAAGAGCTCGATTTGGATTTTAAAAGGTATCACAAACGCCCATTGAAACTCCTCATTGATCACTTCTCACTTGTCAATTTGACCAGGGCTCTTCCACAGGGGTTCTATAAATATTGATAATTTCATCTTCGTTGAGTGGCGAAGATGTTGAAAGTGGCTTGTAAATGAATCCCATGGTGGTACCCCTCTTGAGCTTGGGCGAAAGCCTCTCCGACGAGTTCCTCGTTGATAGGAATTCCCTGTATCGAAATAAGGAATTTCTTGGCATAGTCTATCTTACATCCACACTCTTATATGGACCTACAATGAAATCTTAAAGGGCTTCATCTCTCTTGGAATACGTTAAGGGATCCAGACTCCAAAGTAGGCCTATAAGCGGCTCTAAGGCGTTATGCAGAGACTTTCATGACCTAAACAACAATTCCAGGAAGCTCGTTGAAGGCTTGTAGGTTGCTCCAAATGAAAGATTGACTGAACCTTCAAGAAATGGTCTCGATTTATCAGTATTCAAAAGTGGAAACTGTCCCCTTTGCATTTGCAGAATGTTACCTGAATGGGTTCTCAGGCTCATAGCCAATACATATATATATACTAATACATCTTAAAATGTATGCATAGACCCTGCTAACACATCATGCATGTATCCTCCATGTAACCATTA
The DNA here is from genome assembly GCA_034641835.2 of Pinus albicaulis. Taxonomy (NCBI): domain Eukaryota; kingdom Viridiplantae; phylum Streptophyta; class Pinopsida; order Pinales; family Pinaceae; genus Pinus; species Pinus albicaulis. The sequence continues at coordinate 936,163,886 of CM076571.1, read as the reverse complement.
TTTGATCATAAAATAGTTTCTTATTCCAATATTTGTCATGTTTTTATGTTCAGACCTTTCTAGACCTTTTAAGTGCCTTTAGGGCTTTACTGTATATGTTAATTATTTAGTTACAATAGAGCTCATTCATTATTTTCTTAAGCACACAATTTAAACCCAAAAATGTAACATGACCCTACTTATTATGTATAGACATTTCATCTTGCAACATTTATAATCTTAATGATAGAATGCAAACCTAAACTATTTCCTATAATACCATGTTGAAACAAAAAACACAACAAAAATTTAAACTGATTTACACATACCATTTTAGTTTATAAATGTTAGCATATATTCAAAGAAATTGCAACTACATAAGATAACTTATCTTGTAACTTGCACGAAAACGTAGTCTAGGATAGGGACACTTCACCCAACCATAAGAAACTTTACAACCAAACTCACTTGCAGTTTTCAACCCCGAGCAAAATTCTAGAGAAAGGGATTTGCTTGAGGGATTAAAACCTGAGTTGTCAATTGAAACACAAAATCCAAAAAACCTCCTTCCTTAGTCCCACTAGCTGACCATTTTCATATTCTTCAACAAATATATTCTAGAGGTTTTTTGCCTCACCCCCAAGTGTACGTATAATGATTCACTCCCTTCTAGGAAGTCTAGAATCCACTGTAACAGTAAGGTAATAATGAGAGGTTTGCAATCGTGTCTTCACCTAATGTTACTTCAGGATTAGCCTCTTCCCAAGATTTCTAGGGATTAAGAGTCCTCTATCTCAACCCACAGCCTCCAAGGGACCCAAGTTATTACAGAGATCCATAGATTCCATCCCAACCCACAAAATATAGGGACACAAGCTATTATAGGGTACCATAGAATTTATCTCAACCTGGAGCCTCTAGGGATATAATATATTACAAGGCTCGAGGGATACTATCTCAAACCACAACCTCCAGGGAACCCCAAGCTATTAGATGGCTAGAGAGACTATTAACTCTACCTAAAGCCTCCATGAAACCCAAGGACCAATCCCCTTCTCTTCTGTTAACGTCCCTTCTATTCAATTTTTCTCTCTCTCTATTTAATTCTCTGTGTTGGATGCTCCAAGGTAGTGCCCCTTGCAACTGCTACCAGCCCCAATTCAAATGACCTCTGTTGTTTTTGTTTTCCATGCTTTGGACAAATTCTTGATTCTTGTCCTTGTTGTCTTGCCTAGTCATGTCCCCCATAAACTTCTTCTCATCTTTTATTATTAGGGTTCTCGAGCACATGGGTCAATGTAGTTTCTTTTACAACCCATTTAATCTAAGAACCAATCTATCAAAATCATTTACCAACCATCCTTTAATGATTTCCCAAACAATTCATATTTTTTGCATCAGAAAACCTCAACATCCTAATCAAGCAATCCTCCTCCTCAACTGTTGAATCCATGTCCCCTTAACTCATTCCCCTTTTTTAATTTTTACATATCCATAAAAATATTTACAATGAATTTTATGAGAGAAGCATCGGTGGGGCTTTTAGACACTGTTGAATAGAAAGAGCCACAATTAGTTCTACCTTGAATAGTTTGAAAAAATACTTTTGATGACAAAGATATAATTATGGTTGACGAAAAGTGGTATAGAAGGTTGATGGAAAGAACCATGTCACGTAGATAGATTGTGAAAGTGTTTTGGCTCCATAACATCTAGGAAGGTTTAAGCTCATATATGATATGATGATGCAAGAAAGGAGCCTTGTAGCTACTACTAAGATATCCATGGAAGAACAAGTAGATGATTAATGAGACAAAATGAATCCTATGCTTATCTATCCCTAGTTGAGAGAGAGCAAGCATCTACTCCCTATTTGAGAGGGAATGTGGATTACCTCCTTTATTAAGGGGGAATAATGCGGAGCATTGTATTCTCCATGTGTCATGCACTAGACCAGGATTAATAGCCATAAGTATAGTGAAGGTGTTAGGAGGGTGAATGGAGGATTGTATAAGTATTTGGGACAAATACTTCATGAGGATTTGGAATCCAAGAAAGGTAGTAGTCCCATGGACCGATACTCTTTGAGCATATGATAGGGTATCGATGATAAGAGTAGTTGAAGAGGACCAATATTCTTTGAGGATTAGGAATCCAAGATAATAATAGTCTTGTAAGGACACATCTAGTGAACATTTGGATGGGCTATGTGCCTTGAGATGTTGTTGTGGTAGTGTCCATATTTATCTACCTCCAAACAATATGTTGTGAACTAATGGAGAGTTAAATCTTATTAGTGAAGTCCTAGCTATATTGAAATTTGACAATGTTGGTCATGATGTTGATACTTGATGATGGCTTATCAATCTCACTCTTCTTATGAGATTATTTCAATTTGAGAGAATCTTTGTACCATTTATGTAATTATGAATACCTCCCTAGGTTTGTTCTTCAAAATTATCATTGCACTTATGCCATTATATACTTCTAGTTGTTGGGGTTCCCATGTTTTGGCCAGATTGGCAAGACCAAAAGATGAGACAACATCAAACCACTTTCAGACCTCAGGATCTAGCCCTCCTAGGTCTAGAGAGGGATCTCTCTAAGATGTGTCAAAGGTATATGTCTTTGAGCTCAAATTTTAAGATGTTAGGCTAGTTATAGGCACAAGGGTTGCTTATTTGATTTGTTTTGATTTGGTTGTTGGGAATCAAGAATGAAGGTTTCAATATGAGACAAGGCAAGGCAAAGAATATTTTAGGAAAGGAGAGATAAATTCAGATAGTATTCAAGACCATTGGGAAAACGGAGTCAGGAAAGGGTTTACTTGTTGTTCAATACACAGGCTTTCAGTTGGGCTAGTCATCTAAAGCATTGGATCCTAAAAAGATAGGTGGAGTGAAACAATCAGTGAAGAAAGTGAAAGAATGAAGGTAAACCAATTTCTGTCTACAGATCAGGTCAGAGGTCATTTAACTCCAGACCTGCTGCAATATCCCGAATGGGAAATAGACATCAATACAAGCATACAACAATATAGAAAAATGCCGAAAATAGAACATAAAGAAAATACACATAAAATGCCGGGAATGCTAAGCCATGTTATTAATCTGAGAATATAATGGGATACAATGGATAATCAGAATAGTATCACCAATCCTTGCACAAGGCAAGTGAAGAGCCCTCTCAGAAAACAGGAAATGGCTGCTACAGAAACTACGTCCCAGCTGCTAGAAGAAATTGCCGTAAACTGCTGCTGCTGGAATGAGATGGAACTAGGGGCTGATCCCCTTGCCGGAATGAGCTGAAAATATGAAGAACACCTGAACTCACCACCCTGGACAAAACCCAGAAACCATGTAGAAAATGGTCAGCCTCCGAAAATCACCGCCGGAACCCTCCTCAAGGAAAAACGTTGTCTCTCCAAGCCCAGTGCAGAAGCCAAATGATATATGCTGAAATAGGGCCACAAACTCCCCGGAAAATCTCCCACTGATGAAGACTGAACCTCCACACCAAATCTCACTAAATATCCTGTAGAAAACCCCGCAATAGAACACCTCCTCCAAGAACTGCGTCCTCTCTCCCAGGGACTGCGCAGTCACCAAAAGAAGCCCAGCTCCTCCGCAAAAAAACAACCAAATCTGCCGCAAAAGACTGAACGAAAAACCTTTCTCGAGTAGGCACTCGAATTCCCCCGGGCCTAAGGGTGAGATCTCCGACCGGAGACACTCAATCGCACTAAACAGTGCTGCAGACAGGCTAAACAGCCAACGTACTCAAGAAGACAGAAGTCTAGATCAATATCATCAACATCAATAATCCCCCAAATGAGGAGGCTCCTCCACCTTTTATAGCATTGGTTTCCCTCCAAAACCAACATAGTCTCTCTCTCCTCCACGTGGTGTGTGGCCCCCCTTGGCTGCCCCCTTAAGTTACAACGTTGCATCTACTAGGGAAACACTTTAGTTTATTTAAGTGAGTTAGACCCCTTTTCTCACTTTTATTTATTAATAAACTATAGTCGGAAAAACTATACAAAATCAAATATTCCAATTAGCGGTGCTAATTAGGAATATTACAGTCTCCCCCGGCAAAATGTTGCTTGTCCTCAAGCAACTAAAGTGATGGATGCTGCAAAATCTTCTCATTCTCCCAAGTGGCATCCTCATCCAGCAAAAAATGCTTGTGCTCAAGCAACGCTTGAATAAGCCTCCTCTCTAGCTGATGCTCCCCACCGATACTGCAAAATGTGCCTGGGTCCCACTGAAACCTCTCTGATCTCTGCATCACCCTGATATGAAGGGATATCTTAGTGCCAGGATCCCAAAGTGACCTCTCACAGTACCAGCCAACCAATAATCCTCCCGGATCCCATCGCCACCGTGGCCAATAATCGCACAAGTCCCACAGCTTGGACTGTGCACTGCCTCTAGCTATGACCAATGCTCTAAGAGGTGAAGACCACCAAAAAGCATCAATGCTCCCGAGCTCCTACTGCACTGTACCTGTAGCTGCATAGGCTACCCCTCCAACTGCATACCAACTCATCACCTCTCTCCAATCCAAGTTGTGACTCAATCCCATGCTGATCCTGCTCTCCTGAAATCGGGATGGAGTGCTGAAGAAATGATGTCCTGTGCCGCCCTGCCAACTGGAATCTATAACCTCTATTATGTCCAAGGGCCCTTGCTCGACTGTGCTCCCTACGAAGAATACCGTACCATCTAGAGGGTACCAAATCATGATCTCCCGCCAGTCCATCCTGGAAGAAGAATCCGATGTAGCAATAACAACGGCATATGGAACACGCCTGAAGTGTTGCCGCCAACCCGTAATCAACTCCCACTACTCTGCCCTGTCTGCCAATGAGAGCTGCCTGTAGAAGGAAACCCCTCTCTCTATAATGGGCCAAAGTGGGAAAGATATGATGCAAGCTCCATCGATGTACTCCTGGAGAGTACTACTCACTGAAAGCACTGCAGCTCGACCGACTGTATGTACATCTATCTGTATCTCATCAATGTGTCGGCCAAAAGATGAATGCTCCACCATATCCAACAGCTCCTGCTGTCTAATAGCCCCCTGCATAACAATCCCATCAACCTCCAACATCTCTAGAGGATATGGATCTGCAACTGCCATCACTGTACTCAGTGTCAATGCATCTAACTGCTCCTCCTCAATGGCTGACCCCGCGGTTAGCCGAATATCCATCACCGACTCGATGTGAGCCTCCACGTGGCTCTCCCTCAAAGGACCATCATGCATGATGTGCATAGCATCCTCCTCTACTGACTCAGGCTCCATCACATATAGCTCCGACTGGATCGTCACAAGTGTCTCATCACCTAGGGCATCTCCCATAGATTCCCCTGACTGCTCACCCTGTATACTGGAATGCATCTCTGGTCTACTGTCTCCATCTCTGTGTGACTACTCTCGCTCCCCAGAAGCGACCTCAACTGATCCTATGGACTCATATGAAGAAGAGTCCTCACCCTGGCATACAAGAGAAAGGCCCTCCTGTTCTACCTCCACCACCTCATCTGCAGTGAATATGCCATCCACCCTCTTGATGAAGTGTCGATTCAATGTCTAGAGTCTAGATGCATGCTGGAATGCTATCTCTACTGAACCCAGTATCCTCTGCTCATGCATGATCTCAACATGCCCTGAGGGAAGAATGATGCATGTCTCCCTCATGACCCACTCCCCGGGTGTAGGCTCAGCGATGACCGATGTGCCACCCCTGTAGAGGATCATCTCATCCCTCGACCTGTGGCTGTCAACTAGTAAACCAACCCAGTGCCACTGCTGAGAGGTCTCTTGCCTAGTGTGCTGAGTGCCATCCAAACATCTTGGGTGTGCCTCGCATACCCCGCTGCTCATGCCCAAAGTGCCAAAGGACAACAATAAAATCGGTTGTGCCTGTGAGTGATGTAGAAGAGGGTCGGATGCATGAGTCCCCACAGATGCCGTCAAGTATCGCTCATATGTCCCCTCATCGATCCTGGGTGAAATACTCCCAACGGTAAGCCTGGTGTCCCTATCCGTGAGCCTCCCTGGATGAAATACGCTAAAACCATGCTGTGCAGCACCATATGCCCTCGCATACCATCGGTCATCCATGTACTCCTCGGCATGCCACTGCACACTGAGGCATACCCCTGTGTGCTGCTGGATACCCCTAGCTACTGTTGTACCACCCTGTACTGTTTCGTGCCCTGACTGTGTCCAGGCATCGGTCACTCCCCGCGTGCTATCAATGTGATGTAGGACACTCCTACTCCACAATGCAGTCCCACACACTATGGTACACCACCATGCAACTCCATGTCCACGGGTAATCCACTACTCAATGATAGAGTCTCCCACACATCCCTGAATGTGATGACCTAGAGCTGTGCCTCTACATGTCGGACTACCACCAATCGGTAACATCGCCTCCACCGTCGCATCGCTATACCCGCTGACGAATGGATCATCACTCCAAAACCTCCTCGAGGGGTCTGAGAAGTGAATCTCCCTATGTGTCAGTAGTGTTACCACTACTGCTCGGCTCTACTGCGTCCTCTGTGCCCCACACAAAGGTGAAGAATCCTTGGCCCCATACAAGGCGCCATCTGGTGGCCTGCCAATGTCACCTCTTCTGACAAGCTCCTGCCAAGGTATGTTGAACACCCCGGGATCCCATATATGGGTGTCATACCAAGACAACCTAGGGTGTCTGCTCATAAACTGGTTGGCCACTGAAGCTGACCGATACTCCCCTAGCGAATATGCATGCTCTGCTACTACGCCAACTGTATCTTCCAAGACATAGTCAACTGACCTGCCTGGGAAATGATAGGTGATCCCACCTAGATCCCAATGCCAATCTGGGGTCCCTGTATGCCCAACACCTAGGAACTCCTGCTGAACTACACCTGGGTCCACCACTATCTCCAAAACCCACTCCACCGGGTACCAACTCAAAATATCTCGCCATCCAACCTCAACATGCGGATGCCATATCTTGTGCAACTCTGATCGTCTCATACCGTTATCCAAGTCAACATATGAGATCTGACTAGGTGGCTCCGTCTCACTCTCTCCAATGGGAAGAGGTGACCCAACAATGCTGCTAGTCCCGTCCATGCATGCCTGAAGGGGAATGATCTGACGCTGCAATGTGCCCCCTGGTTGTACCATCAGGGAATCCAATCGTTCCCCAATGCAGGCCAACTTGGTAGCTGACTCAACACAAGCCACTCTCATGCCCTCCAGCTCCATGTCCTGCAACAAAATGGCCTCCCGAACTGATGTGACCTTCCCTTTCAAAACTCGAAGGTCTGCCCGAAGCCAATGATACCGTTGCCTGCGACCATCATCCGATACCTCTGTATCTCCTAGTGCCTCATCGAAGGTGGATACATCTCCTGACACTGCACCCATCTGTGTGCTGCTACCACCCGAAGACTTGGACGCGACTTCGGTCATCACCTCAATGGATGGCTCTACTAGGGTAGGCTCTACCTTCTCCACTACCACATCAACCGACACGGCCAAGGAGGTCTCCAATGAGAGTGAATCCTGTGTCACACTAGGTGTAACCTCAGACTCCCTGCAATCTTGTGTGCCCTCATCCCCCAAGTGCGAGGTAACCATTTTAATGGTTTTCCTCTCCAGTACTCAGTCAAGCTGGAAAGAGGTATCCAACTTCTCCACCCAAGCTTCCTCTGAGCGCCTGCATGACCCATCAAATGTCGGTAGATGGAAACTGCCCACTGCGCGCTGCAAGCCCCCGTCATGTGAGTGCCTATCCCTGTTGTGAAAGTTGCGGGGTATGCTATCCTGCTGGAGCTGAACAAAATCTCTAAATGAGATAAGATCTCTGATCGCCGGCCCGCGTGCCAGGTACTCTGCGATGTAGGCGTCCATCTGGCCAGGGTCAACCTCCGGCTCCCGCTGTGCTTCTACCCCTGTGTCCTTTGCTAGGAAAGTGGGCATAGTGGATCGCGTGGGTGCATGTAATGCCATGATGGGGATAGCCCCATGCTCCGGCATTTGGTGGGATGTGCCCGATCCCTCGCCGATCTGAAAACCCCTTGGGGTTTCCCGCTGCCTAACCTCCAACGCAGTGAGTCTCTGTGACACATCCTGCATGTGTTGGAGGAGCGTATCTCTAAATCTCCTCGCATCATCATCACCTTCCATTGGCACTTTCTGCTATGTGCCTACAGGCTCCTTAGAAACTGCACAGCTGCTGCAAAACCATACTACTACTTGACTTCGACCTCCGATTTACCCACTGAAAACTACTCAGAAAATTCTAGGAATTTGGGAAGGTGATCCTTGCCCAAAGCCCAGAAAAACCCAGAAAACGTTTCTTCTAATTCCAACCTTCAAAATTTGACCCTTTATATTTTGGCCCTTTTTCCAATTTCGTTTTTGGTACTGCAACTGCTAGTGCTCTCCAAAATTCCAGCAAACCTCTGTATGATCTCTTTCCCAATGTCATAGACCACAGGCTGAGCCAGAACTATGCTTTGATACCACTGTAATATCCCGAATGGGACATAGACAGCAATACAAGCATACAACAATATAGAAAAATGTCGGAAATAGAACATAAAGCAAATACACATAAAATGTCGGGAATGCTAAGCCATTTTATTAATCTGAGAATATAATGGGATACAATGGATAATTAGAATAATAGCACCTATCCTTGCACAAGGCAACTGAAGAGCCCTCTCAGAAAACCGGAAATGGCTGCTACAGAAACTGCGTCCCAGCTGCTGGAAGAAACTGCCGTAAACTGCTGCTGCTGGAATGAGCTGGAACTAGGGGCTGATCCCCTTGCCGGAATGAGCTAAAAATCTGAAGAACACCTGAACTCACCACCCCGGACAAAACCCAGAAACCATGTAGAAAATGGTCAGCGTCCGAAAATCACCGCCGGAACCCTCCTCAAGGAAAAACGTTGTCTCTCCAAGCCCAGCGCAGAAGCCAAATGATATATGCTGAAATAGGGCCACAAACTCCCCGAAAAATCTCCCACTAATGAAGACTGAACCTCCACACCGAATCTCACTGAATCTCCTGCAGAAAACCCCACAATAGAACACCTCCTCCAAGAACTGCGTCCTCTCTCCCAGGGACTGCGCAGTCACCAAAAGAAGCCCAGCTCCTCCGCAAAAAAACAACCAAATCTCCCGCAAAATACTGAAGGAAAAACCTTGCCCGAGCAGGCACTCGAAGTACCCCGGGGCTAAGGGCGAGATCTTCGACCGGAGACACTCAATCGCACTAAACAGTGCTGTAGATAGGCTAAACAACCAGCGTGCTCAAGAAGACAGAAGTCTAGCTCAATATCATCAATATCAATAATCCCCCATATGAGGAGGCTCCTCCACCTTTTATAGCATTGGTTTCCCTCCAAAACCAATGTAGTCTCTCTCTCCTCCACGTGGTGTGTGGCCCCCCTTGGCTTCCCCCTTAAGTTACAACGTTGCATCTACTAGGGAAACACTTTACTTTATTTAAGTGAGTTAGACCCCCTTTCTCACTTTTATTTATTAATAAACTATAGTCGGCAAAACTATACAAAAATCAAATATTCCAATTAGCAGTGCTAATTAGGAATATTACACCTGCTTGGACATACTCTTAGGCAACTCTCAAAGGAAGGCAAGGAACAAACTAAGGGAACTTAGAAAGGTTTAACTAACTGAAAAGGATCCTAGTGAGACAGAGACAGAGTCCTAAACTCCCAGTGCTCCCAATTCATTCAATTAAACTCTAACAAGAACATCTAAGAAGCAGATTCATTAACTCATACATCAGCTAGTAGGCAATAACATCCACTACACTGGTTAAATTAACTGAAACTAATTCTCAGATAACACATTTAGCAGAAAACATTAAGGCAAGGAGAGAAGAAACATAGGGTGCCTAACAAGGGAAAATCCTATGCCATATTTTTGATGCAAGCCAGAAGAACTGAAATGGAATGAAATAAAACACAGAGACAGAAAAACATCACCGCAACTTTAGATCAGGATCTAAAGAAATGTGCTTGTCATATTAAGACCAACACCAATCAGGTACAGCGTTTTCCAATAGCTAGAAATCAATTTGGAAACATACTCCTCAGCCTATCTTACAACTTTACACAGTTAGCATGCCTCAAGAGAAAGACTTGCAATTCTCTGATATCTCATCAACAACTTTTACAATAGTTTTCTCATGATTTTATAACTGAAGAGAAGCGAAGGAGGTAGGTAGAAGATTAAATGAAACATTAAACTCAGAAAGAAAGAGAGGGTCGAAGCCCATTCTGTTTTAACTCTGAGCATTAATCTTTGGCACCTTTGGAGGAAAAAATGGTCTTCGTCAAGCTTCATTTACTCCATATACGTCTCTGGTGCATTTCTGTTTTGTTGTACTCTGTAGTACCCTTTGGAACGAAAGAGTGATCTTCTTCGGCTTCCATTCATTCTAGTATGGCTCTCATGTACTCTGACTGCAGTACTGTGTAGTACTCTGGTGAATAAACAAAATGGTGAAGTGAATGGCTGAATGGTCTGCCATACCGCATTAACAACTGCTCTGGTAGCTTGGGACTGTGGTCAAGGCGGGAACCTTCAATAACACGGTAACTAATGGAACTGATATGGGCGCTTTGTTCTTTAGAACGATCTGCTGATGTGAAACCCTGATGACTTAGTTTTTTGTGCATTGAACTCTCTGCCGCTTCATTTATATCTCTATCTACCAAATCTCGCCGCTAAAATATGGACTGTGTAATCATGGCGGCCTTTTCCACCTGATAACCCTGCAAAACACGGGACTGAGCTATGAAATCCATGCATGGGGGGGTGACTATGGAGGACGGGAGAGCAATAGCATGGCGGTGTGGTGAAATAGTGTTTTTGAATGAAATGAATGTGAAAAATGCATTGATATGGTGAATAATAGGGTTTGGTGGAGAAATGCATTGCGGGCTGTTCGATCATGGTCTACAGGCATAGATCAACGACGGAGATCAAATAGTGGAATGATATATGAAATGGGATAAATATATATATGAAACGTTTAAACTTTGATGCAAAATGCGAAACTTTAAAGTTTGATGGAAATGCAAAAGAAATACATGAAATGCAGCCGAAATGCATATGAGGTGGGACCCATATGGAATCGCAATCGCAATCAGAGACGGGAGTGGGGACTAATCGCAATCGCAATAGGGAATGTGCGATGCGATCAATCAGAGGGGAAAGCGATCGGGGAGGAGTTGCGATTGCGATTGGACAGATGGGGCGATTAAGCGATGGCCGTTGGATCTCGGGATTAAACGGACGGTTGAGATCATGTCGGAGAATCGCAATCGGGGGGGGGGGGGGGGACAAGGGTGTCACATTTCAAAGTTCCGATTGCGATCGGCGGTGGGAGCGCGATTGAGTGCTGACCGTTGGATCCATAGATCATATCAACGGCTCACGTTCAATTAGAGGGAGAGTGCAATCAGAGCGATCGGGTCAATCGGAGCGATGGTGCGATCAGCGCTGAGCCGTGGGATCTGGCGGAGGGACGGACGACTGAGATCGTATCGGGTAATCGTAATCGCAAGGGCGGAAAGGTGTAGCATTTGGAAAGTGCAATTTCGATCGGGGGCAGGGATGCGATTAACGCTGGGTCGTCTGATCTAGCAGGAAGATCGACGATGGAGAACACAGAGGAAAACTTATGGAACAGAACAATCGCATCAGAGTTTTTCAGTGTTTACAAAGGATTTGAGCGCTCCGCTCGTTTTCTCCAATGCGATTAGCGCTTAAGGCTTAAGCGCTTGGACTTGGGGTGTCGAGCGTATGTGGGGAAGTGGTTGGGGCTGGCGGGAAAGGGGATAAGCCCTTATAATAAAGTTTAAAGTGGGATTTTGGCCCATTCTAAGTGTGTTTCGAGGACTAGGAAGGGGAACGATAGAAGGGAAGAAGGGGAAATTGGCCAAACAAAGGGTGGATGCAAGAATTTAAAGGGAAATTAGGGAGGATTTAGAGGTTGAAAGGAGACTTAGAGGGAAAAAAGGGGGACTTTGTCAAAGGGGGAAAAAAGGGGTAGAATGGGACATTTTGCAGAGGTACAAGGGGAAAATAAAGGTCTTTTGGGGCACAATTTTCAGCAATCAGTGAGGCTCATAGATTCTATAACAACAGAGGGAAACAGTCAAAGGTAGGGAACATAAAAGGCTTCAAGGACGATGTGTTTTCAAGGGAAATGCATTCCTTGAAGGCTCCCAAAACAATTTAGCCCCTTGCTTTCTTGTCAATGAATTTATAAGGGGCTAACAGTAGCTCCACATGGGGATGGCTTCTTCTTGAAGGAGTCAAGAATTCAGAAAATAAATATTTGGTGTAGGCCAGATGCCTGGTGCTTGAACCATCTTTTTTCTTCGATTTTCAGCTGCCACAAATATGATAGATCAACAAAACATTCCCAACCATCTACCTACCCATCCTACAGTCCTAGCATTTTTTCTTCTAGGGTGCATTTGAACTAGCAGACCCTTTACATCATTTATTTTTATAACAAAAAATAAACGTATTCTAAGTCTACCCTTATTACTCCATGAGGCCATATTAGACTGTTGGCCTCATATGTTTCTCTACCTACTCTAATATCTACTGGGATTAGACTGTCTAGCAGATTTCTTCTCTACATTCTACAACAGGAAATTTAAAAACAGTCAAACTAGGATTAAACAGTCTATTTTGTTGTAGATCCAAGGCATAAAGACAGTTGCACATGGACAGAAATCTGCAGAAAACTGAAACAAAACTTTGAAGGCTTGAAATCTGAAATCTTGGAGCATCCTTCTTCTCTTTGTGACTCAGGTTTTTGAGCATGTTAGAGTCACTTCTTTCTTCATTTCAGCTGTGGTTTTGGGCATGTTAGAGTTGATTCTTCTTTCTTCTTTGCTAGTCCAGATTTTGAGCATGTTAGGACCAGCTACTTTGCTTTCTTTGGCTCAGGTTTTGGGCATATTAGAGCCAATATTTTACACCTCAGAGGTTCATGTTTTGAGCATGTCTGAACCTCTCCTTTTTCTCTTTTTTTTGGAGCATTTTCTCCTTTTTCTTGAAAACAAGAACTGCAATGGTATGTACAATGGAAATGAAAACTGGAAATTGAAAATCAGCAGAAGTAGTGTTTGAGCATCCTGCCATTAACAGGACCCCCAAATAGCTCTGTACCATCTAATTCCTGTAGGAATAAGGCATTTTGACCCACAGTGGCCTGGATGATGTACGGACCTTGCCACAGGCTGTCAAATTTGCTGTGTTTTCCTTTGTCCTCTCTCCTTGAGTCCCACTTCAGAACTTTATCCCCAATTTTGAAATCAGAAGCTTTGGTTCTCTTGTCAAACAACCTCTTTATGTTTTCCTGAACTTTGATAGCTCTGTTATAGACCTCTTCTCTTGTTTGTTGAAGATGAATTGTCAGGTTTACCCTTCTCAACATACTGTGTTCTTCCATTTGAATCTCTTGGACCAGCTTGATTACTGGTTGTTTATTTTTGAAGATGTTCTATGCCATTTCAGATTAGGGCACAATACTGAAGAAGATAGAACATACTAAAGGATCGATAGAAGACAAGCCAAAACAGAGATAGGAAATGGTGGTGTTACGGCGATCAGCAGGATGCTTCAACCAGCAAAGTCTCCAATAGGTCATTCAGCCAAGCCTGTCACACATATAACCCAGACAAAGAACAGTCCATATATATATCACAGCTCGAACGCTATCCAGAGAGAGAGAATTCCTCCACAACAATGTGTATCAAATTATCTCTAAGTCTCTCTAATATATAGGAATCTTTGTGGGTGTGTGACACGTCCTTTAAGACATTTAAGTCTATATTTTATTCCAGGCCGACCTAGCACATAAGTGGAATAAATTCAAAGTACATGTTCTGCTCATCCGATCGAGATGATATTTAGATCAATCTTACACCTCTCCAAAAGAGGAATCCAATAAAAATATTGGGATCATCATCTGAGCAGCACAACCTGGAGTTTGGACCTAGTTGTCCAATTTTAACACTCCCTCTCAACTAGGGAGAACTCCGTCCACTAGTGCAATCCAAACATCGTGCGTCATCCCGCCATAACTTGCTTTGTTGGCCTCTTTATTTCAAAACAGAAGTAGGCCAGTCACAAAGACATCATACCCAGCTGACAAATTCAGCCCAGAGGTCCGAAACCTCTATAGGACTCACAAGGAGTCTCCAACCAACCCAAAGTTGGTTCATTTGACTCGAAGTCAGCAGGAGGTCCGAAACCTCACAAGACTTGATCCCAGATCAAGTGGTTGGACCGTGCCATCCTAGATAGAGAGTACGAAAATATCTGATGTGTCCATCAGGATTTGCTATTAGTATCTAGCTTTTCCCACCTCATTGGCCACATGAGAGGTACTTCCCATGAGTCCTGAACTCAATGGGTAGGATGCATATGGGGCACAGATAATGAGAGGAGAACTAACTCAAAATCACAACGGTGGGGTCCAAGCACACCAACAAGGTTTGGCAAGCCTAGCCTTGTGGTTGCCCATAGCTCCGAGATGCTCTCCCCAAAGCCCCCCCAAAGCTCCCAGAGCTCATCGTCCAACAGGACCCATATCATAGGGTCGTTCCACGATACCAAGATTCTCACGGAAGGTTAGGAACATGACCTTCCCCAAGGGCATAGTGAGAATATCCGCAAATTTCTCATCAGTTCCTATATGATCGAGCCTTACGGCACCTCGCTGTACCATATCCCGGATAGTGGTACCAGCCATCAACATGCTTGGATCGTTAGTGGAACACGGGATTCTATGACAAACGAATCCCCCTCTAGTTATCACAAAGGATAACGGTGGCATCTAGCACATGCTCGAACAACTCACTAAAGAGATTTCGCAACCAAGTGACTTCACAACAGGCCATACATGTTACAATGTATTCGGCCTCAGCGGTGCTCAAGGCTACCGACATCAGTTTCCTGCTCGAAGCAGATCTACATGTGAAGTAGCATCCAAATGTGCTCTTGCAATCCACCACACTGCCAGCCCAGTTGACGTCAGTATATCCATGGAGTGTCACACTCCCGGCAGTGTATCTCAGCCCATGGTCCATCGTGCCTCAGAGATATCTCAAGAGTTTCTAGGCACCAACCCAGTGAATGTTATGATCAACCATGTGTTGACTCAAAGTTTTTACTACATAACACATGTCCAGACGGATGTTCCCTAAGAACATCAGGGCCCAGTAGCGCTGCCACTCAACTTCTTGAAGTTGAGTTTCATCAGTGTCGACACGAACTTACAGTCCACCATATCAGAAGCTTCATAATGTATTTTCCTTGAGAAAGGAAAATCTCTCCAGGTCTCTGCCAGACCTCCAGGCCTAGGCATCAGTCCTAGTTCCTTCATCTCGAACTCAGCAGCAAGCTCCCTCTTATACTGATGAATGAGAGGGTCAGCACCTGTCAGGAAGAGGTCATCCACATACAGCACCAGAGTGAGAGGCTTCTTTCTATTAACCTTGTAGTGAAGGTTTAGATCAGCAATACACGAGTGAAGCCTAGCTTCATCAGGTGGCTATCCATCCTCTCGTACCAAGCTCAGGGTGCTTGTTTCAGCCCATAGAGGGCTTTATTCAACCTGCAGACATGGGTGTCCCGATCCTGGACTTCCAACCCCAGAGGTTGCTCCACATATATCTCCTCCTTTATCACGCCATGCAGAAAAATGCGGTCTTCACATCATCTGATGAAGACTCCATCCTTGCATAGCAGCAAGGGCTATAATAGATTGAATGGTGGTATATCGGGCCATAGGTGCAAATATGTCATCATAGTCTATACCTTCCTCACAGGCAACGAATCTTGCCTTGAACTTTTCAGCACTTCCATTAGATCCATGCTTGATCTTGTAGAGCCATTTCGAGGTGACAATTGATTTGTCCTATGGTCTTGGAAACACGTCCCAGACATCATTCTTCATAATGGACTCATACTCTTCGTGCATAGCATCCTTTCAGAATTGATGCTTTATGACTTCCTCAAAGGATCCATGGTCAAATTGTACAAAAGTGCTCATGGCTGCTAGATACCCTGTTATTTAAATGGCTTCTTGGTTTTCCTTCAGAATTCCCCCCCCTGAAGCCATATGTCCCTGAGACATGAGGATCTTATTTCGTTGAACAAAGGTATCCACTCAGGAGCATATACAGATATATCTCCTTCTTAATATGGGTTTCTCTCGAGAGAGAAGACATCTATTTTAAATGAGGGCATCCCAGACACCAACTTGAAATTGGGACTTGATCTCCCACAGTCAAAGCCATCCAATCAGACTATGCTGATCATGATTCAAGATTCCAACCATGTGACCAAAAGCTGCATAAACTTCTCATTTCACATTTTAAGTTTACCATAACGCTCCAATGTAAGACTGATACAGTCACATGTTTGCTGCTACATAGGTGTCTATCTATGACACTGTCATATAGATGGAACATATCAACAAGCCTCAGCTTGTGTTAGAAGTCCTTTCAGCCACTACATGTTATTCTGTGAGTAGCTTCTTCAAACAGCCTTCTAAGACTGCAGCTTATAAAACTAGGGATCCAATCTACCTTGGTTTATCCTGCACTTGAGGCATTACACCTTGATTTGCTTCTAGATCTGCCCATTTCTGGTTATTCAGCAGACTTCTCCTAGGGCTGTCAAAATTTTCCTGGCTCAATGACTTACATCTATGCCCATTTCGTCAACAATTTGACCACTACATAGAATTTCCCCAAGGACTTCTGCAGTCAACCCTTAAAATTTCTAGCTTCAAACATGGGTGTCTATCTATGTCACTGTCATAACGACAGTGACATAGAATCACAGATTTAGAACTATCACATTCTTCACGACTTGCTGAATATGAACTTTACTTACATCTCTTGGACTCTTGTCCTTGATGTACCAGGCAGGGTTCTCTTCCTCCTATACCTGCAAAGAGTGCTGCTGTTCCAATACTTCTGCCTTAGCTGCTCACCAGTTTGCATATTCCTGATTTTAAATAGGGTATCATAGTGATCCCACTCCAGCACTATTTCTTTCAGACTTATTCACATGATTATTTCACAGAGCACGCTTGCCTTGAGTTGCTGATTTTAAATATGATCCACAGGCGTATTTCAGCATTCATCGTAATGTGGCACTATTCCAGACTGTCCACACCATTTTCATCCTCACATACATCCAAACTACGCTATGACTTCAGCACTGTTCGCTTCACGCCATGCAACATTGTGGGCAGATCCACCACAGGTTACACAACTGCACAAAAAACACCTACAGCAGCAATCACTTTCCAAAACATTGCTCACGGTTTTGTTGCTCACCGCAGACCAGCACCCAGGCACCACCACTCTTCCGCCAACAAACTGTCACAGGCACCACAGATCTCAGTGGGCACACAAGCCGTTCCACAAACAGGAATGAGCAATTCTTCTCCATGCTCAGTCTTAAGTGACGTCGGATTGACGGTGAGGGAGACACAGTGTCGGCTCACACAACAGGATGACCAATCGATCATAAATATCACTGACCCACAGCAAGGGCTTCTCCAAAAAAAAACAGAGTGCTAATGGCTTGAGATCCATACCGCACGAGCACTAGATGTAAATTCATTTGACGGCTGGTGCCTCTCCACGTTTTCCGATTGTCGGTGGATTCATGCTCTTCATTGGCTGAGATTTAGAGTTTTCTGCGAGATGGCGTCGCCCATCCATCAAGCCATCTCCCATCAGCAATATAAGTGATTTAAGCAAGAACCACCTATCCGAGCACATCATCAATATCTTCCATATATTATTGTTTTTACGTGAAAAAATTCCTTGTTCGGGCTTCGCAGGAAACTAACGCCGCTATTTTCATTCGGCTTCGATTCTTCAATCGATGGCGGAGGCACAGTAAGTATGCGTGGAGGCTGATACGTCGTGAGATGTCCATGATGATACCAAGCATCATAAACTCTGTCACTGAGAAAAATCGAACCCAATTGTGCTACTGCATAGGTCAATCTGTGGGCAGCTCCAATTCATAACTTTGTTTCTAATCCAATGATCTGTCAACACTCTTTACCAGAACTACGCACAGGCCACACACAGCATCAATATCTGCCGCAATTTGACTTGCAACTTGCTACAGGGGCATATGTCTACTCTAAATCACACAGAGCATTGTAATATTATGCGCGCACGTTTGCCCAATATATCGTTCTTTGCCTTTTGTCATCACACGTATATTGGCACTGCTCAATATACAAAACCGACACAGCAACTAAAAGTGGCATTTGACATGGCTTTTAAAGCAATCTGTCGTATGTGTTAATTCCACAAATTACCGACAGCTCGAAAAGGTCACGCCCATCGCTCAACATATATTTGAGTCAATCGCACCCGGTTTCAATGTTGGTTGATCAGGAATTAACATCGCATCCAACAACAGTGGGTCATCAGCTATGAGTCGTATCCATTGATACACGCTGTAAACAAATCAGTGGTCGATCACGATACCATTCATGCACATCAACTGTGGCTCCATAGCTGCATTTTCCATTTTGACTCTTCGCAAACCCTGATCTTCCGTTTCTTGATTAGATGGGCAGATAAACCAATCTTTCCGATTTCAAATGTACATGCGGTGACAGTCGAGTTGATTTGTGTTGGTGGCCACTACGTCTTGTTCCAGAGCAGAGCGGGCCTTTCTTTGGGATGCTGCTCTTATGTATTGATGTTCGGGCTATTTCCAGCCTTCCGAACAGACTTGGGAAAGCCCTATAAACCCTTCGATGTTGTTCTTTTGATGCTGCCCTACAAATTTACATGGCTTCCTAACAGCCTCCGGGAACTTTTGTTTGGCCTTCATGCCTCAACCATATGCTGTTACTCACAGCTCCTTCCACGCTAATTAGGACAGACTTTCTCACGCTGATTCAAGCCTTCTTCCATGCTAACTAGGGCATTGTCTTCAACCCACGCTCTGATACCATGTTTATTTTTGAAGATGTTCTATGCCATTTCAGATTAGGGCACAATATTGAAGAAGATAGAACATACTAAAGGATCGATAGAAGAAAAGCCAAAACAGAGATAGGAAATGGTGGTGTTATGGCGATCAGCAGGATGCTTCAACCAGCAAAGTCTCCAATAGGTCATTCAGCCGAGCGTGTCACACATATAACCCAGACAAAGAACAGTCCATATATATATCACAGCTCCAACGCTATCCAGAGAGAGAGAATTCCTCCACAACAATGTGTATCAAATGATCTCTAAGTCTCTCCAATATATAGGAATCTTTGTGGTTGTGTGACACATCCTATAAGACATTTAAGTCTATATTTTATTCCAGGCCGACCTAGAACATAAGTGGAATAAATTCAAAGTACATGTTCTGCTCATCCGATCGAGATGATCTTTAGATCAATCTTACACCTCTCCGAAAGAGGAATCCAATAAAAATATTGGGATCATCATCTGAGCAACACAACCTGGAGTTTGGACCTAGTTGTCCAATTTTAACACTGGTACCGCAAGGCTAGTAGGGAAAACTGCTTTTGCACCATAGACAAGCTGAAATGGTGACATGCCAATGGATTTCTTTGTTGTAAGCCTATCATCCCATAAGGCATGCACCAACTTGTTATGCCATGACTTTTTGTTCTCTTCTAAAAGCTTTTTGATGATGGCCACGAGGCTCTTGTTTGATGATTCATCTAGGCCATTACCTTGTGGGTAATAGGCCGTTGAATGACCAAGTGCTATTTGATACCTGTGACAAAAATCAACCATTTTCTTGGATCCAAAAGCAACAACATTATCGGTGATTATTTTCCTTGGGCAACCAAACCGAGAGAGGATATGACCTTCTAGGAACCTAATGATGACCGAATCTGTGGCATTCCTAGTAGGTATGGCCTCTATCCACTTAGTGAAGTAGTTTGTGGCTGTTAAGATCCATTTGTGTTGTGCAGAAGAAGCAGGGTGGATTTCTCCAATAAAATCTAGGCCCCATTGCATGAAAGGACCTTCAACAGTAATGGGTTGTAAAGGGAGGGGAAGGATTTTTCTTTTGCCTTCGAAAATATGGCCTTTGTGGCAGGCAATTACCATCTTATGGATTTCATTGAAGAGTGTGGGCCAATAATAACCAGCCCTGAGTATTTTTTTTGCAGTGGCCTTCCAGTTCAGGTGGCTTCCACATTCTCCAGCATGGAATTCTTGTTTGATCCTTTCTGCCTCCGTTTCAGGCAAACATTTAAGCAATAGGCCATTTTGGTTTTTCCAATACAGGTTTTCATTCAAAATGCAGTAGTTTCTGGCTTTTAGTTTTATGAATCTGGCCTTAGTCTTTGATAGTTCAGGTGGATCATTGAGGTTAGTGAGCACATAAAGGATATCAGAGTACCAAGGGGAGTTCTGAAAATTTTCTCCAACAGTGGGATCAGGAAATCCTTCTTGCTCATCTAAGGCAGCTACCATGTTAATGTCAAGGGCTTCAAGATTTGATTCAGCCATTAATTTAGCTAAGCCCTGACCTTTGTTTAGTTTGGTGGGTTTTATCTCAAGGTCGTATTCTAAGATCACAACGATCCATTTTCCCCTTTTCCCATCTGGGTCTTGAGACAGAATATCTTTTACTATTATGTTAGGCACATAAGCAATGGTGTGGGAATGCAATATGTACACCCTAAAGTCTTTTAAAGCCTTAACAAGAGCGTAGGCATATTTTTCCATTATGTTGTATTTCAAGGGAGAATCCCTCAGTGCTTTGCTGAAAAAGGCTATTGGCTATTCCATTCCCTCTGGATTTTTCTGCAGTAAGACTGCAGCCACTGTATTCTTAGAGGCAAATGAAAAAATCAGAAAATATTTTGAGAAATCTTGGCTGATCAGAACAGGAGCTTGGGTGAGTGCAAGTTTTACTGATTCAAAAGATTGTTTAGCTCCAACAGTCCATCTAACTCCTTCACCTTTCTTCAACATTTTAGTCATATTCCTGAGGTGTTCAACTAGGATGGGAATAAATCTCCTAAGGAAGTTTATTTTCCCAATGAAGGACTGTAATTATTTGATGTTTCTCGGGTGTTTGATCTGTAGTATTCCGTCAACTCTTTGTGGGTCTATCCTAATTCCCTTTTTAGATATAATGTGGCCAAGAAGCTTTCCCTCTTGCAGCCCAAATACAGTCTTTTGGGGTTCAATGATAGACCGAACCTTCTACATTTTTCAAACACTTTCCTCAGATGTTTTAGATGTTCTTCTTCAGTCTTGGAATAGACTGTTATGTCATTCAAGTAAATAACAATGAAGTGTCCTATCTCATCTAAAAAAGCTATATCCATTACTCTTTGGAAGGTTGCACCAGCATTCATCAACCCAAAAGGCATTTTTACATACATAAAGGTGCCCCATGGAGTGGTAAAGGCTGTCTTGAGTTGGTCTTCTGGGATTACTAAGACTTGATTGTAGCTTGAGAAACCATCTAGCAGGGAGATTCTCTTGGAGCCTACTACTTTCTGAAGAATGTGTTCCATTTTTTGCAAAGGGTAGTTGTCTTTGAGTGAGGCTCTATTAAGATTTCTGAAGTCTATACATAATCTGATCTCACATTTTTTCTTTCTCACAGCCACTAAATTCGAAACCCAATCAGAGAACCTTACAGGAACTATTATGCCTGCCTCATACATCTTTTTAATCTCTTTTTCCACTGCAGGCAACTGTTTTGGATTTATCCTACGAAGTTTCTGCCTAAAGGGTTTCTGATTTTCCTTTAAAGGTATTTTGTGCTATATGATGTTCGTGTCATAGGCCTTTAAGTCTTCGTAACTCCAAGAAAAAACGTCAATAAATTCCTTAAACAAGTCAATGTATTTCTTTTTCGTTTCTGTGGGTAAATACTTTGCCAATTTAATCATTTTTGGCTTATATGTTGTGCCTATATTACATTCTTATACGTCAAAATCCACGTGCTCAATGGTGGGCTTTTTCGCCACATCATCGAAATCGAAAAGGTCTTCTAAAGGCACCAGACCTCGAGGTATGTTCTTATCTTTGGCCTGCAACACCTCCACTTCTTCACTATCTTTGTTTTCACATTCTATGGTTGAATTTCCAATTTATTCATTTAAAGCATTTATTTCTACATTGTGGGGTGTAGTTTCCTCCTCGTCTGAGGGTTCCTCACTTAGGCAGCTATCACTAGACGTAGAGTCTGAATCAGAAAACTCAAACTCATTTATGCCTATTAGGAAATCTTCAATCTATTTGTCGCCCTCAAAGACCTGCCATTATTTTTCGTTATCCATCACTGCAGGTCTGAATTTGGTCTGAATGATGATCTGTTGGTCACTTAAAGTCTTAGGGTATGAGCTGGCTAGGCAAGCTAATCCATTTGCAATGATGTTTTGACTCCTAGGGACAAACACTAATTTATACTCAACAAATGTTTTCATTAAATCCACGGCATCATTCCTATATGCTCTCAGCTTGGGGTGTCTGGCTGTGTATTCACCGTTCACCTGTTTTATAACCAACTCAGAGTCTCCCTGCACGGCTATTCTACGGGCTCCTATTTTCTTCAACAGATTTAAACCCAGGATAAGAGCCTCATACTCTGCAATATTATTGGTACATTTGAAATGCAGATTGTAGGCATGGCTCTCCGCGTAGTCGCTCTCTATGTTACGTAACCATACCCCAGCCCCGGCAGTTCTTCTTGTGCAGGACCCATCAAAGTTCATTACCCACAGTGATTCATTCTCAGTTTCGCTATCATTTCTTTCCCTATGGCTGGGTTCTCTATTGTGTTGTGTTAGAGGGTTTGCACTAGGCTGTGGGCTGTTTAGTTCTTCGTGTGGTGTAAGAGTTTGCGAAGGAGGTCTGGTTGGTTGTTTTCCTTCTGTTTATTGTTCACTTTGGGTCGCTGTTTCAGTGCACTGTTCAAGGTTTTCTACGTCTTCCTCTTCTGAGTCTAGGGTAGCCATTATGTTTAAGTCCATTGGCTCTATTTCATCAAGTGTACCTTTGCCTGTATCTACATTTTCAGATTCTGGTTCCCCCAAAGATTTATCATTGCAAAGGATAAAGGAATCCAGGTCTGTATGTACAGAGTACAGAGGAGAGTTTTTCATGCTTTTCAGGGCTACTGACCAGGAATTTCATTTGCGCCTCCCTGTACAGTCTTCTAAGTTGGCCAAAGATTGGGATTGTGCCATAAGCCCCATCCATCTGCATTTTCCCTTGCAACTTGGCTCCCCATGATCTTGATAATAACATGCCATACTTGGGTGGCACATCTACCACCACAACGTCCATGACCATACACTTTGCTGGAATCTGGGCAAGGCTCACACATAAATCTTTGATCAGGCCAAGACACTTTACTCTGCTAGAGTCTAATGAATATAAGTCTTTATAGGGACGGGTTATCTCTAGGCCTATTCTTTCCATGACTACCTTAGGCATTAGGTTATGTGATGCTCGAGAATCATGCATTGCATTATGAAGAATCTTGTCATGAATGTTGAGATTGATATAAAAAGGTGGAACCACCCCTTCCTGAAACTTCCCTTCAATCTTTGGACCAAACAGAAGGGCTAGTTGATCATCATTCAGATTTACAGTGTCGCTGTTCTCCCCTAAGTTTAATTCTTTCAAAATTTGGCCTTTATATACATCCTGAGTGGCCAGCTCAGAGAGTGGGACAGAGAAATTAATTTTTGCAATCTCACTCTCCAAATTGAAAGTGGACTGACTCTTTGGAATGTTCAACTCTGTTTTGTTAGCCACTGCCTTAGTGGCTGAATCAGTGTGCTGATTCTCGTTATGTACAGTGTTTGTGATAGTTTTATCAGGAGCACTCACTGTAGTGTTAGTGCTGACAGTTGGTTTACTCTGTGTATCAACGTTTTGGTTGTCCTTTCCTTTGTTTTTCCCAGAACTCTCAGCTGTTGATTCTTTACTGTCAGTAGTCGCTTTAGAAGTTTTCTTAGGTCTCTTCTTGATGGTGACCTCAGAAGCTTTTGGTTTATAAGTTTCTTGGCTCTTTTTGCTTCTAATTTCGTATCGTTCTCTGACCTACATCATAGCATTTTCGAATCCTAACCTGTAATCATCAGATTCAAACCATTCTTCATCCCAACATGAGGGAGAAGGCTGATCTTCTTCTGTGGAACAATTATGGATTGAGTTTTCCACTTCAAAAATATTTATCGTATTCCCTTCAGACTCCTCTATGATTCCCTCATCCTCATCAAGAAATTTTTCTTGAAATGGGGGAATGACTTGCTGATTTGACTCTCTTTGTCTGTTGGGAGTGGCATTGTTTCTTCTAAAGTTCTGGTTCTAGTTATGGTTTTGATTTCTGTTTTGGTTACTGACTATGACAACCATTTTCTTCACCATTTGTTGTAGCTCTTCCACGATTTTAGATAGACGGTCAAAATTGGGGTCAGAAGTGGAAGCTACATTGTCCTCTCTGTATGTTACCCTCTTCTCAGCTCTCAGTCTTGCCCTTTTCTCAATCAAGTTGGCTTCTATATTCACTTCTCCTTTCTGCATGTCCTCCAACGTGTTGTACTCTTTATCCCTAAGATGATAGGCCATGTCAGCATCAAAGCCTTTGGGGTATTTCGCTAGAGCCATTCCTTGTGGAGGTTTCATATGTGGAGGGAGAGCATTGTAAATGCTATTGAATCTTGTTTGTGTAATCATGGACACTCTCTCCTTCAATTTTTTTAAGGCTCATATATTCTGCTAGGAGTTGGCGAGGGTTGGCCTTAACTTCCCATTTGTTTATGAAAGTCTGATATAAAGCAGGAAGATCATTAATGCTACCCGGAGGTAGGTCTTTAAACCATTTCTTCACATCACCTCCTAAGCTCTGGGCAAATATTCTCATCTTGACTGTATCATCATCTATTTCCATGTAGTCAAAAGAATCTTCCATCTTATCTACATATTGCTAGGTTGTGATGGACTCTTTGGCAGTGAAATGTGGGATATTTGATTGATAATCATTTGGTAAGGGCACTAGAGGCTGAGGTAACACCAAAAGAGCATACCAGGCTGCCATGGTGATATTCTGATGAGGTAAAGGGTTAACTTGAGCAGCTGGTATATGGATAACAGGGATACTAGGACCAGCAGAGGACTGATGAGCAGATCTAGGGTGACTGAGCCCCAAGTTATGAATGAAGTGTGTATCAGGAGGTGTAGATGGAGGAGTTCCTCTGTCCCTAATGTGTTGACCACTATGAGATGGTGAACCGGGAAGCTCAAGGCCTAGCTGATCTAGATCACTGAATGACCTAGTTCTTGGCAATCTATTAGGTGGGTCT
Source organism: Pinus albicaulis (assembly GCA_034641835.2). Taxonomy (NCBI): domain Eukaryota; kingdom Viridiplantae; phylum Streptophyta; class Pinopsida; order Pinales; family Pinaceae; genus Pinus; species Pinus albicaulis. Next base: position 936,138,479 of record CM076571.1, on the reverse strand, counting down.
AGGTCAAGGTGAAAGTGTGATAGAGCTGTAAGGTCTTCTGGTGTAGAGTTAGCTCTATTGATGTGACTAGAAATAGTTGATCTTATAGGTGTAGGAGATCTCTTGAGGATGCTCTCAGGATTATCAACTATTTCAGGTGGGTTTCGGTTGGGGTAAGCTCTTGTGTGAATGGTTCTTGAATCCAGAATGCTATTTTCCAACCAAGCAGCTTAACCCTACTTGTTACTACTATTGTGGTTGATGTTGTGATGGAGGTTAGTCTCCCAGTGGAGTCTAATGTGAAATAAGATAATTAGCAGGCCTACTGATCACCAGTGGAGTCTTTAAATCGTTTAGGAAATATGGAGTCGCCAGGTGGAAAGGTATAGGATGTTTTGGAGGGTACACTATCCACCACAGTGTCTAAGAGATGTCTTCTTTCAAGGATCTCTACCGAACACAACAAACTCTAACCAGAGATTGACTGGGAGGGCATTTACCAGATATGTCACCTCTGAAAGAGTGTGAGATTTGGAGGCTACCTGGCCCTTTCTAAACTCTGTCCAAGAGTATGGGAGCAACACAACAAATGTTATAGAGGTTGATGTGTGAGTATGAGTGTTTAACTACCAATGTAACCAGAGTCTCTAGGTGTTTCTGAAGCTTTGTGATGTAGTAGGATGGAGAGTATTTCAAAAAGTCCCTAGTGGAGTCGCCATTATGTTGGGGTTCCCATGTTTTGGCTAGATTGGCAAGACCAAAAGATGAGACAACATCAAACCACTTTCAGACCTCAGGATCTAGCCCTCCTCGGTCGAGAGAGGGATCTCTCTAAGATGTGTCAAAGGTATATGTCTTTGAGCTCAAATTTTAAGATGTTAGGCTAGTTATAGGCACAAAGGTTGTTTATTTGATTTTTTTTGATTTGGTTGTTGGGAATCAAAAATGAAGGTTTCAATATGAGACAAGGCAAGGAAAAGAAGATTTTAGGCAAGGAGAGATAAATTCATATAGTATTCAAGACCATTGGGCAAATGGAGTGAGGAAAGGGTTTACTCGCTGTTCAATACACAGGCTTTCAGTTGGGCTAGTCATCTAAAGCATTGGATCCTAAAAAGATAGGTGGAGTGAAACAATCATTGAAGAAAGTGAAAGAATGAGGGTAAACCAATTTTTGTCTATAGATCAGGTCAGAGGTCATTTAACTCTAGACTTTCTTGGACATACTCTTAGGCAACTCTCAAAGGAAGGCAAGGAACAAAATGAGGGAACTTAGAAAGGTTTAACTAACTGAAAAGGATCCTAGTGAGACAGAGACAGAGTCCTAAACTCCTAGTGTTCCCAATTCATTCAATTAAACTCTAACAAGAACATCTAAGAAGAAGATTCATTAACTCATACATCAGCTAGCAGGCAATAACATCCACTACACTGGTTAAATTAACTGAAACTAATTCTCAGATAACACACTTAGCAGAAAACATTAAGGCAAGGAGAGAAGAAACATAGGGTGCCTAACAAGGGAAAATCCTATGCCAGATTTCTGTTGCAAGCCAGAAGAACTAAAATGGAATGAAATAAAACATAGAGACAAAAAAACACCACCACAGCTTTAGATCAGGATCCAAAGAAATGTGCTTGTCATATTAAGAGCAACACCAATCAGGTACAACGTTTTCCAATAGCTAGAAATCAGTTTGGAAACATACTCCTCAGCCTATCTTACAACTTTACACAGTGAGCATGCCTCAAGAGAAAGACTTGCAATTCTCTGATATCTCATCAACAACTTTTACAATAGTTTTCTCATGATTTTATAACTAAAGAGAAGCGAAGGAGGTAGGTAGAAGATTAAATGAAACATTAAACTCAGAAAGAAAGAGAGGGCCGAAGCCCATTCTGTTTTAACTCTGAGCATTAATCTCTGGCACCTTTGGAGGAAAAAATGGTCTTCGTCAGGCTTCATTTACGCCATATAGGTCTCTGGTGCATTTTTGTTTTGCTGTACTCTGTAGTACCCTTTGGAATGAAAGAGTGATCTTCTTTGGCTTCCATTCATTCTGGTATGGCTCTCATGTACTCTGACTGCAGTACTGTGTATTACTTTGGTGAATAAATAAAATGGTGAAGTGAATGGCTGAATGGTCTGCCATACCGCATTAACAACTGCTCTGGTAGCTTGGGACTGTGGTCAAGGCGGGAACCTTCAGGAACACGGTAAATAATGGAACTGATATGGGCACTTTGTTATTTAGAACGATCTGCTGATGTGAAACCCTGATGAATTAGTTTTCTGTGCATTGAACTCTCTGCCGCTTCATTTATATCTCTATCTGTGAAATCTCGCCGCTGAAATATGGACTGTGTAATCATGGCGGCCTTTTCCACCTGATAACCCTACAAAACACGGGACTGAGTTATGAAATCCATGCATGGGGGGTTGAATATGGAGGACGAGAGAACAATAGCGCAGCAGTGTGGTGAAAAAATGTTTTTGAATGAAATGAATGTGAAAAATGCATTGATATGGCGAATAATAGGGTTTGGTGGAGAAATGCATTGTGGGCCGTTCGATCATGGTCTACAAGCGTAGATCAATGGCGGAGATCAAATAGTGGAATGATATATGAAATGGGCGAAATATATATGAAACGTTTAAAATTTAATGCAAAATGTGAAACTTTAAACTTTGATGGAAATGCAAAATAAATACATGAAATGCAGCATAAATGCGTATGAGGTGGGACCCATATGGAATTGCAATCGCAATCGGAGATGGGAGTGGGGACTACTTGCAATCGCAATAGGGAATGTGCGATGAGATCAATCGGAGGGGAAAGCGATCGAGGAGGAGTTGCGATTATGATTGGACGGATGGGGTGATTAAGCGATGGCTGTTGGATCTTGGGATTAAACAGACGGTTGAGATCATGTCGGAGAATCACAATCGGGGGGGCGGGGGACAAGGGTGTCACATTTCAAAGTTTCGATTACGATCGGTGGTGGGAGCGTGATTGAGCGCTGACCGTTGGATCCGGAGATCAGATCAACGGCTCACGTTCAATCGGAGGGAGAGTGTGATCGGAGTGATCGGGAGAGGAGTTGCGATCGGGTCAATCGAAGCGATGGTGTGATCAGCGCTGAGCCGTGGGATCTGGCGGAAGGACGGACGGCTGAGATTGTATCGGGTAATCGCAATCGCAAGGGCAAAAAGGTGTAGCATTTGGAAAGTGTGATTGCGATCGGGGGCAGGGATGCGATTAATGTTGGGCCGTCCGATCTAGCGGGAAGATCGACGGTGGAGAACACAGTGGAAAACTTATGGAACAGAACAATCGCATCGGAGTTTTTCAGTGTTTACAAAGGATTTGAGCGCTCCGCTCATTTTCTCCGATGCGATTAGCGCTTAAGGCTTAAGCGCTTGGACTTGGGGTGTCGGGCGTATGTGGAGAAGTGGTTGGGGCTGGCGGGAAAGGGGCTAAGCCCTTATAATAAAGTTTAAAGTGGGTTTTTGGCCCATTCTAAGTGTATTTCGAGGACTAGGAAGGGGAACGATAGAAGGGAAGAAGGGGAAATTGGCCAAACAAAGGGTGGATGCAGGATTTTAAAGGGAAATTAGGGAGGATTTAGAGGTTGAAAGGAGACTTAGAGGGAAAAAAGGGGGACTTTGTCAAAGGGGGGAAAAAGGGGTAGAAGGGACATTTTGCAGAGGTGCAATGGGCAAATGAAGGTCTTTTTGGGCACAATTTTCAGCAATTAGTGAGGCTCATAGATTCTATAACAGCAGAGGGCAACAGTCAAAGGCATGGAACATAAAAGGCTTCAAGGATGATGTGTTTTCAAGGGAAATGCATTCCTTGAAGGCTCCCAAAACAATCTATCCCCTTGCTTGCTTGTCAAGGAGTTTATAAGGGGCTAACACTAGTAAAAGAAAAAGAATAAAAACAAAATTTATTTATTAAAATCATGGGTTTCATGCTCGAGTCAAATTATTATTTAGGTCAAACATGTTCTCATCCGTCTAGGGTTTATTGAGTTTGTCATAAGTCAAACTATTGTATTGGAGTAAAGTCCCATTTGGACTTCTAAAAGAAGCATGAAAGAGGGACCCATCCAACATCCTATATGTGCATATATACAATGAAGTTTGATTGCATTTGGAGACAATCAAGAAACTTCATTTTTTGTGCCAAGAAGAGAGAGAAAGCCAACAAAGAAGTATAGAAGAAGAGAAAAAGGAGAGATAACAAGGGTCAAACGAGAGAGAAGTTGTGCTAAAATCTGCCACACATGCAAAAATTCAAGAAGCTACACGGACGAAAAAATGTATACCTAATTGAACGAGCTAAAAATATGTTGTAGGGGAAGAAAATCAAATTTTTTTTACTATTGTGGACTTGAGTTGACTTTGACTTGTTGGAAGAGCTTGGAAGGAGGTATCACTTGGGTCTTGTGGGAGGTCTTGGTCTAGAATTTTGGCTCTTGAATTTCTCACTTTGATCGGATTTTATAAGAAGATAATATTTGACTGGCTCTTCCCCTTTGTGGGGTTTTTTTATGGCTTGGAGTCCATATCTTGTATTCATTGTATTTTTTTGATCTTCATGGTTTATGATTTTAGTAATATTTGATGAAAAAAACACAATAAAAGTAATAAGAAGCCAACATATACTTACAAAAAAGTATCAAGTAAAGAGAAATCAAAAGTGATTGTTGCCTTAGCTATCTCTCAGCACATTATGGTGAGGATTGGATAGAGTAAGTAGAAGAAAAACATAAGTCTAAAACTCATAATAAAACTAAGAATGAGAATAAGACTACTAATATTAGAAAAATCTATACATCGACTAAAATATAAGAAAAAAAAATTTGTCAATCTTTATTTAAAAAACACTACTACATAAACCCTTCTCTCAATATAACTATGAAGACACAACCTAACCTTTTGTTGCATAGCTATTTAAAACATGAAATATTTCTTGGAAACGCTTTAAACCTAATTTATCCACTTTACTTTTCTTAAGACCAAAAAAGTTTGCTGAAATATGTATTGCAAAAAAAATGGAGGAGCAAGAACACAAACACGCTAGAGGTGTATCACACACACCAAGCCAATAGTGGAGGAGAAGCACAAACATTTGAAGATGCTTATATAGATTTTAGATTTTAGTATAAATGTTCATCACGACTCCATGCAATATTCCCTTCAATAATGGCACATCTTTACGTAGGAGCTTACCCATGATCATATCTCTGTATTTTGATGATCCAGATTCATTTACAAGTTTGTCAAGGGAGAATTGATAATTTGTTGGAATAATTTAAGCAAAGTTTAATTAAATTTAAGAATTGTTATTATAACATCAAAAATATATTCAGCAACCGGCAAACTACATATACAAAACTTGTTAAATTAACCAGAGTGAAAATTCCATAAAGAATCAGAGCCTACTCCTTACACAGCACAGTAAAAAATACTTATGAATTCTGCGAATAATATTAAAAGTCTTTATTCGCATACCTTATCAAGCTGTCTCTTGTTTAAGTCGTGATTCTGCGTCATTGCGCTTTTCCTTTCTTCGTCGGCATCAATGGATCTTAACAGAGGGATCTTTATTTATGTATTAGATAAGACTATTAATGCAAACCAGGGGTATGTAACATCATAACTGAATTAAATTTTAAGAGGGAAAAGAATATTAAAAAATTCTATAAATTAAATGTAAAAGAAAAATTTATTAAAGCTATGGACTGAATCGAATTAAATACTAATTGTCTGTAACCGACATGTCATCTCTTAAATTAGTCCGTCAAATTATACCTTTTTAACAAATTCTATAAATAAGGACTATGGTCTTATTAGTAAATTAATAAATTGCGACACCCAAACCGTTTTGTTAATAAATGAAAAGATAAATAATAAATGAAAAAGATAAAGGTTAGTTACGTTAGATGAGTTGAAGAAAAGTAAGGATAATAAATAATTTATTATTTTATATTTATATTTTTAGTAAAGACTATATATATTTGATTTAAAGGTGATTTTTATTGGTCAGAAATATAATTTGAAGTGAAATTGTTATTGCTTTTTATTTAAATTTATATCTTTTAATTTAAAAATAAATTTAGTACCAAGAAAAATCTCTAAGGAACTGTCAATGTATATGCAAGATGAGGATATGGTTATACAATGGCAACCAAAATTGTGATTTTTTGTTGTTTAAAATATATTTTTGAATGCAAGAATGGATTTAATATTCTAAATGGCACTTGAATTCTATAAATTAAACAAATTACATTAATTTTTTAAAATTTTCCATCAGATTTTCATTAAAATTGACTAGAACTATTTTTTTTTAAAAGTTGTCTTTATACCACTTTTTGGAGTTTCCGATAATCACTAAAAAAATTTGAGATCAAATCTTGATTCTTTTTATTTAAATTGTTTTACACAAATTAAATCTGAAAAGTAAAATAGAAAATTTTTCAAAAAATAACATTAAAAACAACTCATTTAAAAAATGTCATTTCTTCATATAATACATTTAAAATTGTGTTTTTTTAAATGTGTACCCAATTTTTTGAAATTGACTAAATTTCCTTAAATTATACTTATTTAATTTACATAATAACAAAATAGAAAAAGTCATAAGTCACTAAAAATATCTTACATAATTTAAATATAAATATAATTTAAAATAACATTATATTAATAAATGTCAAAAATTATATAATAAATATCGAATCAATGTAATAATACCAATAAATTATTACCAACAAAATCAAAATAAATGTGAATATAATTAAATAAGACTTCCTATTAATAAATGCTCCAAAGTTCATAATGAATATTAAAACCGCTACAAAAATATGAATGAATACTAAAACCGTTACAAAATACGAATAAGATTAAGTCAAAATCACAAGAATATAAAAAATAAATTCAACCTCACTGACGAATAATAATTATTAAAGTATATGTTGGTTTTCCCTCCATTTGGGGGGAATGATATTTTCTTTTACATACGTTATATAATATATTTATTATCAAGTATAATATAAAAAACATTTATGCATTTTAAAATATTTCAAAATTTACCTATCCTAGATAACTAATCCTCGGATTACGGTTTCTTATAACTCGTCAAACGTGAGTAGGTGAAGCCAAAAGTCCATATCGATTTTATATCTCGTTCACATAAATAAAAATATGCTCACCCCTAAGTTATCCACTGGTCTATCATATCCTTCACATTTTTTTATAAATCCATGATTTTGCTTGCTTACTAGTTCTCATCACCGTCATCGTCCATGCTATAGCTTCAAGTTTTTTTATCAACATTTCCTTCAAATGTTTGAGGAGAGGATGTGTATTGTACCTAATCCACATTTGTGTTGATTTTGTTAAAAAATTCCAAAGATGTTTTATGTAGCTCATTTATGTAATTCCCCATGCAATATTTTGAATATCATTGTTAATGAGCTTATTAATTCCAAAAAAAATTGAAGTTTAAAAAAAAAAAATTAAAAACAAATAATTTGATGATCCTCAATATTGCAGTGATAATATTACAACTTCTAAGGGTTTTATTTTAAGTTACCAACATGGGATTTGTACAAAAGTAAAAGGGATTGACATTGTATGTGCAACAAACACTATCGTCTTCTCATTTTTAATGTTCATACATGCGGCAAGTACTTGAATTAAGGTTAGATGAACAAAGAAGAAATTAAGTTGTGGAACTAAACTATGTTAGATAGTGGTCGATTTGTAGAAATGAGTTATAGAAAAGGAAATGACACACATATTTGTGCTTCCTGCAATGAATGAAGAAACACACTTTCTAGAGATATAATATTAAAAATTTAGACCGAGTGTTGCATAAAACGACACTCAAAAAATAATTCAAAAAGGCATCTATAGGTAACTTTGTGAGGTCTCTATACCTCTAAATTCCACCATCAACATCCCATTTTTTTTGTAATACATCAAGGAGGTTAAACCAATTATTTATTGTTAAGTTGGGAAGGAAAAGGGGATTTATTACATGCTCCTACAAGATTCTTTGTTTTACTACATCAAGAGTCTAGGAAACTTACAAAACAATTAGAACACAAATCTAAAATGAGGGAAAGAGGTGGTAATGCTAGAAAATTACGCCATCCTACAAGATAAGTCTTAAGGAAACTTAATTCAAGCTTTATAATCATGAAATTGAATCTTTTTTGTCTCTGTAGCTGCAAAATCATTTGTACAACAAAATAGTAAATTGTAGAATTTATAACAACAAAAGAAATGGAATAGAAAAAAACTCCAAACTGAATTAGTCAGTGCTAAGATTGATGAAAACTTATATAAACGACCTATAGTGAAGAATTACTTAAGGAACCACCTATTTAATCATGCACAAAAACCATTAGAAGTTTACTTCTAGAATTGTTACGGTTAGAAGCTAAACAAGTAAAATGCAAAGCATATTATCAATAAACGTGTGTTGAAGGTCATAGGGTCGGCCCAATCCAAGGATGCTCATATTCCTTAAATAAGAACTAAAATAAGTGTTGAAATAAAAAACTTATTCCATTAATTGAAAATATGTTCTAACATTACAATATTGCAAAACATTCTTGAGAATACAAAAGGCCTAATTTTTTTATACTTGCTCTTCTATTACTTCCTAGTGGGACAAGTTGAGTCTCTTAACTATAGACCAAGTCGAGAGTTATGTTCTTGATGAGGAGAATTTCATTCCCCCCCAAAACCCTAAATTGGGGACCTTGTTCTAGATCCAACTCACATCAATAACATGAGGCATTAGAATCCCTAATCCAACTGAATTTAAGTCTTTTTACTACAAGGAGAAAGTTCCAAAAATATATATAGTGTTGGATCCCTTACAGTATGCTCAATATCTCTATAAATTTTGTTCAATAAACATCTAGATTGTTGGATCTCTTAGAATATGCTCAATATCTCTATAAATCCTATGTAATAAACATGTTATGGCACATAAAATATGAAACCACATTTAATTCTTCTAGGAACCCATTAATCTTGGAAATATGCCACTAAGTGCAAAATGTGGGTTCAAACAGTATTTCATGTGCTTAGGAGTGGATTGATGGACCTTATAATTTTCCTATTTTGGAGGCCCATTATACCACCTTACTGAAAATGTTACTCACCGTCGAGAAACTCATTCTTCTTCTATTTTTTTCTTGTGTTCATTCAACTCTTTGATTTTTTGCACGATTTTCCAAGATAGGTTGGTTGTGGTTGTCCCTCCTAGATAGAATCTTTCATTTTCCTCTATCTCCTTCCACAACAAATATTCCTCTTATTGGATTTAGTGTTCTTGTAGCCCTAAAAGAAGGATGGGATTGAATTTGAGTCTTATTCACTACAACCATAGTCTTTGGATGATTCTCTTATGTAGAGGGGTTCTTGTTAGTGTTGATTGCAATCCATTAGGGGAGTGTCCATAGTCTTTGGATGATTCTCTTATGTAGAGGGGTTCTTGTTAGTGTTGAGTGCAATCCATTAGGGGAGTGTCCATAGTCTTTGGATGATTCTCTTATGTAGAGGGGTTCTTGTTAGTTTTGATTGCAATCCATTAGGGGAGTGATACTCCCTTATATTCATGTTTTCATACAAGCCTTGTTATATTCCTTGGTAATATTCTCAAATTTATTCTCCCAATAATGTAAAATTGTCTTCAAAATGGAGGATAGCTTATACATATCCTTTTTTTCACATATATTATATTTCAAGATCCTATATAAGAATATGGGTGTTGTAAGTATTAAGGAAGATGGGTGTTCTAGTATGGTCCATATTGGTTCCTTCAATTCCCCTTCCAATGTCCATTTTGTTTCCTCTACTATGATTTCTTCATGCCTTTGCCAAGATGTTAGTATCAATAGTTGTGCATCCCCTAGGTATGAAATGGGGTTCTGATATCGACTTTTTTGTGAAGGCAAGGTTATGTATATAGAACTCATCCATGGTCAATTCAAGGAAAAATCCAATAAAATGTTTAGATTCTTGCAGTTGGATTGTTCCTCTTTGAGCTATTTGGTTTATATGGAACCTACACCATTATTATTTTAGGAACTGTGAGTATGCCTTAGATGTTTTCTTATAGTTTAAAACCTAAAAGAGAGGTGTGCCATGGTTCCTAAACATGTTTCCATTATTGTAGTTTAAGAATCCATTTCCTTCAACAAATGTAGTGTTTATTCTAATTTATTTCTTAGTAGTTAATTTTCTCTTTCAAGGTGCTCATTTTTATTAGCTTCATATATTCTTAAGAGAGGTGATTTCCTCCCTCATAATGCTGAACTCATATTTTATTTTGGCAAGATCAAACACCCTTTTATCCCGTGCAATCCTCTTCCATCTATGTGTTCCCACCTTGGAATTTTCTACCTCAATCATCAACTTGGGCCCTAATATGCATGCATGACCCTTCATGATGTCCCTAAAATAGTGGGATATCCCCTTAGTAAAACGAAGAAGAAGGAAGGTGGCTTCCTTAGGGAAAATTATTTTCATCTTTCTTTATCTCTTGTAACTTTGTAGGCTTCTCCTATAGCATGACAAGCTACTAATATAGCTTGAAAGGTTGTTCATATAGCTCGACTAGCTACTCTATTTACTTAGTCGATACTAACATCCTACCGTATTGTATATCATCTTCTTGTACTTGTGGTTCTTGTAGGCTCTGTATTTCTTCCTCCTATAGCTCCATCCCATCAAGACTAGGTGTTTCTTCTATTATGATGGCAGTAGTTGATAGTTGTTAAGGTTTTTTACTGAAACTAATTATGGTGCTCTTTCTCCTTGTATAGACAATCTGTTGGGAAGGATAATTGAACTTGGGCTCCATTAGGATACTTAGACTTTCCAAGATATCTTCTTGTTATGTATCTAGATAAAAAGTAGCATGAAAACATGTGAAAAGATAGATCAACGACTATATAATACGACACTTCGAGGGGGAGACCTCTCTTTACAACACATAAATGAACAATTATTGGATGGTTTAAATGACACGACCTCCTTGGTATATATAGGAATTTAAAGGGTCAAAATATAATTAGGGCCTACATAACAATAATAATGAAAGGGCATAAAAATAACAATATTGGGCATCTATGGGGCACACTATAAAAATATAGGGGCTATACTAGTATGATAGGGGCCTAACACACCTCTCTCCTTTAAAAAAGTGTTTTCCTCAATGATTGAGTATTTACGGATGCTTTTGTATTAAATACTCATCCACCCATGTAGAATATTCAAGAGGTAAGTTGTTCCACTTACTAAAAAAAAAAACACTCCTATTTCATTTACCTATTCCTCTAAGGTGTTTGTGCTTTTTTATTTTGAAGGGATGGATACTTCCTTCATTTTTCTATTTTTTTTCCTATAATATTCTTTGGAATAGTGAGCCCTACATGGGATTTTAAAAATTACTTACTATCCATATATACAAATTCAACATAAGGAATCAGATATTATGGGTGTTCTATTACATTTATGACAATCAATTTCATCATATTATGATGAGATAAATCATTGTGTTTACCCTCATTTACTTTATAACTCATCTCTTTTAAGGATTGTAGGAGGAAAAGTGGGATTCTTCATTGTTCAAAGGATAGAAAGTGGGCTTGGACCTTAGACTAGTACAACAACCTAAGATGATAAACATAAACTGTGCTTAATATTCCTTCACATGAGACATATTGAAGGATGTGGTGGGCCACTTCATCCCAAGCACTAGTCAAGATTACTCTCCTCACCCCATTCAAATATTCATCAAATTATTCATTATGTAGAAAGAATTCTCTCTTGGTAGTGATGGTCTCTTGTTTTGAATTCTTGTTCCACTAGTCTCCCTCAGGGATGATGGTGATTCTTCTTATTAAGTACTCATTGATAAAAACCAGTAATAATTTGAATATAGTAAAACCTTATTGAAATTCAGGTTTTCGTAGGTTCATGGAAAATTCCATGGCCACCTCAAATATGGTGACAAATTCAGGGTATTGGTAGATTCTGCTAGTATCATTGGGCTCTCTCTGATTGAAATTCCTCCACATTCCACCCTTAGAGAGTTCCTTCAAGCAGGTCTTAGACATTAATTTCACACCAAAAAATCCTCTCCCAAACACTCAATCAGGGTATTAGTTACCTTTATGAGAATGAAAATGCGGTATGTCTATATTGCCACACAAGACAAAGTTTCCTTTTGGTCCACTTCTTTGGAGGTGCTACTTTTTTAATGGGAAGGACCAACAAAAATTTAACTTAATATTTTCATGAGACCAAGTATCAAAGTATGCAATAAGAAATTAGTGACCCCTTTTTCTTTCTATATCAAATTTTTTACGCGAAAAAAATATTATTTAAAATGGTGTCCTAATTAAACATAGAAAAATATACATTGGCTCAAACAATCTCATGGTAAGAATCTTATGGGTTATTTTGGGGCACCAACCTCTATAATTTGCACAATGAACTTCGTGAGAGAATATGAAATGTGATTTTACTTTTTTTTTTTAATTTTTACATGAGTTTAGTGAGGAATATAACATAACGTTTAGGGTGGTAGATATGGGAACCAACATGTAGTTCTTAGAAATCCCATCCACCACTCCACTCCAATAATGATCCATGGTTATGTGTCCCCACCTCAACCATTTCATCATGAAATAAAATAATCACCTTTTCAAATAATAACCTAGTTTTCTCATTCCTTCCTCACATGCGGTTTTTTTTTTTTGAGAAAGGTGGAGTGTTCAATACTGGTTTACACTTGGTTTCTCTCATATATATTGCATGGGCCATCTTACTTGAACCATATTTTTTAGAAAAGGTAATATATAATACACTTAATTGAATTCAAAGATATATTTTGTGGGTTTCATTCCTTATGGTTGCCTTTTTGGGTTCTTTATTTTTTTGTATTTCATTCTTGCAAGTGTCTTCAAGTGCTTAGTGTACTGCACAACTTATGATCTAGCATCCTTTAAGGGATATTATAACCACTTAGGATCTCACCGTCAATTATTGGAGGGTGTTCTGAAGTTGTTGGGTTGTTGGAGGATGAATTCCCCTTACAAGGTTCTTTGTACATTAGACATGTTAGGCTTGTAGTTTTTTTATAACATGTGAAAATATTGTGCAGTTTCGTATAACGAGCATATAGACCCATCACGCTCAATTAAAAAGTTTGTTTAAGTGGAATACATGGCTTGATTATTCATGGGAATGGAAGAAATAACGATGCAGAGGATTTTGAGTGTATCTATTGATTAAAAAGGAAATAAGTGTGCTACTACATGGTGAAATGAGTAGGGTATCTTTTAATGATTCAAATATTACACCTATTTATTGTATTTTAGGTGACTATTATGGTTTTAAAAGTGATAAATACAAAATGTATGCAAATATTAAATTATAAAACATGTAATTTAATATTATAATGTGTAGTTTTTTTGTGAATATCATCCATGTAATCATATATATGTAAAAAAAAAATGATTTTAAACTAAATTGGCAAAAAAAAAAATTTCAAAAAATAGGCAATCGGAAACATTTCTTCCCTAAAATTTTCCCTAGAAATGAGGTAATAAGGAGGATAGAAACCCATTTCTGAGGTTTTGTTATAGAAGTATATTTTTTTATGATCCTCTTGATGCTCTATATTGGACTAGACTCTCAAACAAATTTGGATCTAGAACATTTTTCATATACTAGTCCTTCCCATTGTAGTTATGGACTTTCTTATGGAATTTTAAGAAATTTGCAGAAAATTCATCAAAATGGGGTGATATGAGATGGATGATGTTGGGTATTATGAAACGAAGTGGAAAACGGTGAAATTATGTCATTTGGGTCACTCTTGGAGCAACTATGTGAATGAATTAAATGGGGTTAGAGAAATCCTTCTAGGTTGACCTAATTTGTTGTGTCCTTGTTATACCTAGACAAATACTAATGTTAGAGAAAAAAATATTTTGATTCCTTTTCTCCTTTGTTCTTCTTTTATTTACTTATATTTTTTTTCTTGGGCTCACTAGATTCATCATGGAGTTTTTTAACCAATGAACCTACTTCACGAACCTTCGAAGATATTTTCTTCTATAGCATTATTCGATTTTCATTTTTCTTAAAAATTATTGACTTCCTCTTGGAGGTTTTCACCCAATTAGTATGTATCAAGAACATAAAAGGATGTTTTCATTTGATACATTTATTTTTATTTTTATTTTTTTCTTTTGCTGATTAAGGGATGGAGGGTTAAAATGTGAAGTTGGGTTACACTTTTGTGATAATTTCCCATGAAAAATTCATAATTGTATTATTCAAGTTGAACTATTTAAAATTGTTCTGTCGAACTCTTATTCTAATGTTCCACTGAAAAATTGACTGTTTAGATTAATGACAATCGTTTAAAGAAACAATTTCCAAAGGGGAAAGCTGAAAATAAGAGTTTTCGATCGAAAAATATTTTTAGCTGAAAAAAATATTCGACCGAATATTTTTTTTCGGCATAAAAATGTTTTTGGCTGAAAACACACACACACACATATGACGATCATCAGGTCGTTGTAGGATTTTCTATAGTTGTTGGTTCATTTTTGGTTTTCGTTCATCGTTCAGTTGGCTTGTCGGTGTGCGATTTTCTTTGTAAGTCTCTGTTCATAATTATCCCCTCTCTGGAGGGACTTTTGTTTTTTATGGTTACTTTTGGAATTTTGACAAACTTCAATTCAGTTGTGGTAATAATTGATTTAAAGCTCATGATGTTTGTAAACTCTTGATGACTGAGCCAACCATATTTTACTTCTCTGTGGTGATAAAGATTAACTCTATTTCCATATTGTATTTCTTTGTGGACGACCATATTATATTTCTGTATGGTCGACCATATTGTATTTCTATAGGTGTAATACTTCCTCATGTAAAATAATTGTTAATTTTTAGTTAGAAAACATTTAATTTGACCATTCATATTTCTAAAGTTGCACAATGTAGGAATTTACAGGGTAAGTTCCTTAGATCAAACACTAAACATCACCGCTCACAAACAGATCACAAATAAGTACACCAGTGCTTGACGTATTTAAAACCTTCAAAGAGTGAAATAATCCATGGCCTGTGCCAATGAGACAACTTCAGGAAATGTATTAATGTAAAGAAAGAAAATTTTCATAAGCTTCTCTCATAAATAGTCACTGGAAAAATGACCCTCCATGCTATTTAAATAGAGATCATGGACCAATTAGGCATTAGGCCATATATCAAGTGTCGGTAATGCCGAGGAGAGATTGAAACGTCCTATCATTGCATATCGCGACCACCATATTATAAGTTACAAAAGTACGTACTAAAGAAACACACTTTACCTAGATTTACGCTAGACCAAGTTATACTTGACTATTTCCTATCTGTCGGAATATCCTAACATCCCCCCTTAAGAACGACTTGGGATAGGATTGAACAATTTACAAAGGTGACACAATAGGAGAAGTAAGGAGGCATTAGAGCGTATCCCCCCTTAATGATAACTTTCCTGAACTCCAAGCATTGATAGATGTTTGATAAAATTCACTTTTGTGAGAGCCTTTGTAAAGATATCAACAACTTAATAATTTTACTACAAGGAAACGACCCTCTAATGGATTTTTTTGAGGAAGAAATTATAAAAATAGCACAGATATCTCTTTGTAGCGGAGGTCACTAGAGGAGGTTGACGGGTGGAGGTTTTTGCGGATGTTTTTTTATGTGGTGCATTTCTAATCATAACACGCATCTATGTGTTTTATGAAAAGCGCATCGGTGTATACTATAAACGAGCACACAGAGACACCATGATCTCCCTACAAAATGGCCTGGTGCATCTCAGTACTCCAGCACACCAGTGCTCTATGTACAAACCGACTCAGTGCATCTCTATAATCCAGTGCACCATAATGATGTGTGGTGCAACATTGATGAGAAAAAAAACGGTTAATTTAAAAAGAATTACTGGTCATAAAAAAATCTCATTTTTACTTGTTGAGTTCTCTATATCTCTTAATCAATGGTCTGATTTTTCTTCTCTGAGGTGCCCTGCCATCAGTGCTCCCATTGCACGCACTGTTGTCATCCATTTCTCACTATGTGGAGTTCAAATTTTCAAAAACGGTAGGAAATTTGGTTTTTTAGTATTACTGATGATTAGGAGCTCAAATCTAAGCTTGGGAAAAAGCTCAAAAATGAAAGTTCTCAAATTGATTTGGAACCTAAGCAACGGGATAGGCCTTAGCAATACGATCCCAATGCCGCAAACGACACTAAAAACCAACGCTATATGAAGAAGTTACTCAACTTTGAAGTTCTTCAATTTCAGTAAAAAAACAGGCCAGTTTGACTTTAGAAATTGGAAAATACCAAAAGAAAGAATATTCTGAGAATATTATTCGAAATATTCTGATAATATTCCTTGGAATACTCCCCAGAATATTCCCTATGGACCAATCGTCTTGTGACAAGTGGATTTTTACAATTGGCTATTGAGTTGATTGTGTAATTTTCGGTTCAATGAAAAGCTGCCACGTGGTAGGCCCGGAGGCCGCCACGTGGCCCCAGATCACAATGGAAATGGCGGGTTAAAAGTTTATTTGGCTTTGATGGGTTTTGAACCCGTGACCTCATGGCTACTACTACCACGCTTTACCAATACACCACATGCTTATGTTTTGACATGTGTTTGATTTGAATTGTAAATGTGTTATGGCAGAGTTTAATGTTATGGTTACATAGTTGGCTCACAACATATAATGCCGGCGGGATTAGTAGCCACATGTCACTTTATATTTACTGCTAACAGTTTATGCCGCCCCTAAAGTTAGCGTTGTTTCCTCCATTTTAGGCAGATTTTCTAGATTATCTCCACTTAACTAAACTTAACTTGAGTTTTTTTAGGGGGAGACTGGCAGTTAGTAAATATGGCATATCTTTCACATGGGAGATATTTTTGGAGTGAATTTTTTTATTTATTTTGGGTCTCTTCGACATTCTGGACTCAATGGCATAAGTTTCAGATCCATTGGTGCTCATTTTTAGCCCTTTTAGCTTCGGAGAAGCTTTTTGAGCCACTAGGGCCATTTTGGGTTTTGAGTTTGGTTGAATTGTGGTTATCAGTTTGAGGTGAACCAAAGCTCTATTTCAGATAATTTCGACCTTCTGAAGCCATTGAAAGAGGTTTCAGAGGCATTTGAGGAACTCTACAACCCAAAAAGTTGCAGAGAAGTTCAAAGCACCGGTAGGACATTGATGAAGAAATCACTGTTTATGGTAATCTTTCACTGTTTAGTGAATTTGAAAAGGAATTCTTAACTTTTTCCTGCCTTCTGAATCAGTTTATATATTCAGATTTTTCTATTGAGACACTTATAATCTTGTATTGCATTTGAGAGCTTTTAATACAAGAGGACAAGCCCATTTTGGGAGGCTTGATCCAGGAGATGTAGCCCAAGAGTTGGGGTGAACTCCTATATTATATTAATGTTGTGTTTTGATATTATATTTCTGAATATTTTTGCTGATACCCATGTTAATTTTAAGCAAAAACAATTACACTTAAGATATGTAAACAGTGAAAAGACATTCACCATTTGCAAGCTATATTTCCGCATAACATCAAGTTTAAAGCAAGATCATTTTAATTAAATCTGAGTGTTTACTTCTATTATTTATTTAGGCAGAGTCTATAAGAGGGCCAGGTAGCCTCTAGATTCATCCTGTCTTTGAAAGGTGAAATATCCGATAAATGCCCCTACAGTCTATCTCTGTATTAGAAATATGAAGTTCTCACATTTTCAGATTTAAAAGTATTTTTGCACTCATTTACATAAATGAAAATGGATACCTTGCACCCTTTTCAAGTACATTCCATTTTCAGATCAGATGGTATCGGAGCTCGGGTTAAGCATTCCTTATGCTGAAAAAGGTTTTAAAACAGTGTAAGAGATTTACTGTTTTATTGGTTGCAAAATGGCTGCTTGAATGAGAAGTTTCTGACATTTGGTTAAAAGCTTGTCGTTTGTTTGAAAGCTTTGAGGACTTTTCTTTGGAAGTTCCTTTTGGTTTTTTTTGACCATTTACATAATGTCATCTTCTTCTACAAGTTAAGTTTCCTCCTTCACGTGATTCTTCAATGATGACATGAAGAATGAGTTCTTTAAGGCGAAGGACATGGTGGAGATTCTCCTTGAGGATCAAAGGGAAAGTGTTCAACTTCGTGCACAATTGCTAGCTATGCAGGAAGAGAAAGAAGCCATTCTTCAAAGACTACATGATATGGAGTTGCAGCTTCTTCAAGCTCAAGAAGCTTTGTCCAAGAAAATACCTCATCTTTAGGATGTAAATCATGAGGTAAATCAGTCTGATTTGTCTTCAGTTTCCTCTATTGAAAAGTGTGTTGGTTCGTTTGAAAGGCATACAAGAGGTATTGGGTCCAAATTGATGTTGAAAATGGGCTATGAAGAAGGCAAAGGTTTGGGAAAGCATGCACAAGGAATTTTTGAGCCTATTTGTGTTGTGGAGTGTCCCAAAAATATTGGTCTTGGCTATGAGCAGCTTAATGGTGAAGCTTTGAGCACATGCATTCAAAAATGTGATGCAAATATGAAAAGAACATTTCTCCCAAGTTCTCAATTACATCAATGTCATGATGGCAATATTCCTTACCATTGTTTGAAGCCTCTGTTACAGCAAGAAGATGGTATACATGCAGCTTATGGCAAGCATGCAAAGCAACATAAGAGGATTTCTTGTACATTTTGTGGTCGATTTAACCATCATGTTTCGAGATGCTGGATGAGGAAGAAGGCACACAAGAAGCATATGAAGCAAAGACTACTTTCAAAGAAGGTGCATATGATTTTCACTTTTTGCCAAAATAAGTGACATGTTGTCTCTCATTGTTGGACTTTGCATCCAACTCGTCGTCCCATGCACATGCAACAAGAGGACAAAAATATTGGCAAAGGTGGAACCTCATATTCCATTATTGATGTGGAAAGGGAAGTTTCACATGAGGAAAAGTTGCAGCAGCAAAAGTCACCATGGAAGTGGCTTGGTGAGAAGTGGATGGACTTCTTGACACATTAAGAAGTACTCCTTTTGTACATATGCAAATTTCAGATGTATGCATGTATTTTATGCTGTAATATCTTGTTTGTTTTGAACCACCTTAGATCATTGATGAAGGCTGCGTTGTATAGTTTCACTCTGTAAATTTCTCGCTAGAAATTTCTGTGTGAGTTCAGGAAGGTCAGTTGTGGACAGTTGTGGACAAGCACATTGAGAAAGGGAAATGTCGATTTCTTTTCATTTGTTGTTCAAATTCACTTGCTTTGTAAAGCAAAAGTGTTTGAAGGGCTGAATAGAAGAGGATTTTTATTCTCTCATTTACTGTATTACAGTTTAGTTCTTCATTTCAGTAAGCTTTTGGGGACCAAAAGCCTCTCATTTGGGAGGTGTGATCAGGAGCTCAAATCTAAGCTTGGGAAAAAGCTCAAAAATGAAAGTTCTCAAATTGATTTGGAACCTGAGTGATGGGATAGGCCTTGGTGATACGATCCCAACGATGTGAATGGCACTAAAAACTGACGCTGTATGAAGAAGTTATTCAACTTTGAAGTTCTTCAATTTCAGTAAAAAAAAGGCCAGTTTGACTTTAGAAATTGGCAAATATTAAAAAAAAGAATATTTCAAGAATATTCTTCAAAATATTGTAAAAATATTCCTTGGAATATTCCACAAAATATTCCCTATGGACCAATCGTCTTGTGACAAGTGGCGTTTTACAATTGGTTATTGAGTTGACTGTGTAATTTTCGGTCCAATGAAACGCTGCCACGTGGTAGGCCCGGAGGCCGCCACGTGGCCCCAGATCACAATGGAAATGGCGGGTTAAAAGTTTATTTGGCTTCGATCGGTTTTGAACCCGTGACCTCATGGCTACTACTACCACGCTTTACCAATACACCACAGGCTTATGTTTTGACATGTGTTCGATTTGAATTGTAAATGTGTTATGGCGGAGTTTAATGTTATGGTTACACGGTTGGCTCCCAACATATAATGCTGATGGGATTAGCGGCCACATGTCAATTTATATTTATTGCTAATAGTTTATGCCACCCCTAAAATTAGCGTCATTTCCTCCATTTTAGGCGGATTTGCCAGATTATCTCCAGTTAACTAAACTTAACTTGAGTTTTTTTAGGCGGAGACTGGCAGTTAGTAAATATGGCATATCTTTCACATCAGAGATATTTTTGGAGTGAATTTTTTTTTTGATTTTGGGTCTCTTCGACATTCTAGACTCAATGGCGCAGGTTTCAGAGCCATTGGAGCTCATTTTCAGCCATTTTAGCTTCGAAGAAGCTTTTTGAGCCACTAGGGCCATTTTGGGTTTTGAGTTTGGTTGAGTTGTGGTTATTATTTTGAGGTGAACCAAAGCTCTATTTCAGATAATTTCGACCTTCTGAAGCCATTGGAAGATGTTTCAGAGGCATTTGAGGACTTCTACAGCCCGAAAAGTTGCAAATAAGTTCAAAGCACCAGCAGGACATTGATGAAGAAATCACTGTTTATGGTAATCTTTCATTGTTTAGTGAATTTGAAAAGGAATTCTTAGCTTTTTCCTGCCTTATGAATCATTTTATATATTAATATTTGTCTATTGAGAAACTTATAATCTTGTATTGCATTTGAGAGCTTTTAATACAAGAGGACAAGCCCATTTTGGGAGGCTTGATCCAGGAGATGTAGCCCAAGAGTTGGCGTGAACTCCTATATTATATTACTGTTTCTTTTTGATATTATATTGCTGAATATTTTTTCTGATACCCATGTTAAGTTTCAGCAAAAACAATTACACTTAAGATATATAAACAGTGAAAAGACATTCACCATTTGCAAGCTATATTTCCGCATAACATTAAGTTTAAAGCAAGATCATTTTAATTAAATCTAAGTGTTTACTTCTATTATTTCTTTAGGCAGATTCTGTAACAGGGCCAGGTAGCCTCTGGATTCATCCTTTCTTTGAAAGGTGAAATATCTGATAAATGCCCCTACAGTCTATCTCTGTATTAGAAATATGAAGTTCTCACATTTTCAGATTTAAACTTAGAGTATTTTTGCACTCATTTACATAAATGAAAATGGATACCTTGCACCCTTTTCAAGTACATTCCATTTTCATATCAGATGGTATCGGAGCTGAGGTTGAGCATTCCTTATGGTGCAAAAGGTTTTAAAACAGTGTAAGAGATTTACTATTTTATTGGTTGCAAAATGGCTGCTTGAATGAGAAATTTCTGACATTTGGTTAAAAGCTTGTCGTTTGTTTGAAATATTTGAGGACTTTTCTTTGGAAGTTCCTTTTGGTTTTTTTTGACCATTTACATAATTTCATCTTCTTCTACAAGTGAAGATTCCTCCTTCACGAGATTCTTCAATGATGACATGAAGAATGAGTTATTTAAGGTGAAGGACATGGTGGAGATTCTCCTTGAGGATCAAAGGGAAAGTGTTCAACTTTGTGCACAATTGCTAGCTACGCAGGAAGAGAAAGAAGCCATTCTTCAAAGACTACATGATATGGAGTTGCAGCTTCTTCAAGCTCAAGAATCTTTGTCCAAGAAAATACCTCATCTTCAGGATGTAAATCATGAGGTAAATCAGTCTGATTTGTCTTTAGTTTCCTCTATTGAAAAGTGTGTTGGTTCGTTTGAAAGGCATACAAGAGGTATTGGGTCCATATTGATGTTCAAAATGGGCTATGAAGAAGGAAAAGGTTTGGGCAAGCATTCAAAAGGCATTGTTGAGCCTATTTTTGTTGTGGAGCGTCCCAAAAATATTGGTCTTGGCTATGAGCAGCTTAATGGCGATGCTTTGAGCACATGTATTCAAAAATGTGATGCAAATTTGAGGAGAAAATTTCTCCCAAGTTCTCAATTACATCAATTTCATGATGGCAATCTTCCTTACCATTGTTTGAAGCCTTTGTTACAGCAAGAAGATGGTAGACATGCAGCTTATGGCAAGCATGCAAAGCAACATAAGAGGATTTCTTGTACATTTTGTGGTCGATTTAACCATCATGTTTCGAGATGCTGGATGAGGAAGAAGGCACACAAGAATCAGATGAAGCAAAGCCTACTTTCGAAGAAGGTGCATATGATTTGCACTTTTTTCCAAAAGAAGGGACATGTTGTCTCTCATTGTTGGACTTTGCATCCAACTCGTCGTCCCACGCACATGCAGCAAGAGGAAAAAAATATTGGCGAATGTGGAACCTCATATTCCATTATTGATGTGGAAAGGGAAGTTTCACATGAGGAAAAGTTGTAGCAGCAAAAGTCACCATGGGAGTGGCTTGGTGAGAAATGGATGGACTTCTTGACACATTAAGACGTACTCCTTTTGTACATATGCAAATTTCGGATGTATGCATCTATTTTATGTTGTAATATCTTGTTTGTTTTGAACCACCTTAGATCATTGATCAAGGCTGCATTGTATAGTTTCACTCTGAAAATTTCTTGCCAGAAATTTCTGTGTGAGTTCAAGAAAGTCAGTTGTGGACAGTTGTGGACAAGTGCCTTCAGAAAGGGAAATGTCAATTTCTTTTCATTTGTGGTTCAAATTCACTTGCTTTGTAAGGCAAAAGTGTTTGAAGGGCTGAAGAGAAGAGGATTTTTATTCTCTCATTTGTTGTATTACAGTTTAGTTCTTCATTTCAGTAAGCTTTTGGGGAGCAAAAGACTCTCATTTGGGAGGTGTGATCAGGAGCTCAAAACTAAGCTTGGGAAAAAGCTCAAAAATTAAGGTTCTCAAATTGATTTGGAACCTGAGCGATGGGATAGGCCTTGGCGATACGATCCCAACTCCGTGAATGGAACTAAAAACCGACGTTGTATGAAGAAGTTATTCAACTTTGAAGTTCTTCAATTTCAGTAAAAAAGAAAAGGCCAGTTTGACTTTAGAAATTGGAAAATATTAAAAAAAGAATATTTCAAGAATATTCTGAAAATATTCCATAGAATATTCCCTGTGGACCAATCGTCTAATGAAAAGATGCCACGTCGTAGGCCCGGAGGCCGCCATGTGGCCCCAGATCACAATAGAAATGGTGGGTTAAAAGTTTATTTGGCTTCGGTGGGTTTTGAACCCGTGACCTCATGGCTACTACTACCACGCTTTACCAATACACCACAAGCTTATGTTTTGACATGTGTTCGATTTGAATTGTAAATGTGTTATGGCGGAGTTTAATGTTATGGTTACACAGTTGGCTCCCAACATATAATGCCGGCGGGATTAGCGGCCACATGTCACTTTATATTTATTGCTAAAAGTTTATGTCGCCCCTAAATTTAGCTCCGTTTCCTCCATTTTAGGCAGATTTTCCAGATTATCTCCAGTTAACTAAACTTAACTTGAGTTTTTTTAGGGGGAGACTGGTAGTTAGTAAATATGGCATATCTTTCACATGGGAGATCTTTTTGGAGTGAATTTTTTTTATTTTTTTATTTTGGGTCTCTTTGACATTCTGGAGTCAATGGCGTAGGTTTCAAAGCCATTGGAGCTCATTTTCGGCCCTTTTAGCTTCAGAGAAGCTTTTTGAGCCACTAGGGCCATTTTGGGTTTTGAGTTTGGTTGAGTTGTGGTTATCAGTTTGAGGTGAACCAAAGCTCTATTTCAGATAATTTTGACCTTCTGAAGCCATTGGAAGAGGTTTCAGAGGAATTTGAGGAATTCTACAGCCCAAAAAGTTGCAGAGAAGTTCAAAGCACCAGCAGGACATTCATGAAGAAATCATCGTTTATGGTAATCTTTCACTGTTTAGTGAATTTCAAAAGGCATTCTTAGAATTTTACTGCCTTTTGAATCAGTTTATATATTCATATTTGTCTATTGAGACACTTATAATCTTTTATTGCATTTGAGAGCTTTTAATACAAGAGGATAATCCCATTTTGGGAGGCTTGATCCAGGAGATGTAGCCCAAGAGTTGGGGTGAACTCCTATATTATATTACTACTGTGTTTTGATATTATATTGCTGAATATTTTTGCTGATATCCATGTTAAGTTTCAGCAAAAACAATTACACTTAAGATACATAAACAGTGAAAAGACATTCACCATTTGCAAGCTATATTTCCGAATAACATCAAGTTTAAAGCAAGATCATTTTAATTAAATCTGAGTGTTTACTCTATAATTTCTTTAGGCAGAGCCTGTAAGAGGGCCAGGTAGCCTCTAGATTCATCCTTTCTTTGAAAGGTGAAATATCTGGTAAATGCCCCTACAGTTTATCTCTGTATTAGAAATATGAAGTTCTCACATTTTCAGATTTAAACTTAGAGTATTTTTGCACACATTTACATAAATGAAAATGGATACCTTGCACCATTTTCAAGTACATTCCCTTTTTAGATCAGATGGTATCAGAGCTTGGGTTGAGCATTCCTTATGGTGCAAAAGGTTTTAAAACAGTGTAAGAGATTTACTATTTTATTGGTTGCAAAATGGCTGCTTGAATGAGAAGTTTCTGACATTTGGTTAAAAGCTTGTCGTTTGTTTGAAAGCTTTGAGGACTTTTCTTTGGAAGTTCCTTTTGGTTTTTTTTTACCATTTACATAATGTCATCTTCTTCTACAAGTGAAGTTTCCTCCTTCATGAGATTCTTCAATGATGACATGAAGAATGAATTCTTTAAGGTGAAGGACATGGTGGAGATTCTCCTTGAGGATCAAAGGGAAAGTGTTCAACTTCGTGCACAATTGCTTGCTATGCAGGAAGAGACAGAAGCCATTCTTCAAAGACTACATGATATGGAGTTGCAGCTTCTTCAAGGTCAAGAAGTTTTGTCCAAGAAAATACCTTATCTTCAGGATGTAAATCATGAGGTAAATCAATCTGAATTTCCTACAATTTCCTCTATTGAAAAGTGTGTTGGTTCGTTTGAAAGGCATACAAGAGGTATTGGGTCCAAATTGATGTTAAAATGGTCTATGAAGAAGGAAAAGGTTTGGGCAAGCATGCACAAGGCATTGTTGAGCCTATTTGTGTTGTGGAGCGTCCCAAGAATATTGCTATTGGCTATGAGCAGCTTAATGGCGAAGCTTTGAGCACATGCATTCAAAAATGTGATGCAAATTTGAAGATAACATTTCTCCCAAGTTCTCAATTACATCAATGTCATGATGGAAATCTTCCTTACCATTGTTTGAAACCTTTTTTACAGCAAGAAGACGGTAGACATGCAGCTTATGGCAAGCATGCAAAGCAACATAAGAGGATTTCTTGTAAATTTTGTGGTCGATTTAACCATCATGTTTCGAGATGCTGGATGAGGAAGAAGGCACACAAGAAGCATATGAAGCAAAGACTACTTTCAAAGAAGGTGCATATGATTTTCACTTTTTTCCAAAAGAAGGGACATGTTGTCTCTCATTGTTGGACTTTGCATCCAACTCGTCATCCCATGCACATGCAACAAGAGGACAAAAATATTGGTGAAGGTGGAACCTCATATTCCATTATTGATGTGGAAAGGGAAGTTTCACATGAGGAAAAGTTGCAGCAGCAAAAGTCACCATGGAAGTGGCTTGGTGAGAAGTCGATGGACTTCTTGACACAGTAAGACGTACTCCTTTTGTACATATGCAAATTTCGGATGTATGCATGTATTTTAGGCTGTAATATCTTGTTTGTTTTGAACCACCTTAGATCATTGATCAAGGCTACATTGTATAGCTTCACTCTATAAATTTCTTGCTAGAAATTTCTGTGTGAGTTCAAGAAGATCAGTTGTGGACAGTTGTGGACAAGCGCATTCAGAAAGGGAAATGTTGATTTATTTTCATTTGTGGTTCAAATTCACTTGCTTTGTAAGGCAAAAGTGTTTGAAGGGTTGAAGAGAAGAGGATTTTTATTCTCTCATTCGCTATATTACAATTTATTTCTTCATTTTAGTAAGTTTTTGGGGACCAAAAGCCTCTCATTTGGGAGGTGTGATCAGGAGCTCAAATCTAAGCTTGGGAAAAAGCTCAAAAATGAAAGTTCTAAAATTTATTTGGAACCTAAATGATGGGATAGGCCTCGGTGATATGATCCAAACGCTGTGAACGACACTAAAAACCGACGATGTATGAAGAAGTTATTCAACTTTGAAGTTCTTCAATTTCAGTAAAAAAAAAGGCCAGTTTGACTTTAGAAATTGGCAAATATTAAAAAAAATAATATTCTGAGAATATTCTTTGAAATATTCTAAAAATATTCCTTGGAATATTCCATAGAATATTCCCTGTGGACCAATCGTCTTGTGACAAGTGGCATTTTACAATTGGCTATTGAGTTGACTGTGTAATTTTCGGTCCAATGAAAAGCTGCCACGTGGCAGGCCCGGAGGCTGCCACGTGGCCCCAGATCACAATGGAAATGGCGGGTTAAAATTTTATTTGGCTTTGGTGGGTTTTGAACCCGTGACCTCATGACTACTACTACCACGCTTTACCAATACACCACAGGCTTATGTTTTGACATGTGTTCGATTTGAATTGTAAATGTGTTATGGCAGAGTTTAATGTTATGGTTACACAGTTGGCTCCCAACATATAATGCCGGCGGGATTAGCGGCCACATGTCACTTTATATTTATTGCTAAAATTTTATGCCGCCCCTAAATTTAGCGCCGTTTCCTCCATTTTAGGTGGATTTTCCAGATTATCTCCAGTTAACTAAACTTAACTTGAGTTTTTTTAGGGGGAGACTGGCAGTTAGTAAATATGGCATATCTTTCACATGGAAGATATTTTTGGAGTGAATTTTTTTTTTGATTTTGGGTCTCTTCAACATTCTGGACTCAATGGTGTAGGTTTCAGAGCCATTGGAGCTCATTTTCAGCCCTTTTAGCTTCGGAGAAGCTTTTTGAGCCACTAGGGCCATTTTGGGTTTTGAGTTTGGTTGAGTTGTGGTTATCAGTTTGAGGTGAAACAAAGCTCTATTTCAGATAATTTAGACCTTCTGAAGCCATTGGAAAAGTTTTCAAAGGCGTTTTAGGAATTCTACAACCCAAAAAGTTGCAGAGAAGTTCAAATCACCAGTAGGACATTGATGAAGAAATCACTATTTATGGTAATCTTTCATTGTTTAGTGAATTTGAAAAGAAATTCTTAGCTTTTTCCTGCCTTTTGAATCAGTTTATATATTGAAATTTTTCTATTGAGACACTTATAATCTTGTATTGCATTTGAGAGCTTTTAATACAAGAGGACAAGCCCATTTTGGGAGGCTTGATCCAGGAGATGTAGCCCAAGAGTTGGGGTGAACTCCTACATTATATTACCGTTGTTTTTTGATATTATATTGCTGAATATTTTTACTGATACCCATGTTAAGTTTCAGCAAAAAAATTACACTTAAGATACATAAACAGTGAAAATACATTCACCATTTGCAAGCTATATTTTCGCATAACATCAAGTTTAAAGCAAGATCATTTTAATTAAATCTGAGTGTTTAATTCTATTATTTCTTTAGGTAGAGTCTGTAACTGGGCCAGGTAGCCTCTGGATTCATCCTTTCTTTGAAAGGTTAAATATCTAGTAAATTCCCCTATAGTCTATCTCTGTATTAGAAATATGAAGTTCTCACATTTTCAGATTTAAACTTAGAGTATTTTTGCACTCATTTACGTAAATGAAAATGGATACCTTGCACCCTTTTCAAGTACATTCCATTTTTAGATCAGATGGTATCAGAGCTCGGGTTGAGCATTCCTTATGGTGCAAAAGGTTTTAAAATAGTGTAAGAGATTTACTATTTTATTGGTTGCAAAATGGCTGCTTGAATTAGAATTTTCTGACATTTGGTTAAAAGCTTGTCGTTTGTTTGAAAGCTTTGAGGACTTTTATTTGGAAGTTCCTTTTGGTTTCTTTTGACCATTTACATAATGTCATCTTCTTCTACACGTGAATTTTCCTCCTTCACGAGATTCTTCAATGATGACATGAAGAATGAGTTCTTTAAGGTGAAGGACATGGTGGAGATTCTCCTTGAGGATCAAAGGGAAAGTGTTCAACTTCGTGCACAATTGCTAGCTATGCAGGAAGAGAAAGAAGCCATTCTTCAAATATTGCATGATATGGAGTTGCAGCTTCTTCAAGCTCAAGAAGCTTTGTCCAAGAAAATACGTCATCTTCATGATGTAAATCATGAGGTAAATCAGTCTGATTTGTCTTCAGTGTCCTCTATTGAAAAGTGTGTTGGTTCGTTTGAAAGGCATACAAGAGGTATTGGGTCCATATTGATGTTGAAAATGGGCTATGAAGAAGGAAAAGGTTTGGGCAAGCATGCACAAGGCATTGTTGAGCCTATTTTTGTTGTGGAGCATCCCAAGAATATTGGTCTTGGCTATGAGCAGCTTAATGGCGAAGCTTTGAGCACATGCATTCAAAAATGTGATGCAAATTTGAAGAGAAAATTTCTCCCAAGTTCTCAATTACATCAATGTCATGATGACAATCTTCCTTACCAATGTTTGAAGCCTTTGTTACAACAAGAAGATGGTAGACATACAGCTTATGGCAAGCATGCAAAGCAACATAAGAGGATTTCTTGTACATTTTGTGGTCGATTTAACCATCATGTTTCGAGATGCTGGATGAGGAAGAAGGCACACAAGAAGCAGATGAAGCAAAGACTTCTTTAAAAGAAGGTGCATATGATTTGCACTTTTTTCCAAAATAAGGGACATGTTGTCTCTCATTTTTGGACTTTGCGTCCAACTCGTCGTCCCACGTACATGCAACAAGAGGACAAAAATATTGGCAAAGGTGGAACCTCATATTCCATTATTGATGTGGAAAGGGAAGTTTCACATGAGGAAAAGTTGCAGTAGCAAAAGTCACCATGGAAGTGGCTTGGTGAGAAGTCGATGGACTTCTTGACACAGTAAGCCATACTCCTTTTGTACATATGCAAATTTCGAATGTATGCATGTATTTTATGCTGTAATATATTGTTTGTTTTGAACCACCTTAGATCATTGATGAAGGTTGCGTTTTATAGTTTCACTCTGTAAATTTCTCGCTAGAAATTTATGTGTGAGTTCAAGAAGGTCAGTTGTGGACAGTTGTGGACAAGCGCATTCAGAAAGGGAAATATCGATTTCTTTTCATTTTTGGTTCAAATTCACTTGCTTTGTAAGGAAAAAGTGTTTGAAGGGATGAAGAGAAGAGGATTTTTGTTCTCTCATTTGTTGTATTACAATTTAGTTCTTCATTTCAGTAAGCTTTTGGGGACCAAAAGCCTCTCATTCGGGAGGTGTGATCAGGAGCTCAAATCTAAGCTTGGGAAAAATCTCAAAAATGAAAGTTCTCAAATTTATTTGGAACCTAAGGGATGGGATAGACCTCAGCAATACGATCCCAACGTCGTGAACGGCACTAAAAATCGACACTGTATGAAGAAGTTATTCAACTTTGAAGTGCTTCAATTTCAGTAAAAAAAAAGGCCAGTTTGACTTTAGAAATTGGCAAATATTAAAAAAAAGAATATTTCGAGAATATTATTTAGAATATTCTGAAAATATTCCTTGGAATATTCCACAAAATATTCCCTGTGGACCAATCGTCTTGTGACAAGTGGCGTTTTACAATTGGCTATTGAGTTGACTATGTAATTTTCGGTCAAATGAAAAGTTGCCACGTGGTAGGCCCGGAGGCTGCCCCGTGGTCCCAGATCTCAATGGAAATGGCGGGTTAAAATTTTATTTGGCTTCGGTGGGTTTTGAACCCGTGACCTCATGGCTACTACTACCACGCTTTACCAATACACCATAAGCTTATGTTTTGACATGTGTTCGATTTGAATTATAAATGTGTTATGGCGGAGTTTAATGTTATGGTTACACGGTTGGCTCCCAACATATATTGCCGGTGAGATTAGCAGCCACATGTCACCTTATATTTATTGCTAACAGTTTATGCCACCCCTAAATTTAGCGTCGTTTCCTCCATTTTAGGTGGATTTGCCAGATTATCTCCAGTTAACTAAACTTAACTTGAGTTTTTTTAGGGGGAGACTGGCAGTTAGTAAATATGGCATATCTTTCACATGGGAGATATTTTTGGAGTGATTTTTTTTTTTTTTTGGATCTCTTCGAAATTCTGGACTCAATGGCGCAGGTTTCAAAGCCATTAGAGCTCATTTTTAGCCCTTTTAGCTTCGGAGAAGCTTTTTGAGTCACTAGGGCCAGTTTGGGTTTTGAGTTTGGTTGAGTTGTGGTTATCAGTTTCAGGTGAAACAAAGATCTACTTCAGATAATTTCGACCTTCTAAAGCCATTGGAAGATGTTTCAAAGGCATTTGAGGACTTCTACAGCCCGAAAAGTTGCAGAGAAGTTCAAAGCACCAGCAGGACATTGATGAAGAAATCACTGTTTATGGTAATCTTTCACTGTTTAGTGAATTTGAAAAGGCATTCTTAGATTTTTCCTGCCTTCTGAATCAGTTTATATATTCATATTTTTCTATTGAGACACTTATAATATTTTATTTCATTTTGGAGCTTTTAATACAAGAGGACAAGCCCATTTTGAGAGGCTTGATCCAGGAGATGTAGCCCAAGAGTTCGGGTGAACTCCTATATTAAATTACTGTTGTGTTTTGATATTATATTGCTGAATATTTTTTCTGATACCCATGTTAAGTTTCAGCAAAAACAATTACACTTAAGATACATAAACAATGAAAAGACATTCACCATTTGCAAGCTATATTTCTACATAACATCAAGTTTAAAGCAAGATCATTTTAATTAAATCTGAGTGTTTACTTCTATTATTTCTTTAGGTAGAGTCTGTAAGAGGGCCAGGTAGCCTCTGGATTCATCCTTTCTTTGAAAGGTGAAATATTTGGTAAATTCCCCTACAGTCTATCTCTGTATTAGAAATATGAAGTTCTCACATTTTTAGATTTAAACTTAGAGTATTTTTGCACTCATTTACATAAATGAAAATGGATACCTTTCACCCTTTTCAAGTACATTCCATTTTCAGATCACCTGAGCAAAGATGCCTCCTCGACACGCAAATGTGCAAGTAATCTACTTGTTTCTCAATGAATTAATCTTTTAGTGGATTAATTTGTCAAATTCACTTAAAATTTACTGTTTAAAAAATAAAAAAATTGCACAATACGTTTGTGGTGTTTCCTGTAAATTTACATCTCGCACCGCGAATGATGTTAATGGAAACCACACCGGGTTCTAGTGTAGTACCAAGAAGACGCCACCCACTATAAAACTAAAATAGTGCAGTCGGTGTGGGTTGCCAGTCGCATTGAGCATATAAATTTTTTAAAAATAACACGACTGTGAGGTCGTTTATAGGACCACAACATTAACTATGTATTGTTGTTGGGCAGTGCGTTGACCAAACTAACTTCCCCAGGGTAGATATTTTGGTCAATACACCGCACAAAAAAAATTCTGTATGCATAGTGCGTGAACTTTTTTCCTGCTCACCGTGCGCGATGCGTGACTGTTTTTTTGAGCGCACCGAGTGTTTTTTTTTAAAGAAAAAAAATATATATATATATATATATATATATATATATATATTTCTCATTTAACAAAAAAATGTATTTAATATGTGTATCATTCATCGACATCAACGAAGAGAGAAAAGGGAACAACAAGAGCATATGGAGGACCATTATAAAATGATTCAGCTATGGGAGGCACGAGAGAGGGAGAGACTTTTCTACCCTTGCCCTATTACCTCACCCACTCAGTGCTCTTAAGGGAGTTAGGGTTCCTCAAGTTCTACGATGAGGCTAAATATGTGAAGGGGAACAATGTGTTATTGGGACAGCTGATCTACAGGTGGGATGCCCACCAATAGGCTTTCCGAGTCGGTCCTGGGCAGTGGTACGAGCCCATAGAAGAGGACATATATTTTATTACTGGGCTATCTAGGAGAGGGCACGATTTTCCCTAGTTCCTAGATGTCCCCGTCGATTATGCAGTAGGGAGTCAGTTTCCATACTCCCAGAGATACATTAGGGACGATATACTTTCTCTTGCATATTTTCAAGTGTCTGGTGGTCAGTTAAGCATTGATTCATTTTGTCTAGAGGAGGTGAGGTGCCTCTCACTACTACTGATGACCATTGTAGACTCTACTAATGACGGGAAGTGAATTAGTTTCCTAATTTTTATTTTATGTTGATTCTTTATTCCAGTTGCCACGACTTGTGAGATGGTCTGCCATTTTTTTGCAAAATTTTTGTATAGAATTATATAGATGTCATTCTCAGGCATGTGGGAGGTTCACCTTCCCTTTCGATTCAGATTTATTTTGTTTATTTTTTGATATTTTTTCGGAGACGAGGCCTACTTTTTTTCACCAGGCTCGTAGGGCGATGCTGCATGTACAAATGTAGATATGGGGCTAGATGATGCCCAAGAGGAGCATATCCAACTATATGACCAGGATATCTAGTGATGAACTGGAGTTGCTAGCCATTGATGATGATCACTCATTCGTGATGGTGACGTGTCCGTATGCGTGTTTGGATTTGCAAGGGTTTTTATTAGTGTTTTATTTAAATTAGTACAGTTTCATTTTATTGTCTTAATTAATTAATTCGAATAAAAAATTTTCTAACAGATTATTTAACTTTTTTTATTAAATTGTTTAATGAAATTATCTAATTATTGTTGTGTCCTATATATTTTGTAGATATTGGCGCATTCATTGGGGACATGATTCCACCCCCACTGAATGGTCCAGGTGTAGATCATTATGAGGAGGTGGCAAAGGCAACAGATCAGGGTGACATACATGATCCTCGGGTGTAGATACCCATGAGGATGTGGCGTAGGGGAGACATCTGATTCAGGATGGATTTGGGCAACCGATTGTGTCGACTCCTGGTTGATGAGGGAGTCCACCCTGCTACGATCAGAGAGATCCAGACTTATCGTAGGGTCACAGAGATCTGGAGATACATGCCCCATGATATGATGACACTTATGCGCCATATCGTTGGAGCTTCCAGGGTACTCGCGGCTAGGAGGGATAGGCGTCGTGGAGATGTGCAACAAAGAAGCTCATCGAATGATCATGATCACGAAGGGAGTGATCATCATTCTAGTACTCCACCTCCTCCTTCACCTAGTGCCAAAGATGAGAAGCTAGCATCGATTCATAATCAGCAAGCATCTTCTGAGCAGTCGCTATTGACTAAGAAACCACCTAGTCCTGAGGAGACATGACCATCAATTGAGCAAACACCTGATCCCGAGCAGGTAGATCCATCTTAGCGGGTTGCACCATCCACTGAGTAGGATTCACTATGGACTTATCAACAGGCACCTCCTCAGCAGACTGCACCATCTGATTTGCAGACACGTCATCCATCTGAGCATGAGGTTGCAACATCGACTAAGCAGGCCTTGACTAGTAATAGTTATAGTATTGATGTAGTACCACTATATATTTGAAATTTATATGCATTTCTATTGCACTTGTATATTTTTTGCATTATATATATATATATATATATATAGTGCATGTATTCTATGTTCATGTTGATGTACCTAATATACATGTTGGTGTTCATCATGATGTGTATAATGTTAGGTCATGTTAGCTATGTTCATTTAATGTGCTTGCAGATAGATGTGTATGTGATAACATTTATTTGACATAAGATGCATATTTGATGTTTGTGTTGTTATGATGTTATACAATGCTTGTGTTTTGTTAGATGGTCATGATCACGATGATTAGATGATGTTAGCTAATTTGAGTGTGTATTGTAGAATATGATGTTTGTACGATGGTTATCAGGATAGTGATCTTTATTTTTAATATTAAATCATGATATTTAATAAATATTATGTATTGGTAATTGTAAAATTGTGTAATTGTAATTGTAACTGTATGTATCGTGATTGTAGTTGTATGTAAAATTGTAAAATTTTAATTGTAATTGTAATTGTAATTGTATGTAAAATATTTATAAAATTATAATTGTAATTGTAATTGTATTGTGAAATTGTAAAACTGTACTTGCAATTGTAATTGCATGTATTGTCATGATTAAATTTTATTAAAATTGTAAAATTTGTAAATATGGAAATTTGTAAAATTGTAAAACTGTAATTGCAATTGTATGCATCGTGATTGTAATTGTATGTAAAATTGTAAAGTTGTAATTGTAATTGTAATTGTATGTAAAATATTTGTAAAATTGTAATGGTAATTCAAATTCAAATTCTAATCCTAATTGTATGTAAAATATTTGTAAAATTGTAATTGTAATTGTAATTGTATTGCAAAGTTGTAAAATTGTAATTGTGTGTAGTGTCATGATTCAAATTTATTAAAATTTTAAAATTTGTAAATTTGTAAAATTGTAAATTAATTGTCAATTTTGAACCATAACTACCCTAAGTAAAATGTATATTGTACATATTGTTAAATTACCAGAATTGTAAAATTTTAACTTTGTAAATTTGTATGAATATAAATAATTGGAAAATAATAAATCTAGAATAATATGAATTTTTGTAACATAACAAAGTTTATAAAATAATGCAAATAAATTCATGTTTATAATTATCATTATTTTAAGATGATCTTAGATACCAAAAATAACAATATACATTAATACATTTTTTTTTAAATTTAAAGATATCATTAACACACATTTAAAGCAATCAAGTAGTTGTATTATTTTAGGAATTTACATTAAAAAAAAAAAAAAAAAAATTGTTAAAGTGCATTGTTTTTGAGATCGACATAATTGGAAAATATCAAGTGAAATGATTTTAAAATTAACACAATGAAAACCAATTAATTCAAAATACATATTATAAATTTTCAAAAAAAAAAGATTCTTAGTCATAAGGTTAAGTCCTATTCTTTATAAAAACCCATCTTAAATAGTATCGGTGATGAAATAAAACATGTACCATATCACTCGTTGTTCTCATGATCACTGTCATTATCCTCTAGCTTGCTTGGAATGATTACACTATTGCTCTCAAAAATATGTTTTGATCTAGGGTCATGTCTCAATATGAACCACCAATCCCTATACAACAAATCTGGGTAAAAAAAATCTTGGTTTCAATGTTTGGGGAAAACATAAGGCTTGTTAGCTTCATCCCACATATTTCTAGAGTTGATACATATCAGCCTACTATCGCGATCTTCCTTTACATTATTTCGATCAAAGGTGTCCCACCACTTGCACCTAAAAATAACACATTGGAAAGAAGAGAAGTACACTTCAATGATCTCTTGTATCTTTCTGACGTAATCTAACGTCCCTTGTACTAGGTTTTGATCATGGTGGCTAGCTTGACTAGATTGATCAACCTCGACTTCCACTCCACATTCTTGTGTCATGTGTCCATCATCAGCATTTTTTGTGCAAAAAATGGTGTACGTATGCCCACATAAATGGGAACAAATGTACCTATAAAAATTTAAAAAATCATAGTGTCCTGTGTCTAATAAATCAACTGTTAAAATATGAAATATAGATGTTACATTTTAAAGGTGCATTTTTAAGTTTAAAATTTACATAAATACATTATTACCGAGTTTCTGCACCAAACAAATACATTTAGAACATCCTCTTTAGCATGTGGGTAATGACCGGGTACACCGTATTTCTCTCTGACTTGGTCAACAAACCAACTGTTCAGGCATATAATTGGCATATTTTCTTTTAAATGATCGGGATAAGGCACACTTCTACCATTCAACCGTCTGAATTCTTTCTTTCCACTATCCCATTTTGTCCTATTTTGTTCGTACAATGCAACCCACAGTTGTGTCACTTTGGAATTTTAAAGAACGACTTTATTGATTGCTTAAATTGTTTCATTCACTAATGAAATAAAACCAACATATAGTACGCATGAGATAAAAATATACAATATATATAAATTCAACATGAATATTGACTTTGTGTAAATTTGAAAAATTATAAGTCACTTACTCTTTATCAAGCGCCTTTTTCCATTCATTTGGGTAAGCTCCCCTTATCTTTTGTCTTCATCCCTTTCATCGTCCCAAATCACCGCACTTGGTCTATTGTCTATCTTCTTGATGTACTCACTGGAATAAAATAAAGACTCATACAATTTGTACCACTATTCCATAGACCCCTTGGGTTTTTCCCTTTTTGAAACAAAACCTTTCAATTTCTTCATGTACCCCTCTAATAAGAACATCCAATGACAAGAAACCATCCCAACTAATTCAACTTCATATACTAGATGGATGAGAAGATGAACTTGCTAGTCCATGAAACTCGTCGAAAATTCCTTCTCAAGCATACAAACAAACTCAACTATCTCTTGATGCCATCATGGAATGCTAGCCACATGAATCTCCTTTGACGTGATCCAACGTAAAAATGCAGATAATTTAGATATGACACATCTTAGGTCTTGGGGGAAGCCATGTTTCACACACCCACACATGAAAAAAGGATAATGACACTGCAAAGTTATAAATACAAGAAATAATATACAAAATTGGTTATGGTTTACGATACCTGCATGGGATAAAATTTATTAATATAACAAATAATAAAATCACGCTTTGGAAATTATACGTACTCTTAGAACATTCAAATGGTCATGCGATTTCAACCCCGGCAAATGGTATTCCATGGTGAAGCAACACCGTAGTGAAGACCCATATGAAGATGGCACCCTCACACCCATTATAACTTCCTTCGCAAAATAAATATCATCTTTTTTTTTAAATCCATGGGACATCACCTTATTTAAAATACCAATTAGATGGGCTAGCCTCTGGTCCTGTACTTTATAATTGTCTTCGCCAATGTTTCTTTTTAGTTTTTTAAGTATAATATCTTTCCTAACAGCCAATGTGTCACTTTGTTTCGATGATATGTTCCTCCATAAAGAAGATGAATTTTTTTTAAAATATATGCATGGGATCTAATAAGTGGGTAATATTAAGATGATCCCAATATGGGAGGTTATAAAATATATATTTCCTTTTCATCCCAATGGGAAATTTCTCAACATAAGTGTCAAATAATTCTGGATCATCGAACATAGGCTCCCCAATTGAATCGTACATTTCTATGAACTCCTTCTCATTCTCTCTCTCTCATATGATCTAAGCCATTCAGCTAGTGTCGTTACTATAGGCCTTTGGGTTCTCTCTCATTTACCATTGAAAGCAGATGTTTCTCTTCTATAAGGGTGTTATTCTGGGAGGAATACCCTGGAGCACTCATACACTGGCTTTCGTAGGTCATTGGACCATCTAGCTCTCAAATAAGGTCCACAACATTTACATCCATAATACCCTTGTGTTACAGGACCTACAAAATTATTGTATACAATATGCATGGAATGTTAAATAATATCATGAAGATTAGAACAATTACAACGAATTAAATAATCAATATGAAAAATAATATTGTTACGTATATAAAAAATTAATAAACATGTAATTTACCATAGGAAACTCCTAAGCCTGCATAATCACATGTCATGTAAGCGCATATGACATACAACATAAAAATCCTCTCTGTTGAGATGGGTATTTATACATCATATAAATTTATCCCATAACATAATTCCTTCAATTCATCTACTAGTGGCTGTAAGTAGACATCGATATTATTCACTTGTCTTCTACCAAGAGCAATGAGAGCCAACACAGGATTTTCATTCTTCATGGACAACCATTAGGGGATATTGTTATTGATTAATAATACAAGACAAACAAAATAGTTGGTGTTCTGGAGGGAATATGGGTTTACACCATCCATGGCTATGCTGAGTCGTAGACTTCGTACTTCATCCTTGAATTTTTCAAGCCATGTATCCTCTATATGCTTCATGGCTATTGAATTTGTTGCGTTTAGGATAACTACCAACTCACTTCTATGTGAGTCATGTCATCCTTGCAACATAGATAACTATTTACAATGAAAGAGCCCTTGAATTCTTTGGATTATAGGCATGTCCCTCAATATCTTAAAAGGAGGACCACACGATTTACCCTTATTTTTTTATTTATCATACCTTTCATGCCCACATGTCAAACATATCCAATTGTTTGAATATTCTCCTATATATAGAATAAAATCATTTGGAAATTCATGATATGATATGTACTCAACACCCAACATTTTCAAAAATTTCTTTACCTCTTCGCAGTTACCAGGCAAGATACTATCACTTGGAAGAACCTTATCTTTTAATAACATGTAGTTGGTAATGGAAAATATTAAATGTACATTATTTAAGATAATTATTATGTTCATAAAATTGACCATTTTTTATGTTGGTTGTGTGATAATATTTCTCAAAATATAAGTGACTTGATGCTGAATTACCTCAAATTTTTTGATAAACATGCATTTGACAAGCCAATTTTTTTTTTCAAGTTGGACAATAACATCGTTGTCACCAAATGGGGAGACTCTGATTGAATTCTAGGTCTAAAGAGAGGGGTGGTGGAAGCAAATTTAACGTTATCAAAAAAGGTATCAGTAATATGAGCATCTTTCCCTAGTTGATCATCATTCTAGAATGCATCTAACAACATTGTCTCCATGGCAGTCGTATCCCTTGAGTAATCATCCATAACAACCTCTATTTGATTGTCTTCATTGCCATCTTGTGAAGAACTACTATTTCTGTAGTCATTCCTAATTGGTGAATGTGTACGTAGTGGGAATTGAATAAGTGGTTGATTCAACAATTCTTGGTATCATTCCTCTCTGATTTTTTCTCTTAATTCATCCTTCTCTCGATTTGACATTGTCCTGGGGTGCAACGAAAGATGGTAGGTAGGTTGGTCATCATCACTATAATACTAATAATTTCAAAAAATATATTTTAACATGATTAGTAAAAAATCGATGATATCAATTAGTAAGCACATTAATGCATGATTAATTGGTTTGATGTTGAAATAATTAGATTATACAAAAAAAATATTATTACCATCATTGTCCCAGGATTGTGGCTAGAAGATGGCATGTTACAATTGGTATGGTGAAGCGGCTTTCCATTTTCATCTACCAACTGCGCCTTGCATTATGCTTCTCCTGATAAGAGCTTCCGACGTTTTGGAACTCTTTGAATATTTTGTGCATCTGAACTCAATTATGAATCTCCATGAACCTACAAATATGTATACATTAATTTTATTCAACTGATTTCCATGGATAAAAAATAAATTCAATTAGATAATGAAAATATAAATAAAATATAAAGTAATTACGTCCGAAGATAGATAGGGAGAACTTCGTGATAGAATTTGATAAATATTATGGAAGAAGCTATATTTTGAAGAATTTTCCATTTGATATAATTATGAGATTTTATCCTTGCATTTGAGAAAAATCAATAATAATTTTTTGTCTACATACCTAAAATTAATTTCGGTGCCTTAAGAAAGGACTTATTGTTATCGATGCTAATGTATAGTTAACCGCATTGGTGTGGTTTTATTAACGGATGCACCAGTGTTGTTAGTCAACAAACATACCAAATATCGTGAAAAAAAAAAGAGAAACTTTAATTTTTTGAAGTGAAAAAAAAAAGTGATAAACTGAAAAATGGGTGGCAAATGATTTTCAAAAATCTAATTTCATAAAAAAGTTCTTTAAATGGTAAAAGATATTCATTATTTCATTATTTTTGCAAAAATTTTCAAGGAGGGATTTGCACGAGAGACATACCTGGTGCAAGAGAGCATGAGAGCACTATGGAGCAAAAAAATACTTTCGAACAACAACACTATTCAGAGAATCAGAATTCGAAACATCTGGTGATTCACACTAAAACCCTGTAGTATAGTATAATTGTTAAATTTTAGTGTAATAATTATTATTTTTAGTTCTTTTAGATTAAATACATGGATATTAAAAATTTTAACTTTTACTGTGAATTTTACTAATAAATCATTTACAATCTCTATTCCTATTTACATTTAATTAAAATTTAGAAGAAAACAAAAAACAAGAAAAATTGTTCTTACGTTAAACCCTTGCTTCTTCTTGTTTATATGACTTCACAATTAGGGCTTTTAGTTTTATATTTATAGGGTTTGTATTACTATATATATAGGCATATTACATCCAACCAACATGAACACTTGCAGAGTCAGATCCCAATCCATGTCAGTCCTTGCATGATTTAAAAAAAATAGTTTTTTTAATCAATGCACACTATTTAAAATAGCACACCAGTGTGCGATTGTAGTATAGCGCACCAAGCACATACTGACAAAAAAAATTATTTGATAATTTATTATTATTATTATTTTATTTTTATGTTAATCAATGCTCTGCTATTCATATAATGCACTGGGTTCCCTTTTTGACAAAGATCACTGTACGATGTTTCGACTATATTAGTGGTGCATTTATAAGAACCTACCGCATTGCGTTTGGTGCATAAGTTGCGAAAGGCACACCATTTTCTTGATTTTTTTTTTTTACCTGAAAAGTATGTGATTTATTTATAAAACATATTAATGAATGGCACATGTTTCATATTGATAAATAAATGGCTAACAAAAGTTCAAGTAACAAAAATACTGAGAGCACATCCAAAAAAGAAAACAAGGCAAGTTCTTTTTAAATTCTTTACAAATATTATTATTTTTGAACTGTATGTAAGTTTAGCTAATATGTATTGTTTAGTGTGTATCACACAGAGCCACAAAATGATGAAGCTTGATAAGATTATTTTTTATCTAAGACCAGAAGAGTGTAAAATATTGATGGAAAAATTCCACAAGGATGAATGAGGTGAATGAAAAAATACTTTCGATCTGATATGAGTTTATTTTTTGAATTTTCAATAAAAATATTTAAAAATATTAGATAACATGTTTCAAACAATCTGTTAATTGATATATGTTTAATCTTCTACGGGGACCAACAACGAAGAAAAGGAATTTTGTTCTAAGAAAAGAAAAAAATATAACATGCAAATGAAAATGAATTGCTCCTTACCTCATCTAGAGTGACATTAGAGGTTAACGAAATCGGGAAAAAAATTTACAAAAATTTGAGGGATCTAGTGGAACAAATGTATAAACGTTATTTCTGCTTACAATACAAAAATCAATCCATTGATTCCAAGAACCAAATTTTATTTAAACTATAGGATGAGTTTCCAAAGAATTGGTCAATGAGACATGTCACACTTTTAATAGCAAAAACGTACAACCAAAAAGAAGGATTGAAAAAGTAATATTTTGTTAAATGTTTTTTCTAGAATCATATCTCTACATTAATACAAATCAATCATTCAAAATATCACTTTTGTTATATTTACTTTTCATATATCAACATAAAAATTAAATAGTTAATTTTCATGTTACATTTTTAGGAAGGTTATGAAAATCTCAAAGGATGAACGAGATGATATTAGAAATATGCCAGTAGGAATGTCCAAAAATGTGTACAAGGATATGGTCAAAGAAATGGACATAATTGCATCGCGGGAGGAGTCATATCAACAACAACGTGCTTCAAATGTAATATGTAATCATTCAATTTTTCGATTAGATACAATAAATAAAAAATTTGGTATTTAATATTAATTTTCAATAATTTTCTTGTAGAGAGGAAAAGAAAATAGAACCCATTCAACACATAAAACCAGACGATGAGGAAGAAAATGGTTGATATATATGTTTGTCAGTAATTGTTACTTCCTTATAACAACTTAACTAGATTTAATTTTTGTACATTTTAATTTGTTTTACAAAAATCATCATTGAATCTCTTCAAACATGTGCTAACATACAAAGAAGAACCATCAGAAGAATTGATTGACATTGGGTTAAACATGGGTTTTCAGTATATGTTTGCATATCAAAAATTAATTGTGGAAATTGTAAGCATCTGTCTTGTTTTACTTACCTCCATCTATAATCAATAGAATAAATAAATCTTTTATATTAGATCTACGATTTTTTATGGGGTATAAACTTGCAGGAAACACAGTATGGAACTACGCCAACAAATGAATTCTTGAAAGATGGCATTCAATTTGGTTTTGAAATAATGTGTATAGTTCACGAGTCAATTCTTGCTATGGTACATTTATTTTCGATTTACATTGAAGTATATTATTTAATATATCAATTTTCATTATTCTCACCAATGTATATACACTCATTACACTTTATTTTTTATGTTTGTAGATGGAACTTGAGGAAGAAGAAAACAATGAACACAATGAAAAATAATTCCGCCAAATAACACAAGTCATGGAAGTAGCTCGAGCAGTGACAAAAATTCCAAAAAAGAATGATGATCAATATGTTTGGATATCAAAGCAAGGCATTTTGTTTTTTGAAATATTTTTCTGTGAAATCAGAAATTTTATTTAATGTAATGGACATAGTGTCTGAATTGAAAGACAAAGAAATACTAGTAAGTGTCCCTTTTGGTATGAAAAAGAATGTCTTATATATATATATATATTTATTCCATTGTGTTCTCCATTATCATTGTGAAATTTTACACCACTGATTAAATGTATGGATGATTAAATATTATAATGAAGAGATGTGGAATTTGATGATAGGATATAAGAAATTCATCCAAAAATCACATTAAAATGCAAAAATAAAAATTTAATTCATATGAATACTATTATAAGATATGTGTCGACTTTTGACGAATAATAAATTTAAAAACATCATAATAATTGCACTATCACAAGTTGATATTTCTAAAAAATAGAAAATGAACACCATTTCATGTTAGTTACTATGCACCGGTGCATTTCTACGACCTATGGGCACCACATCAAATACCAATACCAATTAGAACACTAGTGTTCTTTATCGATGACTACCACCCATGGTGGCAGATATGAGTTGCATGCACCAGTATGGTTTTCCTTTAACGCACTGGTGCATTTTTATAACTTAATGCACTGGTGCATTTTAACACCTAAATGACCTGGTGCATTTTTACACCTCACCACTAGCGGTGCATGCACCTTCTATCATCCTAGTGCATCATTGTGGGTGACACACACCGGGATGTTGTTAAATACCTTGAGGCTTCTGAATTTTTTTTTCCATCTCGATGCTTAGAATATTTATCGGTGCGTACAGGGTAAACCGCATCAGTGTGTTCACACATGATGTGTGCATCGATGAGAAAAAAATCTGTAAAACCTTCGGTCGCCTAGTTTCTTTTAGTTGTGTTGAAGTTCCGTTAGAAGCTCTGTTAAAACCTCTGTTAAAAAAAAATGGATGTTGTAGCAAATTTTTTTTTGAAAATTTTGGTCGATTTTATAGCTAAAAATATCTTTTATAACCTCTACTAGAGGGTATTTTCCTTGTAGTGTTGTTTGAACAATAGTGCAATATAAGAACACGATCACAAATGAGATTTCTGATGAAGTGTATGTGTAGCTCAATGTGTTTTATGCATTGATGATGAGATGGATATTTTCAAATATTAATGGAACTCTGATTATCACACAAAAGCATAGTTGAATGCTGGTGATGAGGACCAAATTTAGATAGGATTTGACAAGGCCGCAGGGCTTCCTTACTGACTTCAACAACACCATGATACTCTGCTTATGCCGAAGAAATAGAGATGGATATTTTTTTCTTACAAGACCATGTAATATGTCCTAAACTAAGAGTGAATACATAACCTACCATAGAATTTCGATCATCAGGGTCACCAACCTAATCAGAATCAATGAAACCAAGCAAAAATGGAGATTCTCCTGCACTGTAATGAATCATGAACTGAATGGTACCTCAAACATATTGAAGGATTATTTTAGCTGATTTCGAGTGAATTTCATGAGGTTGGTGCATAAACAGAGTAACAAGACCAACCACAAAGGAAAGGTCAGGATGGGTATGGGTTAGATACAAAAGTTTACCAACAAGTTGAGAGTATAAGGTAGCATCAACTTCAGGGTATGTACAAGTGACTGAAAGCTTGACTCCAGAATAAAAGAGAGAAGGGGTTGTATTATAGTATTCCATGTGAAAGTGGCATATAATATCACAGGCATACTTGGAGTGAGAAATGGTAATAACTTCTTTGGGTTGCAAGAGTTTAAGAACAAGGAAATAATGCAAGTTTCCTAATTCTGTCATTTAAATTTTATTTTTGAGGCTAGAATTCACATGGTTGATATGGTTGGGATCACTACCAGTAAGGATAATATCACCAACATAAAGAACAAGGATGATTAAGGACTTGCCCACTTTCTTGGTTTAGATAGTGTTGTAAGAATGACATCTAGAAAAGCCATTGTCTAATACAAAGCTATCCATTTTGGCATACCAAGCCCGAGGGGCTTGTTTGAGAGCATAGAGAGACCTCTTAAGGTGAAAAACAAGGCTAGAGTCTTTTTGGATAAATCCAGGGGGTTTATCCATGTATATTTCTTCATGAAAGTGCAAATGTAAGAAGGCAGATTTAACATCCATCTGATGGACTTCCCAATTAAACCAGGAAACAAGGGAAAGAACAAGGCAAATAGAATTCATTTTTTAAATAGGGGATAAGGTTTCAGTATAGTAAATGCAATCAACATGTGAAAATACTTTAGCAGCAAGACGAGTTTTATGTTTATCCACTTTTCCATCTCGTCTAAACTTTGTTTTGTAAACCCATTTTCATATGAGAAGATTTTGTCCCTTTGAAAGAGGAAGAAGATCCTAAGTATCGTTTTACAATAAGGAGAAATATTATTCATTCATATATGTATCCAATCTTGATGACTTGAAGCTTCTTCAAAGGTTTCTGGATTGTAATTTTCT
Organism: Pinus albicaulis; assembly: GCA_034641835.2. Classification (NCBI taxonomy): domain Eukaryota; kingdom Viridiplantae; phylum Streptophyta; class Pinopsida; order Pinales; family Pinaceae; genus Pinus; species Pinus albicaulis. The sequence goes on along the minus strand of CM076571.1, from coordinate 936,093,568 downwards.
AGAACTTGAGCCAATAAGCTCTTTTGAACTGAGAACGTGTACAACGTTGATCTGCACGGTCACATGCAAGAGAACCTGCTACATCCCAAGTAGAGCAGATCCATTTTTGAAGCTGTGTAGCTGAAGGAAGATCCTGAGGAGGTGGAGGAGGATTTTCATCCTCATTGTCATCATTTGAATTAGAAGGAATGTTGTAGGAATTAGAATAGATAGAGAGAGGTGGCACATATGCCGAATTAGGCTCAAAAGCCAAAGGTGACACACCCACTGAACTAGACTCGTAAGCTAATATATTTTCATCAAATTTTACATATATTCTAATGATTACATTTTTGGATTTGGGTTGAAGAATTATATATGCTTTTACATATTCAAAATATCCAACAAAATTTCATTTTTCATCTTAGGTTCTAAGGCTTTATCTTTCTCATCTGAAAAATGGGCCTAAGCATCACTTCCAAAAACATGAAAGTGACTTACATCTATTTTGATTGAGCTCCAAGCTTCTTCTGGAGTGGTATTCCTTAAAGACTTATTAGGAGTGTGATTTAAAATGTAATTTCCACAATTAATTACTTCTACCCAAAAATCAAGAGTAAGTCCTTTAGATTGAAGCATAAAATTAGGCATTTCTTTTAGAGTGTGATTATTCCTTTCAACTACACCATTTTGTTGTGGAGTATATGGAACAGTATGTTGCAATTTAATTCCATGCTCAGTGAAAAGGTTGATAAATTTGTTATTAACATATTCTCCTCCATTGTGAGATCTTAACTTAAGAATTTTATTTCCAGATTGTTTCTCAACAAATGCCTTAAAGGCCAAGAACATGTTAAGAACTTTACTCTTGATTTTTAAGAAGTATACCCAAATGGATCTAGAAAAATCATCAATGAAAGTTAACAAGTACTTGTAGCCAGAGAAAGAAACATCTGAAAGGGGACCACATAAATTACTATGCATAAGCTACAAAGGGGTTGAAGCGTGCCAAGAGCCATGTTTTCAAAACTATCCCAATGATTTTTACAAATACACAAGCAGAAAAAAACCATCTCGAAAAGATACCATAGTATGACCAGTCACCATATTTCTTTATATAGAGTTTGAAGAGAGCGATAATTTAAGTGACCAAATCACTTATGCAAAAGTTTCTCACTTCATCATTATGAGAAAAAAAATTGAGGGAAGGCTTGATGACCCAAATTTTTCAAACTTATACAACCTTGTGGAATCATCAACAATTCCAGTAACTAAAATATGTCTAGGATCTCTTAATTCCTTAATTAAAACATCATGAGGTGAGAATTATACAGTTTTCGCTTCACTTGAATGAGTCATCTTATAAACAGATAGAAGGTTGTAGGACACGGTAGGAACACATAATGCATCATTAAACTGACCATTATCTAGATGAATGGTTCTGGAACCTAAAACACTAAGAGATATATCATCACCAACATAAATATTTTTGGTGTTACAATCATTTAAAGAAGAATACATGGCTTTATTTTTGGCCAGGTGGTAAGAGGCTCCAGAATCAATGAGCCACTCATGAGACTGAGAAGAAGAAGATTCATTCAACGCATAACCAAATCTTGATTCTTGACAAATACATGGAGAAAGTGCCATTCTTGAAGATGAAGTTGAAGAGTTCTCCAAATGGATGTTGTGCTTCTTCATTTCTGCTTCCAAGGCTTCCATCTTCTTAAAAAAATTTGACTCTACGTGGCCATCATGATTAAAAAATTTGCAATGTCTATCTGTCTTCTTCCCTTTTTTATTTATTTTCCTTATCAATTTGTTGAGTTACTTTTCTAGTTTGTAGTTGAGATTGATTAAGACCCTTGTTTGGTTTAGGACCATTATTTTTAAGGTGTTTCTTCTTAGGATTCTTTGGATTTGGTTGTTGTTGGGTTGCTAAGGCATTCTTAAAATATTTTCCAGTCTTAATAAGACCAAGGTGTGAGAGTTTTTCTTTTTCTCTTATCAAAGGATTGTGAAAGGATTCAAAATATGGGGACTTGTAGGGTGTTCCTTGAGAAATGATGGCTTCTCTAGTGGAATTTAAGGTGGAAACAAATACAGAGTATGCATGCCTAAATTATCAAGAATTGAATAGATAAGAGTACCATCTTCCTTTTTTACCTTTCAACCTTCTAGGAGTAGTCTAAGGGTCTTGAATCTGGACAAAAAAATCTTCAATAGAGGAGAAATTATTGGGTTCCAAAGTAAGAAACTCATTTTCAAGCTAGTGGGCTCTACTTACATTTTGAATGCAAAAAAATATATATTTAGCTTTTTCATATCTTTATGAGGGGAGTAAATTTCCTGGATATGAAATATAAGATCTTGAGAAATGGACATTCCTATCAACCGTGAAGATTGATATTGTTTATTTTCCTATTTATCCTTTTTATCTTCATTGGTAGGTTTAGATTCTAGTACTGAGGCTATTATATAAATCACTTTACTTCTAAGTAATTCTACCATGTTGGATAGCCATTGGAAATAATTGGGGTTGTTAAGAATAACCAGGCATGCACTTTCCATTTTTTAAAATTTAAGCTTTAAATGTTGAAACTAATTGTTCCAATGGAAAGTTCTCGAAAAATTAGGCAGATTAAAAAAATGGCTATGAAAAAGGCTTCAGGATGAAGAAGTTATGCCTTTTTGAAGAAACGTTGTAATATATGCCAAGTAGTCACGTGATAGGTTGAAAGTTGATGAAAAACAAATTATCCCCCTTTACATACTTAATATAATAAGCTCACTTTTTTTAAAAATACTAATTTATGTGACCCACTTTTATAAATAAGTGAGACTCACTTTTACAATGTTACTTTATGAACTAATGACCAAGTAGACTATAAATTAAATAAAAGATGATGAAAAAAAAAAACCCCCCCTTTCCAAACTTAATATAATAAGCTCACTTTTTAAAAAAATACTACATTATGTGACCCACTTTTATAAATAAGTGAGAGTCAGTTTTACAATGTTACTTTATGAACTAATGACCAAGTAGATTGTAACTTAAATAAAATATAAAGTGATTTTATACTGAAAGTGACTTACGTTTTATAATGGGTGAGAAACACTATTACATAAAGCAAATTTAAAAGATAAGTTACATGTGTTTTTTTTTTTTAAATTGGCAAAAGGCTTTTTAGAAAAAGAAACTTGACAAATTTTTTTTTAGAAAAAATAACTTGAAAAGAAGACTTGAACCCAAGACCTCTATTCTCATAAAGTAACTTTAGACCAAGTGACCTACTTAAAAGATTTACTAATTATCAGAAAGGAGAAAAGGTCTTTTTTTTTTTTTTCAAAGAGCATACATAGAGAACATGGTATATATCCAGTAGTAAAATAAATGAACATAAACCAAAATAAACTGAGGGATGAATAAATATAACTGCAAAAATTCTTTATAAATCCAGATCTAAAATGAACAACTCTTATACCATGTACGAACTGAGCCAACGTGACCACTTCAGTCAATTTATTAATGTAAAGAAATAAAATTTACATAATCTTGTCTCATAAGCAGTCACCAAATAAATGACCCTCCATGCTCTTTAGATAGAGATCATGGACCAATTGAGTGCTAAGCCATGGATCAAGTGTTGGTAATACCGACGAGAGAATGAACCCTTAGATCACTACATATTGTGACCGTCATATTATAAGTTACAAAATTGCATACTAAAGAAACACACTTTACCTAACTTTGAACTATACCAAGTTATACTTAATTATTTACTATGTGTTGGAATATCCTAATACACAAGTTTGAAATATTTGTCTCGTTAGTAAATCGGTAAAATTTACGAATTTGATATTGGGTTCAAGTTTTGATACTAAAAATTCTAAATTTTAAACTCTAAATGATTAAATTCATCTTGGAAATATTATCAAGTATTTTTTGAATTAGATATATTTACAAATTGACAACATGTGCTCAATATTTCCCACTTCAAGATTCACCCAGTGCATTTTTTAGCATGAAAGAAACCACTATCTTCATTGAAAAAATTAGTTACAAATATCATAGTTCTATATCTATAGCCAATCCAATGGAAACTATAGTCTAGGAAATATACCTTTTTTCTTGAATGATTCCAATATAAGGAATATTGCAATTCACAATCCATAGTTATGGAATATCATTAGGATTCTATTTTTTCTGACAAGAATACAACAATATCAATTTAGTTTAATGACAAGAATATAACATTGTGGAGATAGGAATTTCCTCTACAAATTGTATTTTATTAGTTGTTTAATGCTATTGTTTCAATCTTGACCCATGCATTAATTAGTCTTTGGATATAGTAGAAATGGATAGTGACACTATCTTAATGGTATGTTACCTGCCATTGCAAGTCATGCTTGAGGAGTCACTCTGTATTCATCCTCCATCAAGTGCTCATCCATTGGAACCATGGTTTTTTAAGTGTTTGTCTTCTTTGTTTTTTTGTTTTTAGAAGTATTTTTTTTAAAATATTCTATTTCTCCTCACTATGTTTGTTGAGGTTGGACTCAGATATAGGCAATTCCTAGCTAGTAATTAGTTTTTAGCACCATATTCTTATTTCTAAGAACCCAATATAATGAATATTGTGAACTTTACATTTCTTTTATTTAACAAATTACTACTTTTGATCCAGAAAACAATGCAATTGATTGAGTTAAAACACTAAACATTATTTGTATTGTTTTTTTTGTGCTCAATGAGACATATATTTTTGTTTATTAAACATTTCTTATCAGTCCCTATTAGTATTTTTTGAAGTTACTGACAATTGTATTCAAGGTGAAATTATAGGAAAATGCATTGTGGAAAGAACACATGTACTTTGAGATCTCTTAGACTGCAATAATAAACATTAAGTGGTTAGAATTTTTTTTTGGGAGCCATAGAAATTTTTATACACATAGAAAATCCTTCTAATTGGTGAGGATTTTGAGAATGTGATTTAATTTCTTCCTTTTTTGAAGAAACGTGGAGGTCAAAGAATAAGGACTTTGTGACTTTGGAAATGTCCTGTACCATTCCATCAAATTCCTCCACGGAATTATTTTAATACTTTACATCACCAAGGATGTCTTCAATGGATTTTTGTCCAGTAGTACTTATTTCATGTTTCACTAAAAGAGGAGTGCCATTTTTTGAACCTTCCTTAGGAAACTTTCCATTGAATATTGGAAGAACTAATATCGAAAATGTTGGTACATGGGACACAATGATAGATGTAAGTCTACGAATGAGTCTTCCTCTAGGTGAATGTGCTTCTTCAACATTAGCCAATTTAAGATGAGTCTCCCCTCTTATATATTTACCACCAAACATAAGGGAATAATATAATGAACAACTCTTTTTTTATTCTTATTGAATATACTTCCATCTTGCATCAGATGACGCACGTTCATAGACATGGGAATGAAGAGCATCCATTCATGCCTCATGATCAAATGTAAGACCTTCCAATATGCCACCAATTTTATGGTTCTAAATATGAAGATAATTCCAAACAAAATCTGACTCAGGCTCCAACTCCAAGAACATCTTGATGGTATTCTCAAGGTTATATTGTTGTACTTGAGGATCCTCCATAGACTTGTAAAGTGTTGCCTTAAATTCTCACACAACCTTTTCAACCTCTTCGATAACTCTTTTTAGTAGGCCTACATGAGATGGCAACACAATTGACTTTGCCTTTCTATATTCTTTAACCGCTAAGTCATACTCCCCTTTGTTGATGAATTCCCTAATTGTGCTAGAAAATTGAATATATTACAAAATAGTTGCAGCATCCCTTGCACATACCTTATTTTTTCAGCTTGAATCGGCATTCGAAAAGGAGCCCAAAAACATGGTTTAAAAACATATCCACATCATGAACGACATTACTAAGGTGAATTGTACTTAGACCTTCTATATCTGACTCTATCTATTTTAATTTCAACTGAATAACATCAATTGTAGTTTTAGAAGACACAAATTAATAAATGTTTTCTTTTACAAGCTTCTTTCGTTGTTGTGTTCTTTCATGCAAATAATTTTTCAAGGATAGATCATGAGATTCTAGGTCTACTACACTTATATTTTGGTGGATACGATATAAGAAACATTTTGCACCAAAATTTTTAGAATGGTACATTCCATTTCCAATTGAATTTTAAGAGGGATTCTAGAGAATTGATCTTCCATTCCTCAATATCATTTAATTACCTCCTTTTTTGATTTATTTAAGTGGACATTCATCATATGTAAGTATGCAAGTAAATAATTTCCAATTACTTCAATAGCATACCCCCTTTGGGGTGGCTCCTCAAGTAGTTACCCCTTAGGAGGTAATATATCTCACTTGATATCCTTCCTTATAACGAGTAAGCTTCTATATATAGAACTATCAAAACTAGAAAATCAAATATGACTCAACATATACACATTAGGATCTGATATGCATCAAAGGAAACCTTGGGAAAAAATACCTAACAATCCATTTTTCATACCAAGCGCAATTCACCCACATAAGTTCATATCATTATTTCTTCTTAATCAGGTTTTGACCTCATCATATTCCTTTTTTGGTGTTAATCATCATATCCAAGTGTTAGATATAAAATTCTAGGCTAAATCCTTCTTTTAATATTCCATCATTCAATCACAAAAAACATTTATTTTTCATCATTATCTCATAATCTAAGGCATTTGCAATAAAGAAATATATTATTCGTTTATTGAATTTTTTTTTTTTACAAGGATTAGAAAACCCATTAAACAGGGTTGAAAATGGACATTACACATAGAAGTTTCTTGTTATCCCAATCCATGGAAATAAATGATTACTTATGTGATATACAAAATTGGGACGAACAAAGTCCTCCAAAGGAAAAAGAATGCACCTTGAAGGAAAAAATACAACAAGGCATATTAGAAGGCTTAGTAACAAATAGGGAGTATGGAACCAATGGAATTGTAGTCTTCACCAATTATGAACTTGTGTCAAACTAGATGAAAGGCATGTCCCAAATAAAAAATGAGAGGGTAAAATAAATGTGTGGAGAAGAAAATAATATTGTTTTTCAATTTCAATTATTTAGCATAAGACATTGTGAAAAATTTAATAGGATGTCTAGTGATATATTGTATGGGGAAATTCCAAATCAATATTTTTGTGTGAAATATGAATTTGTGTCAAAAATATCTCCATCAAAATTTATTGATGGAAATTGAAAGATATATCTCATATGTGTGTGTTTTTTATTTATAAACATGGTGTTTTTAATGACCATGTTCTTTTTTCAATACTATACTAAGTGTTCCCCCACTATGTAAGCACAACTTGGTGAACTTGACATGTTTTATAAAATTTTGTATTCAATTATGAAAATGTGCTATTCATCATTTGTGATTTTAGTCTTGGCTATATTTTAAATGAATATTTTATGACAAATAATTTTGAAGAAACCCTCAGATAGTTACATTTATTTGTCTTATTAATTTTCTAAATTCTTGATCTTTTTAGATAGCAATTTTAAATATTTTTAATTGCATAAGGTAACTTGGGTTTTCTTAAAGATCATATATATATATATATATATATATATATATATATATATATATATCCATGAATATTGATCGAGGGCTTGGATCATCACATGAGAAGTTACCACCTGATTCTTCAAGGCGTAAACAAGATAGAGCATTAATCCAGTCTAATGCATCGAATATCGGGTGACTTTCTATGCATGTCGATGATATTGGTCATGGATCAAGGAGAGTATCATATGAATTGATGGAGTTCCATCATTCATTACATCATGATCATGGTGTATATATATATATATATATATATATATATATATATATATATATATATATATATATATATATATATATATATATATCCCTGAATATGGATCGAGGACTTGGATCATCACATGAGAAGATACTCTCCTTGATCCATGACCTATATCAATGACATGCATATAAATTCACCCTATATTCAATTCATTAGACTAAATTGATGCCCTATCTTGTTTACCCCTCGAAGAATCAGGTGGTAACTTCTCATGTGATGATCCAAGCCCTCAATCCATATTCATGGATATATATGTTGTCAAACCAGCTCCGAAAATAGAAGAAAAGAGATATCAATGCCTTAGAAATAAGCCACTTCGAGGGGGAAACCTCCAATACATTACATGAATGAACAATTCTTGGATGATAAAAATTACAAAACCTCCTTTCTATATATAGGAGTCAGTGGGGCCACAATGTAATACTAGTGGGCCACAATGTAGTCATAGCTAACCTAACAATAATAATTTAAGGGCACAATAATAACAATATGGGGGTTATAGGGGTACAATAATAACAATAAGGGGGTTACACTAACAATAATAAGGGACTATACTAGTAATATAGGGACCTAAAATGCCCCTCCCCTTCAAAAAGTGTTGTCCTCAACACTTGAGTAGCTCTGTGTGCTTCTGTATAAAATTCTCATCGTCCCATGTAGAATCTTCAGTGGATAAGTTCTTCCACTTGATGAGATACTCTGAAATTGATCGATTTTGTAGCTGTCGAGTTCTTGTTTCCATGACCACTTCAAGTTCCAATATGATTTTTCCTTCCTCATCAAGTTCAGGAAATATTGTTTGAACTGGAATATTTTCACCTATAACCTTCTTTAAGCATGAAACATGGAAAATTGGATGCACTTGTGAAGAAGTAGGAAGCTCCAAATTTTATGCCATAGTACCAATATTTTGTAACACCTTGTAAGGACCATAGTGAGTTGGTGATAATTTATTATCCTTTTTAGCTTGCTTGAGAGACATTTTTTTGTGTGGTTTTAGCCATAAAAATACCCAGTCTCCTACATCAAAACTTCTCTCACTGCGATGTTGATCTGCCTGTTGTTTCATTCGATTTTGTGCCAAATTCAAGTTATCCTTTAAGAGTTGTAGAACTTCTTGTTGATGTTCGATGTGATCTTCCATTACTTGAACCTTCGAATTTTCTCCTAAATATGATGTGATGTATGGTGGATGATATCCATAAAGTGCCATAAGTGGGGTCATTTTTTTTGTATTATGGAAGGAAGTGTTATACCACCATTCAGCGAGAGGTAACCACTGGACCCATTGTGTTTGTTTATCAGATACAAAACAACAAAGATATCCATCCAAACATTTATTTACTATCTCAGTTTGACCATCAGATTGAGGATGATAAGATGAGCTATGAGCTAATTGATTACCCAAACAAGAAAATAACTTTGTCCAAAAATTTCCAGTAAAAATGGGATCTCTGTCACTCACAATAACCTTTGGGTTTCCATGTAGCTTTTGAATTGTTTCCATAAATGTAGTGGCAACTGTACTAGCTTTAAATGGATGAGATAATGCACAAAAGTGTGCATACTTGGTAAGTCTATCAACTACCACCATGATGACACTCTTTCCTTCAAACTTAGGTAAACTTGTGATAAAATCCATTGAAATATCCTCCCAATTTTGGCTTGGAATGGATAAAGGTTGTAGAAGACCTGGGTCTTAATTGTCTCAACTTTGTTCTGCTAGAAAACCAAACATTCCGCCACAAACTTTTGAATATCAGATTTAAGGCCATCCCAAAAAAATTATTTCTTCACCCTGTGGTAAGTTTTTAAAAATCCTGAGTGTCCTCCTAAAGGAGAAGTGTGCAATTCCAAAAGAATTTTTTTTTTTAGTTGGGAATTCTTACAAAGATATAAGCGATCTTTGTACCATAAAGAATCATTTTTCCAACTAAATGTATTAGATGTAATAGGATCTTGCTGCAACTTTTGAATGAGTTTCCATACTTCTTCATCCTTCTTCCATTCATACCTTGTTTCGGTTACCTGATCAGGTTGGACAATAGAAATGGCATAAAGCAATGCTTCCACCTCTTCATTCTTTCTTGAGAGTTCATCTACATTTAGCTTCCCTTTTTTGTAGATTATTTCAAAGTCATAACACAACATATTTGTGACCCATTTTTGCTGCTCTTCTGAAGATAGTATTTGTTCCAAAAAGTGTTTAAGACTATCATGATCATTTTTTACCTTGAAGTGTCTTCCCATTAGGTAAGTTCTCCATTTCTTTAGTGCATGCAATATTGCTAATATTTCCTTCTCATAAATAGGTTTCTATAAATACTTTCCTTTGATTGGATGACTTTCAAAATCAGTGGGTCTTCCTTCTTGCATTAAAACATCACCAATTCCATTTCCTGAGGCATCACATTCCACAATAAGGGTTTTTGTGAAGTCTGGCACAGCTAAGACCAGTGCTAGGCACATTGCCTCTTTAAGATGTTCAAAGGCCTTAGTTGCTTCAAGAATCCATGAAAATGCATCTTTCTTCAATAATGTTGTTAGAGGTGTGTTGAAGCCTCGAAAATCGCTGCAACAACATTGGGGGATAACCACCCGGTCCGGACCTTAAAGCAGCTCCTTTTCCGTTTGGTGTGGTGGCTCCGACTGGTTTAACTAGGTCCAGTTACCTTCTCCCTATTTGCTATTGGATTATAATGTATCTTTAACTACCAATAGACAGGGATATCAGATCACTTCTTCTTGCTGATCAGGCAAGAGAATGACCCTTAAGCTGATTTGGGTTCAGCCAAGCCACAACTAAAATTTTGCCTCTTTAAGGAGAGGACTTAAAAGAATGTAGAAATTTAATCTAATTGCAAACTTATTCTATAATGCAAGCAAAAAGAAACTAATCTAAATCCTATCTCAATCAGGTAGATGAAAATCTAACCCAATTAAGAGCAAGATAATTAAGTGATGAGAATTAAAATATGTTCGACTTTTAATTAATGTCAAACTAACGAAGAAATTCAATTAGCTCACATTTGTGAGTACCAAAACACATTCTATTGAGACCATTTGACTAAAATAATAAATCAACAACACTCCGGAAGAAATTCACAAAAATTGATATCAATTATCATATCAGTCAAACTAATAATTAAACAATAACATGTGGAAGAAATTCACAACACATTACTATTTAATAAATCAGTGTTATAAGAAAGATTTCTGAGTAATGGTTACTCAGAAATCAAAGTTTAATTCATAAGAGCAGAGATACTTAACAATTTAAGACAAATTATCCATATCAACAGAAATGCCAAAACATGAATAAAATGAAACAACAATTTTATTAACATAAAAATGAAACTGGTATTTGATACATAAATGCCAAAAATACCAGTTAATTGAATCTGCTTCTCTGATCCTGGTCTCTAACAGTACTTTACATTACTTGAATTTCTGCTTTCAAGACTAGAGCTGCAGAAATGCAAACTCTGCCCATCATGCATAATAAAAGACATAAAGCACAAACCCTCAATAATGTTCAGATCTGAAACTTTCTCTCCTCCCCATCTACAATTCTAAATTCCTATTACAGAAATGCTTCTAGAAGTCTGGAATTGCAGAGGAGAGCAGCCCCATTTACATTTTGCAATCTGCAATTTATAATCTTCCCAAAACTATTTTTAGAAGAGAGTTTGTTTGAAGAAAAATCTGTCCAATCCAACTTTAATTGTTCAAAAATTCCAATATTTAATTGTTGGAGTCTTCTCATTGATTGAAATATTTTTCCTCAATATCTCTTCTACTGTTTTTCCTGCAAAAAGAAATTAAAAATCATTTAAGAAGCAAAAATAAAATCCAAATATTATTTCTATCATTAAAACAAATCCAATCAAATTATATTTAAATAAATAAAAATGAAATTTGAGCTTCTTATTGATACTCATAATGATTTTAATTAATCAAGGATATTATTGATGCATGAATCTGCAATTAGAAGAGGCTGGACAAATGAAAATAAAGAAAACAAAACTCAGAAAATTGATTTTATTTTTAGAAATTCGGAGCTTGATTTTCTGCCTGATTTTTGACCCATTAAATGATCAAATCTGTTATTGAAACCTCCTCAGAAATGTTCTCCTTGATTTTCTCTTTCCAATGAGCCGTCATGGGCCTCATTTGGCCAAGTAAAACTCAATTTATGAGCTTCCAAAGTTGATAAGTCAAATCTGATATAATTCTGGAAATTCAGTTGCTCCTCGTGACTCAATCGGATCGGAAGTTTTGAACATTGACTCAATCGGATCGGAAGTAATGAGCTCAATCGGGGCTGACAAGCTTAATCGGATCGGAGGTAATGAACTCAATCGCATCGCATAAGTTCAATGTGACTCAATCGGATCGGAAGTAATGAGCTCAATCGGGGCTGACAAGCTTAATCGGATCGAAGGTAATGAGCTCAATCGTACTCCAATGAAGCGTTTAATCGGACGGACAATGAACTCAATCGCATCAATTCAAATCAGGACGGTGGTTTTTAAAAGGATGTTCGCATGAATATTTCCGATGCGATGTGTTTTATGCAAAAATTTAATTTAATTTTTTTGTTTTTTATATATTTGTTTTTAATATAAAATTTTAATTAAATTAAATTAATTATATTTAATATAATAATTAATTTAATTAATTCAAAATTTTATGTTAAAAATTAATTTTTTTGTTTTTTGATCTTATTTTAGAGATGTTAAATTAGACTACGAATTTATCTAAAATGATGATTTACCTAAAACAACCATTTTGACATTTAGGATTTTTTCGAGATTAGAAATTTATTTAAAAATTGGAAAATTGGAATAAATGACTGAAATCCCGATGCTTTATGATTTGGCTGTATAAAAAATAAAAATTGTTAGTAATAATTAATCTAGGGGTTAATATTTAAACTAAATGCATTATTAAAATCCGCAATTTTTTAACCGAGGTGACATAATTGATTAGACTTCAAAGGAGTGCTATTTACAAACCGATTGACCAAATGAGACGAAACAAGCGTCAACAGGAAGCTTATAAAAAAACGATTTCAACCAAGCAATCTAAAGAAAATGAAAAATTAACAAAATCCTAAGATAATTGACTTAATAAAATCATAAAAGGTGTTTTAGATAAAAATTTATAGAAAGGGTCCCCATTATTTGATGTGAACAAGTTAAAAATGGGGGGTTGTTGTACCGTACAACAATTGGCGATTCACTGGAAGAAACAGTTATCTCTGTTTGATAAAAATCAAATTTTCCTAAAATTAAAGTAAAAATAATTAAAGAAGAGAAAATTATTTTTGGAATGTTTGACTAGGTTCATTAATCTGAATAAAAGCAACAATCATCTTATTGTAATTTTCTTGAAATTCCTCATAAATTAAAATATCTCATAACTCTATATCAGTCCTTAATTAGTTCTAGAGATAAAGCAGGGGTCACTTTACAGCCGAGCTTTTAAAATGTACTCATTTGTCACAGGTAGAGCCACTGCTGCCAGCGAACATCTATAGTCTCGACAGGGTTACCTTTTAATCATCAATGATTCAGAATCCTATCTATTTAAGAATTATTGACCTAGAGATAAATCCATTTATATATGCTTATTTTTTTTTTTTTTTTAATTCTTAAAAGCCATTGTCCTGGTTTGGTAGCCAGATAGTTGACAATGCCATTCACTGGTTATAATTGGACTGAACAAGCTGGCTCGTGATGAGACCCCTTGTCTTACAATTGTTTGAAATTATAAGCCATTACCCTGGTTCGTTTAGTAGTGTTGGTAATGTCAGCCTATTTTTCCCCTATGATCATGGTAAGCAGGCTCGTGATGAGACCTCTTATCTTTTAAGTTATAAATATATTTTTGGATTACACTCTAGAAAAATAAAAATCTTTTTAAATAGGGAGAATCATTAACTCCTTAAGAGTTCAGAATGACAATTTCAGAGTTAAAAGTGCTTTGTTGTAAAGTGTCTTTACTTGGTTAAAAATAACTTTTCTTGACTAATAATAGAATCTTGAAAGATCTTAATAAAGTATTGAAATCTCAAAATAATTACAATTTTGATGAAAAAGAAATTTCTCAGATTTCACGATACTTCGTCAACTTTTCTTGTTTTGTAATCTCTTCCTTAAGTATGTCTACCTTTATAATAAGAAAAACAAATTTTGCTAAGAGATTTTTAAGAAAAAGCTAATAGGAGACTATTAACAATTTTTCCTATGTATGCCAACCATTGTTAAGTAATAAAATGCCTTCCATATAAAACATAACAAAGTTACCAAAATCAAAATTGAAAACCAAAGGAAAAGAATTCTTAAACTAAAGTGAGAAAAGAAATCAGCAAACAAAATTAAAATGAAGCAAAAAGTGGAAAAGAAAAAATCCAAGCTTTTGAAATACAAACTCTAACAAAAAAATGTTTATACCAATGTCTCAACAACATGAAGTAAAATAAAATAATCATGTAATCATTTCTTCTTTTGTCGAGATCCATAAAATTTATACCTTGCAAGGTTGTAAATGCTTTAGGTTTCAGATAGCAGTGATGATAAAATTCAACCACAATGAAAAATTTCTGTTTGATGTCAATCTTGTCATTTTCAAAGCATTATCTTAATCATTTTCTAAAAAAAAAAAAAAATGCTTTAAAGAAATAGATTAAAGGTTCAGAAACTTCCCAGTGCAGCTGTTTCAATGAAGACTATCGTTTCTTCTTGAAAATAAAACCAGGAAAAGAGCATAGGGCTTCCAAAATATGATTTAGCAGATGATTGAAAGTTTTTATGAAGAGCTGCAAAACAGATTCAAATATCAACATAATTTTAAAAAACAAAACTGAAACTAAAGTAATGAAATGGAAATTAATGAAAGTGGGTACATGAATCTTACCATTGGATGATTGCATTTGATCTTACCTGAAGGTATCGATTTCTCCAATACTAGCTGACTTCTTCTTTTAGTTTGACATTAAAAATATGAAGAAGGAAAACTAACCAAAATCCCATAACCCAAAATCATTATTTATTTTATTTTATTTAAAGCAAGCAGTAAAATGTAAAAACGAAATGCTTTGTGTTCAAGGGAATTGAAATTATAACAATTGCGATAGCAGTGATGCGATTTTTATAATAATCGGTGATGAACGAAGAACGATAAGCGATGAACAATCGGCAATTAGTGAAAAGTGATGACCTATAAGCATTTGGCGATTAATAAAAAGCGATAGCGATAAGCAATTGGTGATGAATTATTGCATCACAATTTTTTAAAATGAGCACACAAGGATGTATTCAATTTTCCTCCCGATTTGCGATTTGCGATTAGACTTGTTGCATCGGAGGTCTTTCAAAATTAATCCTTGACTAATTTAATAATTTGCGATTGCGATTTGAACTTCATCGCATCGGAGTTTTTGCAAATGGATATATCAAAATGAGGTCTCTCTGATTTGCGATTGCCGATTGGGTTGATCGCATCGGAACTTTTGAAATGAATGAATCAACTGTCATAGAACTTTACCAATTCGCGATTGCGATTAAGTTTTTATCGCATTGGAGTTTTTTGAATGGAAGAATTAACCTTATGCCTAATGCGATATGTGCGTTTGTTATCCATTTCATTGCATCAGAACTTTTGTAATGAAAAACAAACCTTTCAATTTATTCCAATGCGATATGTGATTTGATATTTTATGAAAAATTGAATGATGTAACACATCAGAGATCTTGCATCGGAAATATGAAAATCAAGTTGGAGAATTTCTGATATGAATCTTGCGATACTCTTTTTAATTTCAATTGGATTTTTTAAATGAATGAAAGCAAAGTTAAAGAATGCTGAAATTCTAATGAATCATAAAATAAAATTTCCCTGAACCTGTTGCGAACTTGAAATGGATTTGCTGCTTACTTCAAGTTTTGAAAACAAATGAAAACCTGCAAATAAAACAGAACAAGAATTAAAAATAAACTAAGTAAAAGAGAAACTAATAATAGATGAAAATGAACTTGTAAATACATACCTGGAAGGAAATTGTCTGTAGATTTACCTCATGAATCTTCCAATTCTTCTTTCGATTTATCAAAATTCTAACTTTGTTCAAACTCATCTCTTATTTATTCTAAATCTAAGTGTGCAATCAGCCTGAATGAAATCAATCATTCATGTTCATAAAACATAAAATTTACCAGAAATAAATATAAAAATAGACTCTCCTTTTGAATTGAAACAACAATTTATTATCTCTGCTTATTCTGAATAACTTGAGAAGAATCCGTATTGTTATAGCGACTGTTCAATAATGTCTTTAGTGAATGAATGTATTACATCATCAAATAATAAACTAAATATTAGAATGGAATAAAGCCACTAATTGTAGAAAAATATCAAAACAGATTTGAATGTGTGCACTCAGCAAAATTGACATCCTTAAGGTCAACTTTAGCAAATTCCGAGGAAGATAATATGAACTTCATATGATTATCGTGAAAGGTTAGACTGACTACTAATGATTGAGTCGAAATTAAGCTTATCATAGACAGTCATACATTTCATGGGATAATGAGATCATGAAGCTCTTACATCTTCAACCTTTATCATATAAATTCCAAAAGAAAATCTTAGAAGGAAATCTCGAAATGAAGAAAAGTGGCTTTGAGGCAATCGATGCCAAGTGCAACCTCAATTGAATTTAATCAAGACATTATTCAAAATAAGCAGAGTAGAGGTATTGATGCAAGAAATTTAAAAAGGAAAGCAAGAATTAAAACTTTCTGATAAGGAGAAAATGTTTCAGTGAACATGCATGAGAAGGCTGATTGCTTTGTTTTATTTTTCAATCTACAAAACTGTTAAAACAAATTAACTATACAAAACAAACAAACTAAATTAATTCTACTCCTATTCTAACCATATACATGAAAATGACTAGGTATAGTCATATTTCCAGTGTAGCCATTTTCTCATTTTAATTGCTGCATGTATGTACAGTTCAAATGTTAGTAATAAAAATACAAATCTAACTAAACTGAGGAAAATAAATCTGAAATCAGAATGTACAGTTATTGTTAGCAACTTAATTAAAATCTCTTTCTCTTGAAATTTCCTTTCAATCTCATCCAATATATCCAAACAAGGAGGAACAAGAATTTCATGTTCATTAATGGCGAAAGAATGATCGTTAATTGCTTCTCTATCTTGATAAAAACTTAATAGTAATTCATTTAGATCAGCCTCTGTATTTTCTGAAATATCATTAATATCAAGAGGGGAAAAATTACCATTATTAAAAATATCAGGATAAAGGGAAAAATGTGAACCTGAAACAATGCATTTAAAACTGTCTCTATTTGAGAACTCTTGTGCATTATGCCCATTATAAATCTCATATTCTAAATCATTCCTTTGTATGCTCATGCTTTCTTGAAGAAGGCTACTTTGTTGCTGTGATTTCGGCATTTGCTCATCATGGAGGAATTCAGAAATTTGTACAACAGTTTGTATTTTATTATTTACTTCGATTGCTGCTTGTACTTGTTGATTTGCGATCTGATTTTCTGAATTGACCGCAGAGTAATTTTCAGATTCCAAAGCAGTTCTTTCTCCAAAATTGCTGTTGTTGTCTTCTTGCATTTGATTAGAAGTATTTTCCAAGCTTTGTGAAACCACTTCATCACAATTTATTTGCACATCCAAATTGGGATTCTCATTTATATTGTAATGGGATGGAACAAAGCTTGAATTAATTTCATATGGATTGGGAATGGGTGGAAGAGAACAAATATATTCAAACCAATCTAATGATTCTTCTTCCGTAGGTTTATCTTCGTCTTTAAATCTTAAGCAATTTAAATGAAATCGAATATTAAAATTATTAACAGACTCATTTTCAAACCTTCGTAAATATTCAATTTCTTCACATACCTGTTCATAATCATAGCCGTCAAATTTACAAATGAAAATTGTAACAAATTGATCCCAGCTGTGGATTGAAGAAACTGGAAGAGTTCTACACCAAATTCTGGCTTTTGCCGCAAATGTGAGAGTAAAAATTCTGCATAAAATGCCTTCATCAATCCCTTGAAAATCATAATTTGAAACATTTTGAATAAATTGAAAGACATGATTAAAAGCAGAAGAATTTTTCTTACCATCAAACTTTACCTGAGACAAGAGTCTTACCACTTCGGGTGGAGTATTGGAAGATGCACGTCCATGTATACAACTCCAAATTGGAAGTTTTAAATGAGCCATTGTAATAAAAATGAAATATTAGAATTCAAAGACTCCAAAGTAAAACAAATCTCAGGCCCTCCTTCTAGCGCCAAAAATGTTGAGGCCTCGAAAATCGCTGCAACAACATTGGGGGATAACCACCCGGTCCAGACCTTAAAGCAGCTCCTTTTCCGTTTGGTGTGGTGGCTCCGACTGGTTTAACTAGGTCCAGTTACCTTCTCCCTATTTGCTATTGGTTTATAATGTATCTTTAGCTACCAATAGACAGGGATATCAGATCACTTCTTCTTGCTGATCAGGCAAGAGAATGACCCTTAAGCTGATTTGGGTTCAGCCAAGCCACAACTAAAATTTTGCCTCTTTAAGGAGAGGACTTAAAAGAATGTAGAATTTACTCTAAATGCAAGCTTATTCTATAATGTAAGCAAAAGAAACTAATCTAAATCCTATCTCCATTAGGTAGATGAAAATCTAACCCAACTAAGAGCAAGATGATTAAATAATGAGAATTAAAATATGTCTGGTTTTAAATTAATGTTAAGCTAACGAAGAAATTCAATTAGCTCACATTTGTGAGTACCAAAACACATTCTATTGAGACCATTCGACTGAAATAATAAATCAACAACATTCCGGAAGAAATTCACAAAAATTGATATCAATTATCATATCAGTCAAACTAATAATTAAACAATAACATGTGGAAGAAATTCACAACACATTACTATTTAATAAATCAGTGTTATAAGACAGATTTCTGAGTAATGGTTACTCAGAAATCAGAATTTAATTCATAAGAGCAGAGATACTTAACAATTTAAGACAAATTATCCATATCAACATAAATGCCAAAACATGAATAAAATGAAACAACAATTTTATTAACATAAAAATGAAACTGGTATTTGATACAGAAATGCCAAAAATACCAGTTAATTGAATCTGCTTCTCTGATCCTGGTCTCTAACAGTACTTTACATGACTTGAATTTCTGCTTTCAAGACTAGAGCTGCAGAAATGCAAACTCTGCCCATCATGCATAATAAAAGACATAAAGCATAAACCCTCAATAATGTTCATATCTGAAACTTTCTCTCCTCCCCATCTACAATTCTAAATTCCTATTACAGAAATGCTTCTAGAAGTCTGGAATTGCAGAGGAGAGCAGCCCCTTTTACATTTTGCAATCTGCAATTTATAATCTTCCCAAAACTATTTTTAGAAGAGAGTTTGTTTGAAGAAAAATCTGCCCAATCCAACTTTAATTGCTCAAAAATTCCAATATTTAATTGCTGGAGTCTTCTCATTGATTGAAATCTTTTTCCTCAATATCTCTTCTACTATTTTTCCTGCAAAAAGAAATTAAAAAATCATTTAAGAAGAAAAAATAAAATCCAAATATTATTTCTATCATTAAAACAAATCCAATTAAATTCTATTTAAATAAATAAAAATGAAATTTTAGCTTCTTATTGATACTCATAATGATTTTAATTAATCAAGGATATTATTGATGCATGAATCTGCAATTAGAAGAGGCTGGACAAATGAAAATAAAGAAAACAAAACTCAGAAAATTGATTTTATTTTTAGAAATTCGGAGCTTGATTTTCTGCCTGATTTTTGACCCAATAAATGATCAAATCTGTTATTGAAACCTCCTCAGAAATGTTCTCCTTGATTTTCTCTTTCCAATGAGCCGTCCTGGGCCTCATTTGGCCAAGTAAAACTCAATCTATGAGCTTCCAAAGTTGATAAGTCAAATCGATATAATTTCGGAAATCTGGGCTTGCCCTCGTGACTCAATCGGATCTAAGTTTTGAACATTGACTCAATTGGATCGTAAGCAATGAGTTCAATCGGGGTCGACAAGCGCACCTGGATTTGAGGTATGAATCAATCGCATCGCATAAGTTCAATGCATTCAATCGGATCTAAGTAATGAGCTCAATCGGTACGACGGCAGCCTCGGATCGGAGGTAATGAGCTCAATCGCATCGGATGAAACTAATGAGTCTCAATCGCATCGGGAAGAATCATTGCATCGGGGTTTTTTAAAAGGATGTTCACATGAATATTTCCGATGCGATGTGTTTTATGCAAAAATTTAATTTAATTTTTTGTTTTTTTATATATTTGTTTTTAATACAAAATTTTAATTAAATTAAATTAATTATATTTAATATAATAATTAATTTAATTAACTCAAAATTTTATGTTAAAAATTAATTTTTTTGTTTTTTGATCTTATTTTAGAGATGTTAAATTAGACTACGAATTTATCTAAAATGATGATTTACCTAAAACAACCATTTTGACATTTTGGATTTTTTCGAAATTAGAAATTTATTTGAAAATTGGAAAATTGGAATAAATGACTGAAATCCCGATGCTTTATGATTTGGCTGTATAAGTAAAAATAAAAATTGTTAGTAATAATTAATCTATGGGTTAATATTTAAACTAAATGCATTATTAAAATCCGCAATTTTTTAACCCAGGTGACATAATTGATTAGACTTCAAAGGAGTGCTATTTACAAACCGATTGACCAAATGAGACGAAACAAGCGTCAAAAGGAAGCTTATAAAAAAACGATTTCAACCAAGCAATCAAAACAAGAATCTAAAGAAAATGAAAAATTAACAAAATCCTAAGATAATTGACTTAATAAAATCATAAAAGGTGTTTTAGATAAAAAATTTATAGAAAGGGTCCCCATTATTTGATGTGAACAAGTTAAAAATGGGGGGTTGTTGTACCGTACAACAAGGTGCTGCTATTCTCCCATAATGTTTAACAAACTTGCAATAATACCCTGTTAACCCAAGAAATCCTCGCAACTACTTAACGGTTGTGGGGAATTTCCATTCCTTAATGGCTTTAATTTTGTTAGGGTCTACCTTAACACCCTCGTGAGATACAATATGACCCAAATATTTCACCTCTTGTACTCCAAAGAAACATTTGGATGTTTTTGCATACAATTGTTTCTCTTACAATAGTTTGAGCACCCTGTCAACCTGTTGAACATGATCCTTCCAAGACTTGTTGTAGATTAGTATATCATCAAAAAATACTAGCACAAATTTTCTAAGGAAGGGTTTGAAAATGGAATTCATCAATCCTTGAAATGTATAAGGTGCATCGGTAAGGCCAAAAGGCATGACCAAAAATTAATAATGACCCTCATGAGCTCGAAATGTTGTTTTCGGAATATCTTCAATCTTCATTCTAATTTGATGATATCCTGAACAAAGGTCCAAGTTGGTCAAATAAATTGCTCCATGTAATTCATCCAATAATTCATCAATCACAAGAATGGGAAATTTATCTTTAATGGTGAGCTTATTTAGCTCCCTATAATTTGGACACATGCGGCATGATCCATCCTACTTGTGTACCAATACTACATGAGTAGAGAAAGTACTTTGACTAGGTTGAATTATACCAGCCTCTAACATTTCTGCAATCATACATTCAATTTCTCTCTTTTTGACATAAGTATATCTATAAGGCCTGATGTTTGGAGGAACACTTCCGGGAATAA